>JBAWJQ010003688.1:0-507440 GCA_037783105.1 Bactrocera zonata
TATATATAATTACTAAAATCAAAAAGTTTTAGAAACTATTAAAATGCAAATGCAAACCGCTACTAAAAATTATATCACATGATATGCGCACGACGTGATTGCTTACTATACAAACGTTTATAACTCGAAATATATAATTTTATGCTAAGATTTCCACTGTTGGCTTAGTTTTTAACGATTTTGAGTGTATAATACTTCAGTTTAACACCATCACATCAAACTGCATAGTGTTGTCATATGATCTGCTTGCTATCACGTCATATAAAATTTTGATTTTTCGCTTAAATTTCAAAATTTTTTAATTATAACTATATTTCATGCAGTTAAGAAAATTATATTTTCGGATAAAATAATCATATGATGTGCACATCACCTCGGCATATGCTTTCAGCGCATTCTCCTCGCTATTGTTTCTAGCGCTTGCTATACTTTTCTCCATAAATATTCATATTTTTTCAATTGATAATTGTCCTTTAACACCAATCATTTACTTACCGCTGTCATTGTGCATAAAGAAATAAAATAAATCTATTTTGTATTTTTTAATATATTTATATATGTATTTATTTAATTAAATGCACACTGAATTCAGTTACTCTAAATACAATTGTCGATAGATATATTCTTTGTTTTATTATTTTTTTCTTTGTTGTTTGTCCTTTTTTCGCTTTATATTTCATATGCAATTATTTCGTATTCATTTGTTGGGTAGGTAAGTGCAGGTGTATGTGTGTGCATCTGTGTTTATTTGTCTGCTGGCATACATACACATGTATATATGCATGCATGTGTGTATACATATAGATTACAATAACGGTCAATTTGCATGTCAATTGCACATTTAAAATGTGTTCATTTGTATTTACTTAATTTTTTTGTTTTCCAATTAATTTCAACTGCATAAAATCTGTTGCATTAAACTTGCGCCTTATGCTGCAGTCACGTCTCTGATGGAGTTGAAAAAAAGTTTGAACTTGAAGGAAATTTTAATTTTGCAAATTAAAAGATTTAAAAAATTTAAATTTTTATTTTATTATACTGAACAAATTAAAATTTCCAAAAATAAATTTAAAAAAAAATAAAAATCTCCAAAAATAAATTTACAAAAAAAAATGAAAATTACAAAAAAAATTTAAAAAAATTAGAAAAGTTTTAATTAAAAGAAATAATTTTGAGAAATAAATTTAAAAAACATTACAAAAAAGGTTCAAAAACTTTTTAAAAACTAAAATTAATAAAAATTAAAATTTATATATACGAATAATTTTTTGGAGTCTTTTTTATATTTTCTCTTAAATTTTTTTAATTCAAATTTAAAAAAAAATTTCAATTTTTAAATTTTTTGTTGTAATTTTAATTAAAACATATTAATTTGTGTAAGAAATATAATCTATTAATTTATATAAGAAATATAATTTTTTTTAATGTAAAGAAAACCTGTTAAAAAATTTAAAATTTACATAAAACAATTTTTTTAATTCTTAATTATTTTTTCTTAAATTTTTTTAAATTTAAATTTTTAAAATTTTTCTTTCGATTTTTCAAATTTTTGTTGTAATTTAAATTAAATAAAAAAATTAATTTTATAAGTATTAAAAATAGTTTTTTTTTGTAACGTAAGAAAAAGTTAAAAAAATTAAAGAAAATTTAAATTAAAAAAAATTTAAAATTTATATTTAAAAAAAATTTAAAAAATTTAAATTAAAAACAAATTTAAAAAAATATTTAAAAAACTTCAAATTTATATAAAAAAATTTAAAATTTTTTAAATATTTTTTAAATTTGTTTTAATTTAAATTTATATAAAAAAATTTAAAATTTTTAAATATTTTTTTAAATTTGTTTTTAATTTAAATTTTTTAAATAAAAAACTCTTAAAATTTATATTTAAAATATTTTGAAGTTTTTAAATATTTTTTTAAAATTTGTTTTTAATTTAAATTTATAAATTTTTAAAAAATGTTTAATATTTTGAATTTTTGTTGTAATTTAAATTAAAGATTTTTTAAATTTATTTAATAAATATAATAGAATAATTTTGTTTAATATTAAAAAAAAAAAATAATAATAATAATATATAAAAAAAATAAAAACTATATATTTTTTTCATATATATTTTTTGTAAGTTTTTAATATTTTTGTTTTACACAAAATTTTATCATTTTTTTTAACAGATTTTATTCTTTGAAAATCACTTCAGATCCATTAAATAATTATCATAGTCAATTAAATACAATTTTTACATTTATATTTACCATATTTTTGCCATATCAGTCTGCGCGAAATAATGTTTTAGTACCCTAAATATTTTCTGACTAATCATAAAGTTAGCAAAACATATTTTTGAAAAATATTAATGCAAAAAAAATCACCAAATACATCAATAATTCAAGGAAAAAACAAATTTTGAAAAAGTTTCGCCAAAATAATTCTGATAATTGCTAAAAAAATTTTGAAAGATTGTAAGCTTAAAAAGTAATTTTGTAAAACTAAAAATTTTCCTTAATAAATTTATTTTTTTGTTTTAATTCATAAATAACATTTTTTTTAAATATAATATATTTTTGAAAAAAAAACATTAACATTGCGTACTTTATTTTTCAACTTCAAAACTAATTGTCAACATTTTAATTCACATCTAAATTTTTTCAATATCTTTATGCTTGCCTTTTTACAGTCCACAGCTCAATAGACATAAATAATATTTTTTAAATTTCCTAAAATCTTTTAACAACAGCATTTTACACCACTTATACACTTAAAAATAGACAATTTTTGCAGTGTATATTTATGATTTTTAAAATATGCATTTCAAACATTTTTCGAGTACTATTCTCTAAAGTTTGTTTTCATGTACGCTCTTTTTTAATCTCTTATATGTTATAGTTTCTTTTTGGCTTATGCGTAATTTTAATAATTTATATACCTTTTTCTGCTTATTCATATATTTTCTTACATTTAAGTTTAGTTAGTTTTACAAATAGTTGTCTTCCTTACTACTTCTTTTCCATATTTTTTTATAACTATAAATATTTTTATTGAAGTCTTTTTGAAAAGGAAAGGCTTTTGGTAGTTTATTCAGGAGGGTACTTTTACGATTTTCTTATCAAGTATTTTTTTTTAGTGTATAGAGTTTGTAGAGGGAAAATAAATAAATATTTTTTTCAGTGTATGTCAGTTAGCAGGTTGAGCAAAACATTTAAAACTTTGAAGAAGAAATATTTTATGTAACAAAATAAGCTGTTATCAATTTTCTTAGGGTTTGTGGTGAAAAATATATTTTAAAACTCTCGCTTCATTAATTTTATGTTTTTTAAAGTCAGTGGTTTTAATATTTAAATTCTTGTTTTTTCTCAACTTTCATATAAATTGGTGCGTAACTTTGCTAAATCTATCCAAGTTGCATACCATGAGTTGAGTATAAAATTTGTAATAAATTTAATAATATCCATACTTGAAAGGAAAAATATATTTTGTTATAACTAAAATTTTAATCAAATAAGTTTTGTAATTTTTTTAAAATCCACCCAAATCATATATTTAAAATTTTTTAATTTAAGTGCTTTGCTCAACCATTTCGGTGTCTTTAAATTCGCAGTTAAATAATTTCCAGTGCATATTAATAGATAGTCTTGGTTTAAATTTAAGGAAACCGTTGGTAGAGTTCTGAGTTTCAATACTAAAACAGTTGATATATAATATTATTTTAGATACATTAGTTCTTCATAAAATATATAGTAAATAGAATTGGATATTTTATAGGTAAACTAACGGAGAGTGAGTCGATTGTACCATAACACCATTCCATAAGAATATTTTTATTCGGTAGTTTATATATACATAAATCATAACATTATATCATTATTTACTTAAAAAATTTAAAATTGAATTCCACAAATTTATATAATTTATTAAATCATATATGTAATTCAGTATAAAATATTTAAGCAACTCCTTTATTTAACTACTTCGCACTTTATGTGTAACCGCCTTATAACTCCTATCGATGTTATCGATTTTTGGTCTCTCACTAGTTTTTCTTCTTCATGTGCAAATTGCATAAAATAAGTTATATAGTTTTAAAAATGAAACAAAATATTAAACAAGTGTTTTAATAATTTAAAATAAATTAAATTATAAATAAATTAATTAAAAAATAATAATAATAAAAATAAATAAATTAGTAAAAAAAAATTAATTAAAAAGAATTAAATTAATAATAAAAACGATTAATTTTATCAAAAATAAATAAATAAATTAGAATGAGTTTGATAATTGAAGCGCATATTAAATATTTTGCTTTGTTATATTTGCGTATACTGAAAGCGAGTGTTTCTCAATTGGTGCGTGAATACCTGGTGCCTCAGTTGTAAAAATGTTTTGTTAAAAATATTTATTCAGTGGTTTTGATAATATTTTTAATAAAATATTGCTTTTATAAAATAATATTTGAAACTAAATGTTTTTTTATAGAGAAATATTAAAAAATGAAAAAATATATAAAATAATATTTAAAAATTTAAAATTCACTTTTATAAAATTAAAATTTCAAATTTAAAATCGTTTTGTACATAAAAATAAATTGAAAGTACTTTGTTTTTAAATAACACTAAAAACATTTTTTTTATAAAATAGTTCTTAAAAATTTAAAATCTTTTTCATTAAATTGTATTTAAAAATTAAATCTTACTGTTTTTATAAAATAATAATAAAAATTTGTTTTTAAAAATATTTAAAATTAAAATTTAGTTTTAAAAATGTTAAATATTTTTTTTTTTTAATTAAAATTTATATTTTGTTAATTAATAAAAATTAAATCTTACTCTTTTTTGTATAATAAAAATAAATAATAAATTTTTTGTTTCAAAAATATTTAAAAATAGAAATTTAGTTTTTTTAAATGTTAGATATTTTTTCTCTTTTTTATAAAATTTAAAAATAGAAATTTAGTTTTTTTAAATGTTCAATATTTTTTTCTTTTTTATAAAATTTAGTTTTTTTTTTTAAATTAAAAAATAGAAACAATTTTTTGTACAAATATTTTAAGTTTAAAGTTTTTGAGTTTGGACAAAAAAAAATATTTAAAAATTTATTTTATTTATGTAAAAGTATTTAATTAAAAATTAATTTTCACGTTACGTTACGTTTTACGTTAAATACTACTAAACATTTCCTCTACTTTGCTTTCTAACTACGCACCATGTAACCGGCTCATAATTCTCACCACTGTAATCGAGTAGTAGTTGTTTTTCTCCACCACGTGCTAGTAGCATAACAGGAGTGAAGTTTTTAAGATGTGATATAAAGTGTTAAATAAGTGTTTAAAGCCTTAAGAAAACTTGCGAAAATAGAGATAAACAATTAAAGTGCATATTTCTCATAAAATTGCAACAACAAATAGTGCGCAAGTTAAATAATTTATCTCGGCATAATTGTGCATAAGCAAACAAGTTGCTGCTAATTTGTAAGAAATTGTGAGCACCGGCTTGCTCAGTTATAAAAGTGTTTCATAAAAAGTATTATGCGTTTCAACCAATTGGATTTGTTTTAAATATTAAATTAAACCATAATATAATTTAGAAGTGCAATATATTATATTGAAAATAATGGAAAATAGTTCTAAACGCAGTTTTTGTCGCTTTAAACGGTAAATCTCATTGAGCACGACAACAACGAGTGCATGTGATGCAAACAACAACTAAATATAAGGAAAAGAACATAAAAGCATAAAACTTGAAAAAAAAATAACAAAATATACGGCAACGGTGCATTGCTGATGTGCGGTCCGTATGCAGTGCGTCGCAAATAAAGGGTGAGGCAGTTCAATGCTTAAATTATAAGTGTGTTTTTAATTTTAACACAGAAAAATATTTATTATTTGCAAATATATACCACAATTACTCTCGGTAATAGTTTAATAAATAATAATTTTATAATTAATAATTTAATAAATAATAATTTAATAGTAATACGCGAATATTAATTAAATGATAATTAACTATTAATTTGATGGTAATAATAATATATTATAATTTATTGTTTTTTGGAAAATTTACAATTGTGTTTTGCAATTTGTTTACGTTATGTGCTTTTCTAAATGCCTTTTCGCGTATTTTGTCTACTTTATTTTAATTTTTTCAATTCTTTCATAACAAATTTGCCGAAAATACTTAAAATTTTGTTTATTTGTCGAAAGTGTTATAAAGTTTTGTTAGCCTTTAAACATTTCAGCACAAGTTTTTTAATTGAGTTCAAGTTATTAATTTTTTAAATATATAAAGAAAGTAAAATGTAAAGAAGTAAAGCTAATTCATTCGAAAAAATTATTACTAAAATTAAAATATATTTAAAATTTTTTACAAATTAGTCGATAACTAAACTTACAAATGCAATAATTTTAATATTATTCTTAAAATGAAACTAAAAACATCAAAAGCATACTGGAGCGTCATTAATCCTAATCAATACACTTCATAAGAATTTTTGTATATTAGGTAAGTGGTTATATAAATTAAATTTTTTCATTCCTTTTTCGTTAAATCATTTATATATTATATTTTTTCAAAATCTTTTGTTTATTGGAAAAATTTGCACAATTTTTATGGTAATTTTATGATCTCGTGTATAGTCTGTATACATTTATGCGTGTACCGTTACTTCGCACCTATTAAGTCTGTGTTCATTTTTATATAACATTTACAGTTCTACACCTAAGTTTTTTTAATTTTCATGATTTTTTCTTAATAGGAGCATATGCTTTTTACAAATAGTGCTGTTAATAATATACACAATTAAATATGTATACATATGTTTGTTCCATTTACTATATATAACTAGTATAGATTTTGTATTTATAAAAGGTTAGTGTGTAAAGTCCAGTTCTCAATTCCCATTGTACGTGGCATAGGTAGTAAATACATAGTAAGTTTTTTTTTAAATTATATCACTTTACAATGTAAAGTTTGTTTTTTAATTTTATGCTGAAGGAAGTTGTGTAAAACATAAGGCTTAAATCATTTGTTTTAAAGTAAATAATCGTAAAATCAGCAATTGACTTTAGTTTTAATTTGTGAGAATCTTCAACGTATTAGGAATAAACATCTAGTGAGATAAGTATGACCAGGGTTGCGCATTTTTTAATTCAACAGTTTTAGATTTAAAATTTATATTTTTATTTTTAATGTTTGGGGAAAATAATTTAAATTTTCTTGCAAGGATTTGAAACAAAAAATTAAATTTTCATTACTAAAATAAAAAAAAATTTTAAATTAAAGAAAATAAAATTTAATAAAAAATAAAATTTTCAATTTTTTTATTTAATTTTTTTTAATAAAAACGGAAACTTAAAAAAATTCAATAAAAAATTGGTAAATTTGTATTTTAATAAAAAATTTAAAGTTTTATTTTTTTATTTAATTTTTTTATAAAAATAATTTTTTTAATAAAAAATAAAATTTTCAATTATTTATTAAAAAAATTTTTTAAAATATGATAAAAAATTGGTAAATTTTTATTTTAATAAAAAATTTAAAGTTTTATTTTTTTATTTAATTTTTTTATAAATGTAATTTCTTTTATAAATGTAATTTTTTTTAATAAAAAAAGTTTTCAGACATTTATTTAAAAAGTATTAAAAGAATTAAAAAAACGGAAACTTTTATTTTAAATTGAATTTTTTTTTAATTTTTTGATGTAAAATTAAGTTTTAAATTTAATAAAAAAAAAAAGCCAACTGAAATTTTTATTCAATAAATTTTTCATGTATTATTTGCAACCCTGGGTAGACGTAACATTAAAACTGTCTTGCAAACTTTCACGTCTAAGCCCACTGTGTTTTTTTAAATTTTTTTTAATACGTTCTTTAGTTTATGGAATCTAATATTGTTTCAATGTCATTCAAGTCAAAAATATTTCAAATGTTGCAAATTTGTGTCTCGGAAGGTCTTCATTATACTTAATTTTGCTCATTTGCTTTTGAAAGTATTATATACTTTTTATTATTTATTTGTTTTTCTTTCAATGTGTCATAAGTTTGTTGCTGTATTGTAATGCTGCTGATCTATATTCTATTTTCAACTATTTTTTTCTTACTGCTTAGATATTTTTCTACTTCATTCATAATATTTGTTGCTAGTAGTTTCGTAAATATTTTCATAAGTGTCCCATTTAGCAGTTAGCTTTTTAAAGTACTCGCTTATATTTCGATACACTTGGTATCCTTTTATTTTGTTTTCTTCCGTTTAATAGATTTTCTTTTCGAAAAATTCATAATGCTAAAACTTTCAAATTTGAATTTTTTGAAAATTTTAAAACCAAAAACATTTTTTTCGGAAAAGTAAAATTTTTTTTACTAAAATTTTCAAATTAAAATTTTTTGGAAAATTATTATTTTTGCTAAAATTTTGAAACTCAAATCTTTTTTGAAATTTTTTTAATGATTTTTATTTTATTAATGCGCAGTTTTCTTACAATTTAAACACTAGTTATTATGTTTTTAGTTTTTTTTATAATGTATAGAAGTCATAGATGCCAAGAGCCAGCTTGGCGTTGCGCTCGAAAGTGTGCTTTAATTTATTTATGCCTTCGAGCCTACATAAGTGTTTACTAATTTTAAGTTTAAGAAAGTTATTGACATACACGAATACATACACATATGCATAATAATATCTTTGTCTTATTTTTATATAATTTTTACAATAAAATTAGACCTGTATGTATGTTAGACATTTAGAGAGTTTTACATTTAAACTTAAATTAAATTATTTACATATACATACATATATATTTGCTGCCTTACTTACTTTCTATTACATAAATGTATATATATTATTAATGTTTGTTTAAATTTTTTTATTTTAGTATTTTTCTTAATAATTTCTATATATTTTCGTTTTATCTTCTGCTAATAACAGCTTTGTCAAGTGTGTAGGATATGTTGAATCAGTTTTATCAAGACGATAATGTTTTTTCTTTCTTAAATTTTGTTTCTCAAAGACGTTTTATTTTGTAAATTTCTTTTTGCGTTTTTTTTAAATACTGCATTATATATGTTTTTTTTATTTTTACGGCCAAAATTTTCACATTTTCGTCGCGGCATGGGCTCTACGCTCTTGAAAGTACACTTATATTAAAAAAAAAACATATTTTTAGTATATAAAGTTTTGAAAAAAAAAATTTATGTTTTTAATATTAAATATTCCTAATATTTTCCACCCTTTATGACTTCTTTTATATTTATAAATATTATTTTTTCTTTTACTACTAATTTTTCGCTTTTGCTTTTAATTTTTGACCTTCACTTATATAATTTTAATTAACAAAATAAGAAAAGTAAAAGAAAAATTTTCCAGTTTTTAGTTTTTTTTATCAATTTAAAAAATTTTTGTATTAACCAATAAATTACTTTTCTTATAATAAAATAAATTTTCTAGTAATATATTTAAACAAAATAAAAAAATAGTATTAACACATTGAAAAAAGTCTTACCCTTTTTTAGCCAAATATGCCCTTTATTTTGGTTTTTTATTTGCATTTTTCCTGCTAAAGTTTGTTAAGACAATTGTTTTACTCTTATGCATTATTCTTTGAAGAATACATAATTTTCATTTTTTCTTTTTATTCACTCAAATTACCACCATCTTCACAGCGTTCTTCTAACTATTTATTCAGTCAGCACATTTCATTAAAAAAAAAAATTGTTTTTCAAATTTATTTTTTTCGCTAAAATAATATTTTTCTTTTATTAATAACATCTTTCTTTCAAAATCTTCTCAATTGCTCAAGTTCTTTTCACTTTTCCTTTAAATATCATTTTCACTCCTTACTTTAGTCTCATTTTAAGCTCTTTGACTCAATTCTCTCTCGCTCTCAGACTCGTTTGTGCGCTCGTCTCCATAACCTGTGTCATTGCAACCTTTACGAAAATGTCAACCCGATCTGGTGTGTCATTCTTCAGTAATATTATTTTTAGGATTTTATCAAAATTGAACTGAAATTATAAATGGCTTTCTCAAAATATTTTGCTTCGTTATTTTAATGCTGCTGTGTCGGCTGTTACGTCACATTTCGTTACGTTCATGCATTTGTTTATACATTTCCTTTAAATTCCCTTTGGGCCCATTACTTTATTTGGCGCTTTACACTTTTCTTATGCCTACTCGTTGGCGATGAAAAAAATATGTTATATATTCACGTATTAACAGACATTGATGAAGTGATGAGACATTGTGGGAATAGCTGACGGAGAGATGGTTAATTTTTAACCAATAATAAAGTACCTTTTAGTAGTCGCAAATTTTAGTATAAGTAATTTGTTTCTTTTTAAAGAAAAATATGTCAAAAATAATTTTTTTTTCGTTCGGCTCATGTGTATGCTTCTAGAATTCTCATGCTCTTTATAAATTAATTTTAACATTTAGGTCTCAGTATTTGATCATTATTGTTTACATAGACTTTTCTTCAACTTACATAAACTTTTCTAAGATAGTGATTAGATTTATTTAAGATTTGTGTAAAATAATCTGCATATTAGTTAATTAATTTCTTCTTTAAAATTAAAAAAAAAAAAAATTCATTATTCTCCGAATAATCCAAAGATGCCTTCAATTCATCATCAAAAGTTTGGAAATACTGCAGAAAATTTTTTAGCCCACTTTTGGGCGTAAAAACTCAACTCAGTATAAATCCAATCAGTTGTCCTAAACTATCCACACTCCATCTGCTGGGCTATTTATGTGCGTGCGAGTGTGATTGTGGCGTTGTCGATAGCTACAAGTCTGCCATATTTATTGGGGACAAGTTAACAAACTTACATCTGCGGCACCACATATCGTAAGCAGTTAGTTAGTAGGCCGCACAGTTAGTGGTTGCTGCGTTGAGACGGGCATTCGTATGAGTAACTGTGTAGCGGATATTTAGAGACGGCTGACATGCAATCTGATACCCAATAAGGCGTAATATCAGCATACCCGAAAAGTATGCAACGGCATACGTAGCGTCACTCACCTGCGACTGACGCGAGTGCTGCAGGTAATACTGATGAGCAATAACCTACATAGGGCGCGAATTTTGCTCGTCAGTCCAACAAACACCACGTTTACCCCCTTCATTTTCGACTCGTATTACTACCAGCGTATGTTTTAGCTTGTTGCCAGAGGCAATCATGGTTTCATTCGTTTCTGTCCCTGATATTTGATAGCATATGAGGCGCTGCGCGACACACCAATCGATGTGTGTAAGAATGCGCGCGACTTTAATGACACTTTCCGGCTAAGCCGCCATACACATCCGTCTACAGTTGGAGGGCCGCTAAGAATATACATACAATCCGCAACGGATGCGCTCATAAAACAACTGCTCGACAGCAGGTAGACATTTTTTGTGTGCCGCGTTGTAGACATTGGCAAATTGAGGCGAAAAGGAAATTTTTTGGTTGTATTTTTCTTTAACATACCTTCATTGTAAGGAAAAATAACGCTGCCAGCAAACATGCCCATAAAGGCACAACAATAACAATGAAAAATAACAATGACAATGAAGACATATCCTTAAATTGGCAGCATGATAGCATACATTTGGGCGCACAACGCAATCAACTACAAACGGAAAACATCGATGCGTGCGCTATAATGTATCAGGCGTATTGTTGAAGATAAAGTGGTAAATTGATGACGAAAGCGTTGAACCCAGTGAACTTAGTTAATGCTTAATGAAATTGAAAAGCTTTTTAAATGATTTTAAGTAGGTTTCATTGAGACCTACAGTATGAAAAATGATGAAACAGGAAATCTCAGAGTAATTTTTTTTTTTACCATTTTGCTGAAATGTCGTTTGTGGAACGTTCTAAAAACTGCCAAAGAGGAAATGGTCTTTGACGGACCCCAACTACCCAACTACTCAACCACCCTTTTAACTCATTAAGAAGGCTAGATTCCACCCTCTCTCTCTATCTCTCTCTTTCTCGCCCTCTGTCTTCTCTCTGCTTCGTTTTCTGCTTATTGAACTCAAATTATTTTCTCTATGGACCGAGTTCAAGGACATACATCTGCTCATCTTCCTGCTTTTACTTCTGCCATGGACATAGTTTAAGCATAAGACTTTCTTTTCTCTTTCTTTTTTCTATAAACGTAGATTTTACTTCGAGCTCGGTCCTGATTAAGCTTTCCGATTATTTTTCTTCCATAAATGGAATTGAATCTCACACTCTTTCCTTTTTTCGATCAACAAATTTTAGTTCGTGCTCGGTCCTGATTCCTTTTATTCCATTTCGAGATCGGTCCTAACTAATCGTTCGCAATCCTTCCTTCCCACGTATGTTTTATTTTTAAAGGATTTTTAAAAATATCTGGTAATGGTCAAAGCAACTCCCCCGATTATCAGGTTAAATAGATTATATTTTATATTCCGAGTATGGAAAGTATCACATTATATAGTAAGGTTCTGAAGTTCCAGCATCTATTTGGCTCAGTCAGGTAACTGAAACAAGACCACAGATTATCAGAGTATGGAGAAATTATATTCCAGATTCAGAGCATGGAAAGTTTCAGACTAAGACTTTGAGGTCTCTCTATTTTACTAATGGCCCATCTAATTTCTAATTCTAATTATAATTAGTCAAAGTAACTAGAGCTCCGTTTCGTGCATTTCTAAAGTTGTATGTATTTTCCACACTGGGTTATCATTAACCGCTAATGTATACATGTCTGTACATGTGTACTTATACAAGAAACACATATGATTTCCCATTGCCACAGCCTCCGTTGCCGTCTACAATGCCAAGTGGAAACGTATTGCATATTTTATGGCACTTATTGATAAATTGCGGTTGAGATTTCATTTGTATGTGCATACATATGCGCTCATTTTTTCTTTTGTATTATTGCCGAGATTTATTAGCATAATTTTGGGGGTTGTGGTTTTTTTTTTTGGTTGGGAAGGATATTGTGGATAAGGTGGCTTCGCTTTTTTGTGCGTAATGTGGTTTGTTTTTAGTTTGATTGCAGTCGACGTAAGCTGCTGGGGTTTAAGCGATTTATTTACGTTTTACTGTTTTGTTTATTAAAGTGGAGTTAAAATGATCAAATTGAATTGATATGGAGGTTTTAATAAAGTCCGAAGCAAGTTTGTGTGCTTTGATGTTATAAGAATTTGCAGTGAAAGCTTTTGGTGGAAAAAATTATATTATTAAAAAAAAAATAAATAAACAAAGAAAGTACAGAAATTTTAAAAATATTTACAAAAAATTTTCACTAACAAGATTTTTGTATAGTTTTTTTAACTTTAATTTTTAAAACATTTACCATAAAAATTTATATTTCGCATCTGAGCTATAAAATAATTTTCATTAAAACAATTTATATTTCGCATTAGAGAACAAATATATAAATAAATTTTACAAAAAATGTTCATTTAAAAAAAAATTTGTGCGTGAATTTTTTTTTACTTAATTTACGAATTTTTAAAACTAACATTAAATTAATTTCATATTTAAAGTCTCAAAACATAAATGTTAAACAATTTCACAAAAAATTACTTAAAAATTTTACTGCAAAAAATTTAAAAAATTTACATAAAAAAAATTTTGGGATTTCTATAGACCGAATAATAATTAAATTACATAAAAACATTTAAGTGTAATTTTTTTTTCTAATTTCCAAATTTTACAAAACTTTCTTTAAAAAAATTATAAATACATAAATTTTACAAAAATTAAAAAAATTGTGTTAAAAATATATTTAATATTTAACATCTTATAACAGGAAATTAAAATAAATAAAAAAATTTATAATAAAATATAAAAAAATTTAAATAAAATATAAAAAATTTAAATAAAATATAAAAAAATTTAAAAAAATATAAAAAAAAATTAGAAAAAAATTAAAAAAAAATCAAAAAAATTAGAAAAAAATTTAAAAAAAAATTAACAAAAATATTTCAAATTTTATTACAAATTTTTATTGAAATTTTTTTAAATTATCTTTTAATTTTTTTTTTAATTTAAAGAAATCATTTGTGTGTAAATTCTTTAATTGAAAAATTTGCGAAACATTAAAACACATAAAAGAATATATATATGTATGTACATATGTATTTAGCAGCTGAAAATTAAAAATTAAAAAAATTTTCACAAAAAAAAAATATTTCCATTAATATTTAAAAAAAAATTTATATATTTTCTCATTTTTTTATATAACAAAATTTTTCGCATACAATTTTTTTAATAAAATTTGTAAATAAAAAAATGCTTCCATGTTTTTTAATAAAATTTATAATTTATAAAAAAAATATATATATATATAAATATATTCCATTCTCTTCTTTAATTCAGAAATTTTATTAAAAAATTTGTATGCGAAAAATCTTGCGATATAAAAAAATAGGAAAATGTTTTAATTTTTTTTTAATACTAATATTTCAAAATCATAAGCACAAACAAAAACATACACACCCAAAAAGTTATATTATTAAAAAAATAATACCAAAAACAATGTGTACATTCAAAAAAAACAAAACTCAAAAATTGAACTCAAACTTTTTCTTTTGCTTTATTTTGCATTTATTTTTTGCAAATTATAATTATAAACTTAAATAATTAAAAATTACATGCTATTTAGTATATTTTAGTTGTTAACAAATAAAAGTCTTACTCTTTGCAATAATATAACATAATTTTCTTCCTCAACAGTTTTATAACTTATAAATGTTGTAGTTGTATTTTGCTATGCTTCCACTAAAATATCTGATAATATTAAATAATATGCGGGCTAGTTTAAAGAATATCATAACGTAAAGTAAGAAAATAATTAAAATTATTTTTAATATCAATAAATTGATTTTTAATTTAAATAATTAAAAAAAATTTAATTTATTTTTGAAATAATTAAATTAATTAATTTGCATGATTTTATAATTAAATTAATTCTATGATTTTATTTATTTTTTATTTTTTAATTATTAATTTTTTTTCATTTATACAATTTATAAAACAAAAATTAAATTAATTTTTAATTTTTTATTAATTTTTAATTTTATTTTTTGTTAATTTTATATTTTTTTTTATTAATTTTTATTTTTTTTATTAATTTTAATTTTTTTTATTATTTTTATTAATTTTTATTTTTTTTATTAATTTTTATTTTTTTATTAATTTTTATTTTTTATTAATTTTTTTGTCATTTAAACAATTTATATGAATAATAAAGTTATTTTTTTAATCAATTTTTTTTTATTATAAAATTTAAAATTCAAATAATTTCATAAAATTTGGTTTTTAAAAACCTTTTAAAATTATGATTTTAAATTTATTTAATGAAATTAATTTATGTTTATTATTATTTTTTTTACTTAAACCATTTAGATGAATATTAAAATAATTTTTTTTATTAAAAAATTTAAATTCAAATAATTTAAGAAAAATTAGTTTTGTGGTTTAACAACTGTTTTAAAATTATGAAATATTAAATTTAGTTTTGAATAAATTTTTGGTCAAGAAAATTCAAATCTCTAAAAATTTTAAAGTTATAGTTTTAAATTTCACATTTATTGACAAACAATTAAGGCGTATTTTCTACAAAACAACATTTTTTATTAATTAATATATTAAAATGTTATAATATTAAAGTATTGTTATCAATTTAGTTTATTATTTGATCTTTTTTTAGTTAATTTTGTATATTTTTTAATTTTTGTTTTTTAATTATTTTAAATTTTTGTAATTACTTGTTTAAGTTTAAATTTTTTTAATTTATAAAACTCATTTTTCCTATTGTTTATCGATAAAATTTGCTAATTATAAATTTTTGAAATAAATTTTTTTTGTTAATTTTTGACACCAATTTATTTTAATTTTTAATTTTTAATTTATTTTTGTTCAATTATTTAATTTTTTTTTAATTTAATTTTTGAATTTTTTACTTTTGTTTCCGTCGACAATTGTTTTAATTATTTTTATTTTATTATTGTTTAATAATTTTGTTATATTTATGTTTTTTTTTTAATATGTAATTGTTTTTGTTTTATTAATTTTTATAAAATATTTTTGTAAATTATTAATCGTTTTATCAAAAATTTCAATTATTACTCGGCTACTTAAAATTATTGGCATGACATATAATTATAGTTATAAACAAAATATTAACTATTAAAAAATACACATTGATAATATTTAGATATTTCGCTATTTACAAATAAAAATTATAAAGAATTAAAGTCATTCTAAAATAATATTTGCATTAATAGAAATTTATAAATTATATATTTTGTTAATAATTTTTTAACACTAAAATTTATTTATAACAAATTTTTAAAATTTAAATTATTTTATTAAAATTTATTGGCTCATTAGCAATAAATATAATATATTTAGGCACCACCGTGTTAATAGAAAAAATATTAAAAATTACTAATATTTTTTGTTTATATATTATTATATGTAATTTATATATAAAAAAAACTAAAAATATTTGACTGTGTTTACGGCAATGAGATGCACATGACGCATAGTGTGAACATAGCTGTACCATAGGTTAGAGCGGGTCGAATTTTTTTTCTATAAAATCGCGTGTGCCCATAATTTTCTAGGAATATCACGCTGAAGAATTTTGCCTAAGAAACTAGGTGGCTAAAACCTTTTTTGAACCAGCGATTTTTAAGGCAGAGCTTAAAAAATCTGATTAATCGATTGTGTGGGAGATATGTGATGTAGATGTCCGATCAAGAGTATAGCAATATACACACAACTATTAAATTTCATTCGGTTATCGCAAAAACTGACGAACAAATTTTTATATCCTAAAAAACTTCAACTTAAAAATCGCCGGTTCGACAACGGACTTAGACCTAAAGTTTCTAGGACAAAGCTGTTCGGAAATATGCGTAGAACATTTCTTGCATACGCGCATTTTCGGTTTTTTGGCTCCCTGTAAATCTCTCGCTCTAATGAAGGTGCGTGTGTGTTTATAGGCATGTATTAATTGTTTTCTTATTATTTTTGAAAGAAATTTATGAAAATTAAAAAAAAACTAAGAACTTACTAATATCCACACAAATTAAATTTTTTTCTAAAATTTGGGCACCAAAAATATATTTTTGCTTTAAAGAATTGTTTACACATATTTGCAACGCTAAAGTAACGAGAAAACCGCTTACTAAACCTTCTGATGACTTAGTTTTCCCCAGCTTTAGTCCGTGTTTTCTTATAAAAAAAAATTACAATTTATTTTTTTTAGGAGTCAGTGTTGTGGTAAAATTTGTTTTTTCAAAAAGTCTGTTTTCTGCAAAATATTTTTTTCTCGGAAATTTTTTTTTTTTTAATTTTATCAACAATAATTCCCAAATTTTTTCAAAAAGTACTTCACCTCTTTATTATAGTCAAATATACACAGGCAGCCTTCTAACCAGTAATTTTTATGCCTCAATCTGTTTTAAATTAAAAAAATAACTAACTGCAACATGTTGCTAGCAACATTTGATCTAAAATCTCCACTTAAATATGCTGCAAACTGAATAATTTAAAGTTTTTTTTTAAATATGTGCTCAAAGATATCAAATAACGTTGTTCCAGACATTGTTTTTTGTCTACAATTTTTTTTTTAATATTTCAAAATTTAAAAAATTTATTTTTTGAAAAACCAAAAATTTTTCTTGATTATGAAAAGCCCAAAATTTAAATGTGTACTCATAGATAGCAAATAAAAGTGTTCCAGACAAGTTTTTGTCTATACATTTTTTCTAAAATTATTTCAAAATTTAAAAAAATTATTTTTTGAAAAACCAAAAGTTTTTTGTTTTTTAATTTTGAAAACCCCAAAATTTAAATATGTGCTCATAGATATGAAATAAAGTTGTTTTAGATATTTTTTTCCCAAAAATGTTTTCAAATATTTCGAAAAAACAATTTTTTGTTTGGTTTTTCAAAAAGAAAAAAAGTTTTAATTATGAAAAATCAAAAAAATAGCTTTTAATTATGAAAACATGAAAATCATAAAAAATTCTTGCTAGCAACATTTTATCAAGCAATCATCTTTTTTTGCATTCTTCTAAACCACTTGAAGACCAACCAGCAACATTGTAGCCACAACAGCACGCCATTTACTGTAAATGTTTTGCTTGTTCCTGCATTTTTTCTTTTAGCCAATTTTTCTACATTAACTTAGTTCGATTTTCCCTCTCCACTACCCTCACTCTACTCTGCGCTTCAGACATTCTCCGGTTCGGGTAACTTTCGTTCGCAGCAATGACACACCAACGCGCTGAGCCGTTGCCCCAGCGCCGACCAAACGGTCAGCGACATCGAGGACATATTACAGCTGGAGCTGTGCCGCAGCGATGCCGCCTCCTTCTGCAGCTGTTGCTGTTGCTGTAGCAGCGCTGCAAATGCGCCGTTATTCGAGAGCGAGTTCGTTGTCGTCTCCGAGCTACCCCGTTGTCAAATTTTCGGCGGTTCATATGACGACCCACTAGCCATACCCAAGTCAATGCTCAAACTCGGTTCGGCCTCGCCCAGCTGAGCGGGCGTTATGACGCGCGGCAAGCCGGTCGTTATCAATATTGTGTCGCTGGCATCAACGCTGCCGATGCGTATGGGCGGCGGTAGACAAGTGGGCATTTCACTGCCACCGCCACCGCTGCTATGTAGCGTATTGTTGCTGTTGTTGTCGTCGCCGGTGCCGGTGGTGCCGCCATCATGACGCGATGACTTGCGACTACTATCGCCGCCGCCACCACTGCTGCTGCTGTAGCGCGGATTGCTGGTGTGACTGCAGGGCACGTCTAAGCTGTAGGCGCGTAGGCGACCGGCATTCACCAGCTCCGAGTGGGTGGGCAGACCGGCGCCCGCGGCCAAGGATTTGTGACGCAGACTAGGGGACTGCAGGTTATTCGAGATGGTGCAGCAAATGCTCTGCGGCTTGCCGCCACTGCCACTGCCGCCGAGCAGCGGATCAATAGTTTGATTTACACTGGTTAGACCAGTGCCGTTATTGTTGCGCGCCGGGCACGGTGAACTGCGTGTGCTGCCGAAACGCTTGCCGCCCTTGTCGAATGAAAAGCCAAAGTAGTCGGAAAACTGTTTGAGACGTGTCTTCCAGGTGGACTTGGAAACGGTGGCGCCGCCAATGCCATTGCCGCCTAGACCGTTGGACGTGTTGCCAGCCGCGGCAGCAGCAGCAGCTGCAGCAGCGGCGGCGGCAGCACAACAGTGTTGCTGTAGTTTCGGTTGCAGCAACTGGGTGGGTGAGAGATTGCCATTCGACGATGACTGTAAGTGCTGTAGCTGTTGCTGCATTTGCTGCTGGTGTAGCTGCTGTTGATGCTGGCTGATGTGATGTGTATGGTGCAAATGTTGATGCTGGCAAGACTGACTGGTGCACGCGCCGCTGGCATGTGCCGCCATGCCAGCGCTGCACTCCACATTTGGCACATTGTTCGGATTGAGTGGCTGCGTGGAAGACTGCGTAACACCCGCGATGCTGCCAGCGACGCCTGCGGCATTCATATTCAGATCGTCGCCCAGACGGCTGGCGGTCGCTTCGAGACTGCCACGGTTTTGACGATTGTAGAAGACATTACTGTCGGAGATGACTTGCTGTAGGCCATCCGAGAGACGTCGATTATTGGTGCTATACTGATCGAGACTGACCGCGCGATTAGAGCTGAAGTGACAGCGATTGGTGTGATAGCCGTGTATGTTGCCGTAAGAGTTGCGTATGCGTTGACCACCGCCGCTACTGCACATCTCACCGATCATGGAGGGGCGCTTCTCGCGCGATGACTTACGCGATGTAGAATGCGAAGATTTCGAACGGTTGCTGCTGCCTTCAGTATCCACTTTGAATTTGGAAGTCTTCTCGGCGACCTGCAAGAGTAGTTGTGATGAGTTGGATGAGGGTTTGTTGTAGAAAGGGCTGTTATTAATTCTTAAGAGTGATCATATAAAGCTTAAACAGCTAGTAAACAGTAGGAAGACTTGCTTTTAGGCGCATAAAGTTGATCTAGTAATAGCTGATTTTATCTCAAAACCTTTGCCAACTTTGAGGCGTTTAAGGTATTTTCCCCTTACTTTTATATATAATTTTTTTTTTTTTTAACTTTTTCCGTAAACATGGATATACATTATTGAAGAAATTTTTTTCCCTAGAAATTTCAAACAATATAGCATAAAATGAAGCATACCTTTAGGGTACAAAGAAATTTCGAATGAGTAGTTATACTGTTGCAAGCTTTTTCTATGTGGCATCTACAGCATCTTAAAAACGCTACAACGTGTTTCTTAGTTAGTGTTGAAAGCACCACAGTATTCTGATATCAATTTAAAATCGATAAATTTTTCGAAAAAAATTTTTTTTAAATCTTTACAGGTCGTTTACAAGTCGTCAGTTTTGTTATCGGTATAAGAGTTTCCCGTTCATTATTATATAATAACTTATGAGCGTTCTTGAAAAAGCTTATCTAACCCGCAAAATAAATTTATAGAAATAATGAGCTACAGTAAGCGAGTTTCGAATCAAGTAGCACACTTCTAGGCCATTATGAGCGCTGCGTGTAGTATTTCACGCACTCTCCTTATTTTTATGTAACTTTTACACCATAGAACAGCTAATTATTTCTAAAACCCATTTACACGCCTACCATTATGCCACACAAATTATGCCTACCGCTTTAAAGTAGGCGAGAACGACAAATTAAAGCATACTTTTATGCTGCAACACTAACTTAACGGTTTACAATTACAGAATTTGTTGCACACGACGGCCACGTCCTTAATTTTAGCTGTCATAATGCTTAAATTAAGCGCTCTAAAGCGACTTAAGTGACCCCCGAAATTATGCAATCATTTTTAATTATACAGCGTACAACAACTTTTGCAAGAGCAAAACGTAAAATAATCAACAACTAAGCACAGGAAGTACTTTCGCTGGCTTTGCAGCAGTTTAGCGCTGTTGTTGCTTCAAGTGTGGCATACTTTTGTGCGCGCCACAACCGCAATAATTGTAAAACTTGCCGTGCTAGTTGCTATTGTTGTGCTCTTGTGCGGCTTTTATTGGAAAAGGGATTGTCATAAAAATTAAAACCGCAACAAAACAAAAACAAAGCCAAAAATATACATTAAAATTTATATGGCGCAAAAAGTGTAGCATACAACAGGGCTGCAAACACAACAATACACGCAACAATAACAACAAGAATTAATTACGCTGTTACATAAAAATATGCAACGGTATTTATCTCACGCCTTTACGCACACAAACATACATTGCGGACGCTCTCTTGCTGTGCGCTCTTCGCCCGCGCTCGTTCGCGTCCTGCGCTCACCAAGTCACCACCGAGTAAAACTCGTCATTCAGCCAATCATACAGTGCGCACCGCGTGCTGCTATGCTTGTCTGCGCTTAATCATTGTAAATTAAAATAAAAAGCTGTAAGTTGTAAGTATTTACAAGCATCACGCCGACGGCTCAAAAAGGATTAGCGCGCGCGGTCCTGCCATATTTTTTCGCGCTTCGTAGGATTCTTATTGTTATTGTTTGTACACAGTGCTATGTTGTATGTAAATGTATGTATATAATGCCAGGCAAATTGTCATAAAGATGAAGTTTTCGTTCGTGGCTGCTCGGCGCCCATAAGTAGGCAATATACATGGAAATAAGTAATAAATAAGTTCTTTTATCATTTGTTTTGCTTTTGTGTTGGTATTTCGCTCCACACCGCTTTAAAATGCTGGTTTGTGTTTAGTGTGAGTAGCTTAAATAGCATAAAATTTAAAATTAAGCAACTCCTAATGTTGAATTTTTAAAGGGAAGGGGTTTGCTCGCATTCTGTAGGCACATCAGCTTTTTAGTTTGAGTTTTTTAGGATAAAAAAGGCAGAGAATGAACAACAGAAAGTACAGGAAGCTCAATTTACAACAGCTTTTGGGCATTTGTACCTGAAATATGTATAAACCCTAAAGCGAGTCTGGTCAAAATTTTTTTTAGAGTTGCCTTAAATTAATACCAGGATTTGGAAGCTACTTTTCTGAAAGACATTCCTCTACTAAAATGAGTCATAGCCTCAATTTAAGACATTTAGTTACAAATAAACCCCGATTTTTATAAAATTTTGCTGACACTCATTCTCTATCCAGGATCTCCATAGCCAACAGCTTTAAAAGACTTGTATGCTAGAACAAGATTTAACTTCTATAGGCAGAAAACTAGTCGTTTAAGAAACGTATTTTTTATAATTTTTTTTTTTTTTTTTTTTTTTGAACCTTAGGGTGCTTTGGGCTCCTACACTCCTCGGTAGAGCATTTAACTTTCCTTCAGGATCTCTATAGTCGAAGGCTTTAAAAGACTTCGTTGTACGGAACAAGATTAAATCTCAATAATCTGAAAGCTATTTGCTCAAGAAACGAATATTTTTTTCTTTTGAGACCCTAACGAGCTCAGGTCAGCAATACAGTTCAAGGTCACCCCCTTGCGCTCACATAAGATGAAGATGCATAACATTTACACAAATACATGATTTATTTATTGAGCTGCCCATCATACCGAATAGCTACTTACATCCACTTCGGTTGCCGTCTCGGAATCACCACTCTCACTACCCTCGGGCAGATCGTGTAATTCGGCTGCCAAGCATTGCGGCTCATCGACCGAGGTGCGTGATGCCGATTTCTGTGATGGTATACTCCGGCGGGACTTCACACTAATGCCCGATTGTGAGCGTGGCATTTGTGGTGAAATACTGCCGCCAGAGTTGGTGCCACCACTGCCCGAGCCGCCACCGCCGCCGCCACCGCTGCCACTACCACCGCCCGCACCGGTGGTTGTAGTGCCCGTAGAGGCGGTGCTGGTGCCGGTTATCTGTCCATTTGTGCCAGCAGCTGGACTGTGTGCATGCCCACCACTTGTACATACAGCAGTCGTGCTGCCGCCACCATCCGAGGCGGCACTAGTATTGTCCGATGCGACCATTGAGGCGGTGTCGGCAACAGATTTGCGCGATTTATTCTGCGCATCATTTAAGCGTCTGCAAAGAGAAAAATTGGTGTATCAGACGCGGCTTCGAGGCTATATGTAACGCTTACTCACCTATAGTAGTCGAGCGCTATGCGCACGGGTATAATGATGAGTTCGATCACTTCAGGCACTAAGTCGCCTAATGCTTCGAAGAGCGGTAGTAGCACCAAACCGATGAAACGCACCTGTGAACCGGGTTTACTAACTTTATCCGGATCCATGAAGGGTGTAACGGGAAGTCCCTCAGATTTCTCAGCAGCGCTTTGTGCGAAAAATTCCTGTAATAAGCGATCGAGCCAGGGTTCGGCGACATCCATGGGACGCGCCTCATTGGAGATGTCGGCCACTTTGATGAGCACCATGCAGAGCTACAGAAGAGAGTGGAGGATTAAAATGAGAGAAGGTTGATATATAAAAGCATACTTTTTGGAGCGCTTTTGATTCAGTGTTTTTCAGCTAAAAAGTATGCTAATTTTTTTAAAATTTTTTCAAGGTTTCTTTCAAGAATGGCTTCAAACTTAATTTTAAAAATTATTTTCTATGAAATTTTTAAATTAATAGTTATGACTATTTTTCTTTTACATTTTTTTTGTAATTTTTTTTAATATAAAAGAACTTAGAAAGTATGCTAGAAGTATAAATGGGGGTGTGTATTTGAATAAATGAGTTTAGTGTACTATATACATACATGCATAAGCATACTTTTCGGAGCGCATTTTATTTCAGTGTATTTCAGCTAAAAAGTATGCTAAAAATTATTAATTTTTTTTAGAATTGCTTGAAATTAAATATTATAAATTATTTTCTACGTATTCTCTCACTAATATATGCCTGAATGTAAAGAAATTTATTTTTATTAAGAAAAATACTTTCTTTATAAAAAAAAAACTCTGAAAAGTATGCTACAAATGTATTAAATTCTTTATAAAATTGTTATTGCTTTAAAATGGAAGTTGGAATTCCACAATTTCTGCAGACTTAAAATCTAAAAAAATTTTTCTATTCACAAAATACTACATTTCGATATAATTGCCTATCTACTCACCAAATTGATGTGTGCGCGATTTGTGTAATCGAATATGGGTGTAATCTCTTTGAACTGTGTTAGTATTTCATTGTGGCGCGCCATATCCGTGGCCAATATGCAGCGTATGATACCCTCACGTATTTCTCTGTAATTGAAAAAGATCATAAATTTAAAATTACACGCTACAAAAAGGAAGTCGAGCGTAAGAATCGATATCAAAAATCAAATGGAATTTCGAGAGAATGTTTTCCACATTCCACATGTGTGAAACATTTCAAATAGAATGTTTGTTTGTGTGCAAGTGTTGCTTTTAGGCGCGTAGACTTTTTAAGTTTATGGAATTGTAGACATTTTTGCTTGGAAAATGAACTAACGGTTTGAAGATTGCAAAAATATTTATATTTTTGTATGAGAAACTTGAGAGAAGATTAATTGAAAGTCGCGTATTAGTTTAGAGATTCTATTTTCTCAATTTTATTGCCATGTGAAGGACATAAAATGCTTTTCTCTTGTTATACTTCTGCTATACTAATAGTCAAGAGAATTGTCCGCTATGGAAAAACGAATTATGGGTAAAAAATTTTAATAGATAGAGTTTCGAACAACTTGTGTTTTACCTCCACAACCCTTAAAAGCATGCTACAGATTTGCATCTAGCATATATTAAACCTTCTTGTAGGTGCGTAAGACCAACTTTTGGAGTATTTTGCATTTCTCATAAAAATTTTTTATCCAGCCTCTTTCGCTATGGTTGATTCATGCCTAGAAAATTGCTTTTTTGGCTAATTTTTTAATAAAATATTGTTGTTATGGAGAATGTTAAGACTTTCAAAACGACTTTTTGACATTTAAAAGTTTCTTATAAACAATCAACAGCCGTTTGCAGCTGGTTTTGAACTAATAACACCCTTTGTTCAGGCAGTAAAAAATCAGCTTATATAATAAATACTCGAATATCATCGCAGAATTTATAGCATAGTTTTAGGAGCTCTAATAATTAAAGGACAATCACTTAAGTTTTTTTTTTTTTTTTTTTTTTTTTTTTGATTTTGGATCGACGGCACACGAAAAAAGCACTAGTGATATCTTCATTTTCTATCTTTTAAGTATCGGATCATCATAATAACAGAAAATAATTAAAAAAAAAATGCTTTTAATCCTGGCGAAGTCAATTACTAAAAATCTTTTTATCCTACGTTTTCTCCAAAAAATTACAAAATAAAAATTATTTTTCTTAATTTGAAATAATTATTCTTTGTGCTCTTAAGCTTCAAGTATTGCCTGCCAAGTATAGCAAAAATCTATTATTTTCGTATTAATGTCATTTCATTGCAAACCGAATTGATTCCCTGCTATTTATGCGCTGTAATATCTAATAAGAGGATCCAGCTATGTTGTAAATGGCAGAACAAATTGTCGACATTAATACAAATACAAATAAGACAATGTAAATGTGCCCAAACACACACACACATACATATGTATATTTGCACACAAACTTGTACGCGTTCGGTATGCAGAAAAGTTTTAATTACTTTTGCTCAAACTGACCCACATCACATTGTTTTCCGGCAGAAGTTTGGTTGGCATTAAAATTTCTACAATGTTTTTAATTTCATTCTCTTTTTGTTTTTTTTTTTTTTGTTGTTTTCGTGCTCTCTTTCGCTGCAAATAAATGTTTTTTGTTTAGGTTTATGTTTCATTGTCTTCCTTTTTATTTATATTTGTCTTATTTTTCTGTTTTTTTTTTTTTTAATTTGCCTTTTTCAAAGTTTTTATACCCTGAGTTGGAAATATTATGTTTGTCAAGACATTTATAGCACCCCGAAGGAAACGTCGGAGACCCCATAAAAATTGTTTATAACAGATCAGATGTGCTGAGTCGATTTAGCCATACAGTCTGTTGTCCGCTTGTCTGTCTGTATACATATATGTGAAATAGTTCCTCAATGTTCAAGATATCAGTATCTGACAAATGTAGCATACGTCCTTTCTTCACCAAGAAGCTGCTCATTTGTTTAGATTCATTATAAGGTTTAGATGCCATACAAACAGAACGATCTAAATGAAGTTCTTGTATGGAAAACTTTTTTATTTGACGAGATATCTGCACAAAATTTTGCACGAATGATAGTCTAAGTCTTCAGTGCATTCTCCGAAGAAATGATTAAGATCGGTGTACTATAGCATATAGCTGCCATACAAACTGAAGGACCAAAATCAAGTTCTTGTATGGAAAGCTTTTTTATTTGACGAGATATCTGCACAAAATTTTGCACGAATGATAGTCCAAGTCTGCAGTGCAATCTCCGAAGAAATGATTAAGATCGGTGTACTATAGCATATAGCTGCCATACAAACTGAAGGACCAAAATCAAGTTCTTGTATGGAAAGCTTTTTTATTTGACGAGATATCTTCACAAAATTTTGCACAAATTATTGTCCAACCCCGCAGTGCAATCTCTGATGAAATTGTTCAAATCGAATCACTATAACATATAGCTGCCATACAAACTGACCGCTTAAAATCAAGTTATTTTTTATTTGTGAAGGGTATTCTAGCTTCGGTGCAAACGAAGTTAACGGTTTTTCTTGTTACTTATCTTTGTTGTTGGTTTTGTTTATTGCCCGGCAATGTACTTTATATACCCTTAATATAGTGTCTATATGCTAACACTCACACGCATACACATGTTTCCAGCAGCCGTTGTTGCCCTTCATTGGCTTCCTGCAAATTGGTTTTTAATCAAGTGTTATTTACGAAGTAAAACCTTATAATTGACTAACAATTTGTTGTATATGTATGTTTTCAGGTTTTTTTGTTTTGTTTTTGTGTAACACTTTTGTTTTGTCTTTTTTTGGTTGCTATTTGTTTTTGATTTCTATTTTTGTTTTAGTTTTTTTTTAGTTTTTTTATTTTTATTTCTTTTTGTTGGTTTTCTTCTTTTATTTTTATTTTTTTTTTTATTTTTTATTTACTTATATTTTTTTCATACAACTTGCGTATTTCGCTGCTTATTTGCTGTTACTTTGCGGTAGGTCGTGCAGGGCGTATGAGTGATGTGAGTGTTGAGCTTGACAGGCGTCAGAAGCAGCAGGCGGTCAATTTTAAACGGTTAAGTTATACGTTGCCATGCCGGCAACATGCAACATGCATGCAAATATTAAATGCTCGCCAACTGCAACCTAAATGTGTGCTAAAAAATATGAAAAACAGCCTAAAAGTGTGCAACAAAAGTGTGAGAAGACGTTTTTCAATGCCAAAAAACGCCGCGAAACTCGGTGAACCGCTGCCAAGCGGAAACTTTTAAAGCAGCACACAAAAAACTGCACAAAAACTTTATTTTTTTGCTTATAGTTATATATATGGTGCACACACGCACACCTTTGTGCTCTATAAGCCAAAAATATGCATTGCAAGCACGCGTTGCCACGAAGAGGTGTTGACTGTCTGCGAAAAAGTGCCAAAACAAATGCATATCTATGACTGCGGTGCGTTTACGCTGGCACAGACACGCATACATGCGCGTAGAAACGTAGCACACGGCCTTCTGGTTGGGCTACACGCGGTATGTGTAACATTTAATTAAGTGTTCAGCCGCCGGGCAGGTAAATTGTAGATAGCAGCACCAGCGCTGCACTCACAGCAACCACAGTACAGAGTAGATATATGTATGTATGTGTGTTTGTGTGCGTGTTTTTATTAAAATTGTTACTGTGATATACAAATCGTGGTGTTGCCACATGTAATGCAGTAGCATTCGCTTAGTTGCGTATATATATGCGCAAATTCATATATTTCTTTCTGCATGTATTTGCATTTTGCACTTTTTTGCGTGCTCACATGTGCATATATGTGTGTGCGTGTGATATTTTGGCAAACATTTTTTTTTTTCATCACACAACTGGGTTAAATGGAATTTTGACACGACCGTTTGCCGGTTGCTGCCCCACAGGCTGCCAGCGGCTGAGTCGTGTGCAGTCAGTTGGGGAATGGAAAATAAATTAAGTAAATTTGTTGGTTGTTGAGTGTTGAGTGTATGTGGCGTGAGCCAGTGTGTGCTGTTTGCTTAAAAATTCAATATATGCCAACAAACAAGCGGGAAAAATCACAGAAATTCATTAGCTCTCTATCTGTCTCTATATACTCGTATGCATTTATAAATATATATTTATATATAACTGTGTTGTTGTTGTATACATTCATTGCTTCCTCTTTCCTTCTCATAATCCACGCCATCACCTGCTAGTGCCAGATAAATTAGCGCTATCTAATACTAACGTTCCACTTCGGCCGCCCACCCACACGCCAAACCATACACGCGCCCGCCTTCTACTTACTCGTAAGCTATTAAGTAATGATTCCAAATAATTACCACATAAGAAAACAGGTTCACTACCGAAGCGTACAAGCGCCAGCGGCATTGCCATGGCACAAAGCCGTAAAACGTGGCATCACCATTGCCGTGGAGGCAGCTGTGCAGAGCCGCGGGCATAAGTATCTTAAGAAATCAACTCAAGAGCTAATGCGAGTAACGTTAAGTGGCCTTAAGGCGAATTTTCTGTTTTCTTTCTCGACTTCGCTGTTGAGTGCAAGCGAGTGTGTGTGAAAAAATTTAGTAATTTTGGCATGTATAGAGTGCTGAAATATGAGTAGGTTTGCGGCAAATGCAGTAATTAAATTTTTTTTTGTCAACAAAATTTATAACTTAAATTGAGCGTATTTTTTTTTTTTAATTAATTTCTACATTTTCTTTTAATTTTTTAATTTTTATTCCCTCCAAATTTTTTAAATTTTTTAATTTTTCTATTTTTTTTAAGTTTTGTAATATTTTTAATTTTTCTATTTTTATTTAATTTTCCTAATTTTGTTTTGATTTTTTCTAATTTTTCAGTTTTCAAATTTTTTATTAATTTTTCTAATTTCTAATACCAAAAATTTTTTCTCCTAAATAAAAATATTTTTGTTTTTCATAAATATTTGAATTTTTTAAGCTTAAAAATTGCCTTCTAAAGTGTATAAATTAATGTGATTATTGGTTGTTTCAAAAGTGCTTTTAATATTACCAGCGTTTTTTTACAAAAATTTCGGTTTCCTAAAAATATGTTAACAAGAAGTTACGAAATAATAATTTCGAAAAAAAATAAAACGGTGAAACTTTTATAACATTTTCGAATTACCTTGTTCTTAAAAAGATTTTAAGAAACATTAAAAAAATTTAAAAAAAATTTTTTTAAAAATTAAAAAAAAAAATAAAAATTAAAATTAAAAAAACATTAAAAAAACATTAAAAATATTAAAAAAAATTAAAAAAAAATTTCAAAAAAAAAATTAAAAAAGACAACAATTAAAAAAATATTAAAAAAAAAGAAAATTTAAAAAAAAAACGAAATAATTCTATAAAATGTTAAAAAAAAAAAAACATCAGTAGAGCTTTATAACTTTGTAATTTTCCTTTCAGCCTTTTTGCGATTTTCGAGACTATTTTGAATTCTAAAAATTTTCCCACAATTTTTTAATGAAAATTAAACGAAATTTATTTGATAATTTCATAAAAATATTATTTATTTTTGCTATATTTTTTTATAAAAAAATTTCTTTAAACATTTTTTTTTTTTAAATGCCAAACCTACTTATTCAAACACTAATGTTTGAATTTTGTAAATTTTCCTCAGGAAAAAAATTTAATTGAAAATTAAACTTATTTTCATTACAAAAAATAACGCTTTATTGCTATAGCAATTAATTTAAAAAATATGTAATTTTATACTTTTTTAATTGCAACTTATTTTTTGTTTTTGAAAAATCATGAATTGTAGTAAGAAACTCATTAAGTATAAGAGAGAAAAGTCAACTTTTTTGTCAAGTAACTAATATTTGTTAAACAAAAGACCAACGCCTTGAAATATGCTAAAGATGCCTGTTTTTTTTTTGGTTTTTTTTACCGAAATAAATAATTTTCAAAAAATGTGTTTTGTTCAAAAATTTCAATGCCATAATTATTTTTTTATATTTATAATTATTTTTCGAAAATGTTTTTGTTTTTATAAAAATAAATAATTTTCGATATTTATTTTTTGTTCAAAAATTCAATTCAAACAACATTTTTTGTAAAAATAAATATTTTTTTTTACATAAATAAATTTTTTATTTGTAAAAAATAATCAAATCTTTCCAAAAATATTTTTTGCTCAAAAAATGCAAATTTCTTTTAAAAATATATGCAGTTGAATTTAAATAAATCCAAAAACTTACATTAAAAGCTAATATTTGTTCTAAAATATCTCCAACGCCTTAAAGTATACTAAAAACTTGGTTTCCTCTCAAACAGTTGTGTTAGCTCACACAAAACTCATTGCGCAACACCACGCCACTGCTGGTTTGCCACATTGTTATTACTTATGTGCGCCATCAAAGGTTGCCACACTATTTTCTAAATTCACGCTGTTGTTGTTAGTGTTGCTGCAACATTTCAGCAGCCTTGGTTGGCTTAGTAACCGTCATCAGAGTATTTAATCACTACGCGACGGATATTAATTAACAAAATCCACACCAATACCCACACATACACACACACCATCGCAAGCACACACACACACATACAAATGTATAGTAATAAGTTGGTACAAGCATTGCACTTACTTTGTATGAATATTTAAGTCGCACTGGCAAGTATTTGTATGCTTGCCATACACTTTGCGCGCACAGTTATACATACGTACATATGTATGTATGTATATTATTTTGCACACAGCTAGCTGTAACCGAAATTTCAAATGTATTATTTGAGCACTGTGTTCTTGTCTGTGTTCTTCCCTCGGCTAATTTACACTCGTGGCCACATATATACGTATGTATGTGTGTATAATATTTTGTAAGCTTGTTTGTATGTATAATTTTTGTTGTATGCCATTGTTGTTGTTGTAAAATATACTTGACACAGCTTCTTGCATCAAACTCTGTTCGTTACCGCAAAATGAATTCGAAAATTATAGCGTTGATGAAGGTATTCCCGGAATTTATTAAGCTTTAAGTTGAAGCGACTGACTTTGTTGAATTTTACCTCATTTTAAGCAGGAAAAGTATGCAATACACTTGTTACATTTTGAATAAGTATTTGAGCTAGAATGATATTTGTCACCTTACTTTTATATTCAAAAATATCTGTTATGATTTTTTTTTTCAAAAAAATACTTGTTAATGAATTCTACAAAATACTGCTAATTTCTCGAAACCGCGCCTATCAGATCACTACAGCATATAGCTGCCATACAAAACTTTTTCATTTGACGAGATATCTTCACGTAATTTGACAGGAGTGCAAGCCTAAAGGGATGGTGCAATCCCTAAAGAAATTGTTCAGATTGAATCACCATAGCATATAGCTGCCATACAAACTGACCAATCAAAATTCAGACCTTGTATGAACAACTTCTTTATTTGAGCAGATATCTTCACGAAATTTGGCAGGAGTCTTAGCCTAAGCTATGGTACAATCTGCGAAGAAATTGTTCTGATCGGACTATTATAGCATATAGCTGCCATACAAACTGACCAATCAAAATCCAGACCTTGTATGGATAACTTTTTTATTTGAGCAGATATCTTCAAGATATTCGGCAAGGGCTCTTATCTAAAGCAATAGCTGCAATCTCCGAAGAAATGGTTCAGATCGGTTTACTATAGCATATAGCTGTCATACAGACCGAACGTTCAAAATGAAGTTCTTGTGTCGATTTTTTTCTTGTATTTGTGAAAGGCTTTATGTATGGCTTCAGTGGCACCGTAGTTATTGTTTTTCATACTCCGTCAATTTATTTTCCCCTGTAGTGAATTTCTGCAAATTGCTTTTCTGTCGCTATTTTTTCAACACTAAAACCAAATAATAAGCGCTTGCACACTGTGACACTCAGTGAAAGCATTTTTGGCTTTATTGTCGCTCAAAGCATGTCAATTGTAAAATTTAAAAGTCAAGTACCTGCATGTGTGTGCACCATATATTTGTATATAAATACTCAAATGAACGTCGCAAAGTGCATTATAAATACACACACCGTTGAACACACATTCCAAAGCCACAAAGGCGTAAAGTGCACACAGGATAAAGTAAACTAAGCGACAAACCATATGTATATGACTTGCTTGCGCTAGAAAGCATACAAACCATATGAATGTGTGCTAAGTATATAACTTTTCAGCTTGATATATACACACACACATATATTGTTAAAAGAGCACATAAATATGTGTGCATGTATGTACATATGTTTCCATTACTCGGCGGCGGCGCCTAAACAAAGCACATGTGTGTGTGTGTTTGTGTGTTTATGTCGCTCTTGCAGTCAAGTTCGCCAGCTCCCTTTCACCTTTTGCATTCACTTTCTCTCACTGCCTTACTTTACAGGCACCTTAAGTATTATACTGGTTCACATATACAAACATATACGTTAAAATGCTCAAAGAGCCAAATGAGAAAAGTAAATATAAAAATAAGAAATAAATTTCTGCATTGACAGGTTATTGCACCAAAGTAGTTGACACACTAAAACCGCTGCCAGCTTTGTCATATTCAAATACTTTGACTTTTAGCCTCAAGTGGCGCTGGCATCTACACAATTTCATAACTTTACATTACACATGAACATATATGTATGTATGTATATGCATATACAGACATATTATATATAAATATATACATATTTATGTGTATATGCTTAACATAAATTTGCATTGATTACACGCCACTCATATGTCAGCCTGCAAACTGTAAAGTTGAGCACTGTAAAACACTGTGAAAGTCATAAGGTTGCGTATACGCAGTGTAGCACCACAGTTGCTGCTGACAGTTCAGTTGCTTGTAAAGTGAGTAAAAAAATTAAAAAAAAAAAAAAAAAGAAAAATAGGAAAGCATAGAAATAATGATGTGTTATACACACATATATATTTGTAATTACAAAAAATAATATTTTTTATTGATTTTAATGTTGTACAGAGAAATTTAAATACCATTTTCTTACATGTTATAAACAACTCCATACAAAATATTCATTGGATAAGATGCTTTAGCACTTGGTGAGTGGCTATATAGAATATCTCTTCTAAATTAAAAAAAAAAAATTAATAAACATAAAAAAAATGATATAAAAAAACATAAAATTTAAATTATATAAAACAAAATAAAAAAAAATTAAAATTAAAATAAAATAAAAAACTAAAAAAAATTAAAAATAAATAAAAAACTAAAAAAAAAAAAATTAAATTAAATAAAAAACTAAATTAAAAAAAAAAATTAAATAAAAAACTAAATTAAATTAAAAAAATAAAATTAAATTAAATTAAATAAAAAAAATTAAAATTAAATAAATTAAAATATAAAAAATTAAAACATAATAAATTAAAATATAATAAAATTAAAATTTAATAAAAAAAAAAATAATATTTAATAAAAATAAAATTTAATGAAAAAAAAACTTTAATTAAAAGCAATGAAAAAATAGAAAGAAATTATACCTCAAAACTTTAATTCTTTTACCGTTACAACAAAATAGTTTTAAACAAGTAATTAATTTTAGAATTTAATTTTTAAATAAAAAAACGTAATTTTTAATTTTTTTGCAAAAAAAATTGATTTATTTCGGTTTCGAGTACAACATTTTTTTATCATATTTTTTAGTACTATATTTTCAGCACTAAATTTTAGTTTTATATTTTTGGCACTAAATGTTTTTAGTAGAATATTTTTAGTATTAATTTTTAGTATAATTTTTTTAGCACCACATTATTTATTACTAAATATCAGTACTAATTTTTGAGTAAAAAACTTTACATCTGCTTAATTTGTAAACTATATTTTACAGAGACAATTTAGTACTACATTTTTTGTACTATATTTTAGTACTAAATGATTGTACCAATGTCAGTATCTCTTTCGTAAATTTTAGCATTATATTTTCAGTGCTAAAGTTTATCGGCATATTTTTAGTATCAAATTCTTTGCAGTAGCTTACTTTCAGCACTATTTTCACTATTATTATTTTCTAAATTTTTTTTCTACAAATTTTATTAAAAAATTGCTGGTACTAAATTTAATTGCTATATTTTTAGTACCATATTTTGAGTACCTGTAATCTTTACGCAATATTTTTTCTAATCAATTTTAGTACTTTATGTCATAATTTAGCGAAATGTTCTTAGTACAAATTTTTGGTACTAAATTTTAGTACCATATTTTGAGTACCTGCATAATTTTTAGCAATTATGTTAGTACACACTTTTAGTATACAAGATTTTTGGTACTAAAATTTTAGTACATTTTTAGTACTTATTTTAAATGTAAGAATTTTGATGGGCGTTTAAGAAAAAAAATATTATGATCTTTTAGTACACAAAGACCATTTTGTACTAAAGGTTTAGTACATTTTTAGTACTAATTTTTATTTTAAGAAATTTTATGAAAACTTACTTTTAGTACAGAAGGATTTTTGTATTAAAATATTAGTACATTTTTAGTACTAATTTTTATTTTAACAACCTTGGTATGCGTACAATAAAAAAAATACTATTTTATACTTTTAGTACACAAGTACTTTTTGTACTAAAGTTTTAATACATTTTTAGTACTAATTTTTAAGAAATTTGATGAATGTCCAAGAAAAAAACTTACTTTTAGTATACAAGAATTTTTGTTCGAAAATTTTAGTACATTTTTAGTACTTTTTTATTTTAGTTGGTTTTAGCTGAATAAGCCATGATTTGAAAAAAACTTATTTTAAAGCAATAAATCGATGTGTGTCGAGACTATAGACCAGGCTATAGTACTTACATATCATATTTTTAAGTAACTTCTAACAACTTTTCAAGTTTTTGTGAAGAAATTTATTGAAACAATTTTTTAGTACTGCATGTGTTCAAAATTTTTGTTGGGTGGTCACATTGAGGGAACATTTGCATTTATTGTTTTCTTCCTCAGCCATTATGGAGAAAAATTTCATTATCGCTGAAAATATATATATATATATATGATATACATATGTATATACACACAGGCAATAACGTTATTGGCTTAGTCAAACCACAGTATTTTCTAGCTAAACCACAATTTTATAGACACTCAAAAGTATTTGGTGCTTTGAATTCTTGCGCGTAAGACAAGCGCTCTTAAAAAGCACATCTGCGGTGCAAAGTTTGCTTTTCTTTCATCTTGGTTTCTCTGTTTATCCCAGACAGACAAAATTCCTATGACTTAGGCTTTGCATATATGTATGTATGTTCTCAGTCCTAAAATAGCAAAAACCATAACGATCAAAGTTAAAAGGCAGCATAAAAACAATAATAAAAATCCGAATTGTAATGTCCTTGCAACATCATTTTTAAAAGGCAGCCGCATAAACGAATTCCCAGTGCAACACCCGAAAAAATATGCCGACTGCACAGGACAATGAACGCAAATCAAAGTCAGGCAGCGAAGCAAACGAAAACACCATAGAAAAAATAAAAATAAATAGAGAAGAATAGCGTGAATCAAGCAAGCGAAGCGTACGAGATCGGAAAGTCAAATATACCATAAAGCAACAGTCGGTTTTGCGGCCGGCGGCAGTAGAAAAAAGGACTTCACACACGCTCATACTGGTGCTTAAGCACACATAAACTTTACTTAAGAACAGATAGTCACAGACTTGTGCGCCTAAAAGCAGTGTTTCAGCGAAGTAGCGAGTCATATAATATACATATACATATGTATATTTATGCATATATATATACTATATATACATTCACTTTAAGAGCCAGCCGCCTTTTAAGCCAGTCAAAGTGCCGCCATAGTCAAATACAGCCTTCAGTGCCTTCTCACACACACTCTTCCATATTTTCGCTCCTTTGCGCTACGCGGCGCAGATTGGCTTATGGCACTTATTTATTAGCATGCGAATGGCAAAGTGTTTTGTTCCGTTCACTAAACTTTTCTACTTGCAGACGTCTGCTACGGATTTAACCAGGATCTGTAGCTGTATGCAGATTTACACTAAAAGGCGCCGATGTTTTGATTTTTGGCGTTTAATTTAGCTGTAAGCGTTGCTTAACTGTAAGCCAGCGATTTTTTGGCATAAGTGCTCGTTTTAGTGGGGTTAGGCTAGGTTTTGTCGCTGCCTTTGAAATTTTGTAGCAACAAAACATTAAAATATTGAAAATTTTGCTTTTTCTTAACAAATTTTGTGGTAAAAAAAATCCGTTAAATCTTTTCTAATTTTATATTTTTTAATCATACTCAAGTGTGTCTACATATCATATCTTTTTTTTAAACTTTAACTTTTTTTAAAAGCTTTATGAATTTTTTCCAAGATTGTACTAAAAATCTTGTGTACTAAAAATTGTTATTAGAAAATATTTTTTAAAGATTTTTTTTAACAAAATTACATAATGTTCGACATTTTATGTATTAAATATTCCTACTTAAAACTTCTAAAGCATGGCAACATTTTTTATGGTACTAAAAATTTTGTGTACTAAAAATAATTATTTCTTTATATTTTTCTCATAATTTTCAAAACTTTCATATTTTTAGGTGTTAAATATTCCTACATAAATTTTCTAAATAGATAAAGCATTTTTTTCTATGATGGTACTAAAAATCTTGTGTACTAAAAATTAAAATTTGGAAATATTTTTTTTTTTGTTGTACAAAGTTTCATAATTTTCAGCTTTATGTATTTGAATATTCCGTCTTGAGTTTTCTCGCAACCAAAACTAAAGTAAGATGATTGTACTAAAAATACTAAATGTACTAAAAGTACCGTGTACGTGTTGGATATGGAATAATTTTTAATTTTCCAGATTTCGAAACCACGAATCTGCTGTTTTTTGAACATTTAATTACGTACTAAAAATATGTTTCACATTTTAGTACTAATGTTTTTGAGCGTTTCAGTACTTCTTTACTGAAACAGTTTTTTCAGTTTTAGTACCTTTTTTGAAGAGCTCTCTCCGGTTGCTATTTTTTGTTTATTATAATTATATTTTCGACTTTCGCACTACTAAAGTGTAGATCTTTTAGTACTTTTTACTAGCATCAAAATTCATTTTAGTAAAACAACGTTTTGGTTTTTTGTGGTGCTATATTTTTCAAAAAGTTTTAATGCTCTTATTTATTTTAAATTGTTTTGCACTTTTAGTGCTCTTAGTACAAATTTAAAAAAAAAAACATAACAAATAAAAAATTAGTACAAATATTTCTAACACTTTTTTGGTACACTTGTATTTTTTTCGAATTTTTAGTATTTTTTAGTACAAAATTTTCTGACACTTTTTGTGCTAAATTTTGTAGAAGTTCAAATAATTTTCCAGCACCATTTTATTATGCATTTTTTTTTTAATTTTTTAGCACAATTCGCTTCAAAATTTTTCATACTTTATTGTACTAAATTTTTAAAAATTTTGGAAATTTTTTAGCATTTTTTAACTTTAGTTTTTTTAATGTACTAAATTTTTAAAAATTTTGGAAATTTTTTAGCATTTTTTAATTTTAGTTTTTTGGTAGAAAAATGATGTTTAGTACTTTTTTGGAAAAAAAAGATTTTTCACCTTTTTCATACCAATTTATACGTCTAGCTGGTAGTGCTTTTTAGTACAATTCTCTTAAAATTTTTAGTATAATAATTTCTGATACATTTTTGTGCTAAATTATGTAGAAATTTAAATAATTTTCGAGCACTGTTTTATTATGAAAGTTTTTAAATTTTTTTAGTACAATTCGCTTCATTCTTTATTGTACTAAATTTTAAAAAATCTTGGATAAGTTTTGAGAATTTTTTTATATTTTAAAATTTTTTGTGAGATAAGTTTTGTTATTGTTTAGCACTACTTTAAAAATTCATATTATGATTGTCAGTACTTTTTTTTGGTAGATTAAAAGTGTTTTAGTATTTTTTTGCTAGAAAAAAAATAGTTTTAGTACTTTTTTTGGTACTGCTAATGTGTATGGAACACATTTTTACGCCGTCTCTTCCTTAGCTAGCATTTTTTGACTACTTTATTGGCAAACATTGCTCTGTAACTATTTTATTGGCAATTTTTCTGTATCCAACCAAAGTTTACATAATTATAACTGACAAGAGCTTCTTGAGCTTTTTCGCAAATTAAGCTCACGCCGTGAAGTCAGAAGCTATAATTACTTTAATAACTTTAGCAAAGTTTTTGTTTTACGTCAGCAAAAACGCTGTTAATTTCTTGCTATCCACATTTTGTATTTATGTTTGTGCACAATTTTATATATATAAATCGTACAAATTGTATATACCCACACAATTGCAATGAAATGCAGTGTACCAATGTGGCTATAAAAAGCCTAGACCCCAAAGTGGAGGTTAAAAATAAATGCACGCCAATGTTGGGGCACACACACATGCATGCAAATATATAAACGTACATATATAGTATATATGTGTATAGTCACAGCTATCCTGGGTCATGTCGCACGTGGAAAAGCAATTATTTTTAGCAGCATATTTCGTACATGTCAATGTATGCATGAATGTATGTATGTATGTATGTGTGGTTGCACATGTGTACTGCCTTTGTTGCTGGCATTATGAGTGGGTAGGCATAAAAGCGTCATGGCAATAAATGGTCAGCGGGTCGAATTTATATAAAAATTTATATTTTTTACGTTTGATACAGCTGGCTAGGCCAAATAACAGTGAGTGCTGAGCAAAAATAACGGTCGCAGGGGTAAAGCGGGGCCGTGGAGCGCAACAATTTGCCGTTATGGCTGTGCGCGCCTGTGTGAGTGTGTCCAATTAAAACACTGTCGCGCTGACCACAGTTGGTCGCATTGTAAACTGTTGCATGCTTGTACCGTTACGACTGTCGCGAGCAGCCTGTGTGCGGCGGCCTGCTAGACTAACGGTGTTACATTTTTTCATTACTGCTATGCGAGTGAGGGGATGTGGTGTGCATGGGTAGTTGCACATTTATATAAAATGAATGTGTGTCTATTTAATGCCTGCGCCGCATTGTCTGCGCCTGCTGACCGAAAATGGCGTGGCCGAAATGCTCGCTTTTCGCTCTGATAATTGACATTTATTGTTCTTCGACTTGCTGTGCCTGACTCGCATGTCGAATATATATGTATATACATGCTTTTAGGTAAATGTATAAGTTTTGACTGACGTTATAATAAAAATGGTAAGCAACAATTGCTAAAGATATGAAATAAGGGAATGCGCAAACTTTCGTGCAACACCAACTTTTTCTATAAATAAATGTAGTATTATTCGTGCGACTTTCCAAATAATTATTCAGTTCTAGCAATTGTTTTTTGTTAATTATTTCATATTAATTTTTGCTGATACAAAATATTGCGCAAGCTTCTTGTATTATGCAAGAATGTTTTTACCTATACTTTTTTAAAAAACAAAAGAAAAAAAAATTATATTTTAAAAAATCTTAATTTATTTTTTAACTATTTTTTTTTTTTTTTTATATTGATAGCACATTGTCTCTGTAAACCTCACAAATTTCATTGTTGACTTGTTTGGCACACTTCCCCTTTTTATGCAAAAATTTAAAAATATAGCAAATTTCTTCATTATTTTCACTCATTTTTGCTCAGCTCTGACTCTTTTTTCAACTTCCACGAATTTATTTTTTATTTTTTTTGGTTAAATGAAGCTTCAGATCTCACCTTTGCAACACTATGTGGTATGACACAATGTGATTGGTATCACTGGAGATATACCTCTGCAACGACATCTATTGATAAAATACGAAAAAACTTCTTCGACTACACAATATTATATTATTTCATAAACCAAAAAAAAAAAAAAAAATTAATTTACTATTTTTAGAATTTGTGGTATTCTCGTTTAAAATTTTTTTTATTATTTGGAAAAGCACATTTTTCAATTTTTTTTTTTTAATTTATTCTTTTTTTTTAAGAATTTTTTTAAATTTAATTTTTTGTTTAATTTAAATTTTTAAAATTTTTTAATTTTAAATTTTTTTTAATTTAACATATTTTAATTTTTTAATAAATTATTGTTTTTACGAATTTTTTGTTTTTTTTTCATTCAGAAAAACATATTTTTTTACTTTAAATTTTTTATTTTTAGGAAAACAAAAACATTTTTTAATGTTTTTAAATTTTTATTTATATTTTTTAGGAATTTTTTGTTTTTTTTTTAACAATTTTTTTTTAATATTTAGAAAAAACATTTTTTTTAGATTTTTTTTACCAGTTTTGTTTTGTTATATAAAAAAACATATTTTTTACCTAAATTTTTTTAATTATTTAAAAAACAAAAAAATAGTACTCCATTTTTTATTTAAATTTATTTTATTATATAGAAAAACACATTTTTTAAGATTTTTTTAATTTGTTTAGGAATTACATATATTTAAAAAAAAAAAAAACTATGTTTTTATTTTTTAATATTTTTTTTTATTTTTATTAAATTTTTTTAATTTACATTTTGCGATTATTTAGAAAAACAAATTCTTCCAATTTTTTTTAATTTTCTTTTCAATTTTTTTTAATTTTCGTTTTTTTCAAATTTTATTTTTTTCATTTAGAAAACCAAATTTTTTACTTCAAACTTTTTATTATTTAAAAAAATATTTTTTTCTAATATAGAAAATGAGACATTTTCGTTGCCTGAAAGGCTTTTCAGTTAAAATTTTTAAATACTAAATTAAAAAACCATAAGTGCAGTAAATAATTTTGTTTTATATTTTTTTATGACATAATCTTTTTTAAGCGGTCTTTTGTTGAAAAAATTACTTTTTTTTATATAAAATGCCCTTAATTATATGTATATATTTTTATATTGCTGTTATATATTTAAAATTACTAATCTTTAATGAAATAGTTCTTATTGAAAATAGGTCTGTTCTTTAAAAATATTTTTTTTTTATAAAATATCATTAATTCCTATATATTACTTTTTCATAGAAAAATTTTTATTTGAAAGCCGTTGAAAATAAATAATATTTTTAGCAGGTTTTTTTTATTTGTAATAATTTTATTTACAGTTTCCATTGTATACAATTTATTTTATATACAAATATATCGGCAAAAATATTCTTTGCAATAAATTAGTTACAAATGCCTTACATTTTATTTTATATATATTTTTTTTCTGTAACAAAATTCGAAAGAATTTCATTTTCGCATATTTCAATAATATTTTTCTACTAGATTAAATTACTATTTAAAATTTAAGTAAAAATATCAAATAAGCTTTGTTTAGAATCAATACAGAATAAACAAGTTTCGGTATGCTTTTTCAAGCAAGCCAAGCCAGCCAAATTCCGAAAAGCAATTTCCGCCCTATTAATTTTTTTTGGCGAAACCAGCAACAATAGCTGAACCTTTCAGAATATTTAAAATTGCTCTTACCTTTTTCCTACATAAATACCTTATTAACTACATATACATACATTTTCTCAATAACATTGTAGATCTATAAAATATAAAACTATTTTTAAAGTCTACAGATACCGATCAATATCATTTTAAATTTCTATTCAAGAGCGCGGCATTTCCGATAAGAAACATTAGTACTTATATTTATATAAAAGCATATAGCTTTATATAGTCGGCTTGATTATGTTTACAATATAAAATTGTGAATCGCATCAGCTGAAAGTGATCTGTACATTCTCACGAGCCACGGTTAGGCGATAAGCTTCTTTCTGTGCTGTGTCAGCACAAAACAAAACAAAACAATTCGCGAAAGCACGCCGCGCTCAAAAGAATCAATGAGAGCGTTAGAAATCGCTTATCAATGGCTCGGCGACGCGTTAGAGCGCTTTTAAATCGTTTTTCCAAAACGCGCGCAGTGAATTTAGTGTGAAAGTGTACGCAAAACTGAGCAGTTCTATCAAAATGCGAAATATTTGTAGGCGCGTGTTGTTTACCCGTATACCCTTAACCTTGCTCGTGCTCTTGCTGGGCTATGTATATAGTGACGTCAACGCCGCGACCGCTGCCACAACGGAGGAGCGCACATCAACGTACTCGAATGTGGACCACAGCGATGCAACACCTGCAACTACCAGCGCGCCCAGTAGCGGTAACAGTACGTCGCCTGCTTGCGCAGCAGATTATTGGCCGCGTCAACTGGACACCATGCACGCTTATGTGGACGACGTAATGTGGCCTTGCGACGATTTCTATGAGTACGCATGTGGTAATTGGCGCGCGCCATATCAGCTACGCGCGCGCGGTGCACATGACACACTGAGCGCCGTCAAAGCGGATAACAAACAACAATTAATGGCGTATCTATTGGAAAAGCAAGAGGCGCTTCATACAGACACGCGCGCAACGTTGCAGCGCAGTGAAAAGGTTGCAGTGCGTTTCTTCAATGCATGCGTCGAGCGCGTTACGGGCGAGAACAGCTACACCGGGCGTTTACATTTGAATGTGGAAGCCGCCACATTGCGCACATACACCGACGCGCTACGTCGCATAAGCGAGTGGCCGGTGCTGAACCCCAATTGGGAGGCGATTGAAGCAAACCACACCCTGAACTGGGGCATATATTTGAGCGCGGAGTTGCGCCGCTACGGCGTGCAATCTCTGTGGCGTTTACTAGTCACCAGCAACTGGCAACAAGCGGAGCAGCAGATCCTCTACATTTCAGCGCCAGCGTTCGATTTGCTCAAACCAACGCGTAACGCGGCGCAATACGATAGCGACTCGGAGTACGTGTACAAACGGTACGTGAAATATTTGATGCTGGATTTGGGCATGCGTGTACGACGCGCGCAAGCTATTGCCAGCGAAGTGGTGGAATTTGAGAAACAGCTCCTTGAGCTGGTGCCCAGCGAGAGCTTGGTGCTGCTGCGCGAGCCACAAACGTTGTCGTCGTTGGCGGCTGAGCTGCCCGAATTGAATTTGCGTGAATATTTCGGTGTGGTTATGCGCGATATAGCCGATGAATTGCCCAACGATTACGCAGAGCGTCTGCTAATTGTGGCAGATATACCGTATTTGCGCAAGCTCCGCGATTTCTTAAAGCGCACTAAACCGGAGGTGCTTGCTAAATATCTGCTGGTGCAGTTTTTGGCGCACTTCGAGGTGAGCTTACACGATGAGGAGAGCTTTCAAGAGCAGCGCGATTACTGCTTACAACAACTGCACGCTTTTCTGCCAGCGGAACTAACGGAAATGTTCATGCGTCTGCAGTACGGCGACACAGGGGATGCAGCTAATTACATGGCGCATACGCAGAGCGCCCTGAACGACATTTTCACAAAGCTGAAAATGCAATTTGAACACTCGCTGAACGCCACAAATGTTTTTGAACGCGACGCGCTTACCAAATCACTGGGTATGGAGAAGCTGCATGCGATGCGCTTGCTGCTGCCACAAGCGGCAAACGTCAGCAAAGCTCATCTGCCATCCACTATCGAGCTGAGCGGCAACCACGATGCGAATTTGCTGAAATTGTGGCGTTGGCGCACGCATAGTCAACTGCATGAAGTGCTCGAAACGTTGCTGACAGGACGCAGCGCACCGCCTGCCTACAACAACTACGGACCACTGGATGTGAATGCCTACTATCGGCTGAAGAAGAACGCCATCGAACTGCCAATAGGTATATTGCGCGCGCCCTTCTACCACAACTGCCTGGATGCAGCGAAAATATACGGCAGCTTCGTCTACATCATTGCGCACGAGCTGATGCATGGATTCGACTACGACGGTCTCAATTACGATCAGGCGGGGAATATGGTCGGCAACTGGGGCGCCAAAGCTATAATACGATTTGGCACTAAATCGCGTTGCTATCTCAGTGAGCGTTACGACGACGGCGAGGTGACGTTGAATGAGAATATCGCCGACACGGAGGGTCTGCGTCTCGCTCTGGAAACCTACAGGCGCAGTGTAGGTGAAAATAACACCCTAACGACGGAACAGCTGAAGCTCTTCTTCCTGAGCTTCGCGCAAACGTGGTGTGGCACGAACGCGTCGCGCACCAATAATCTGCACGATGCGCATAGCGTGCGCGTCAACAATGTGGTGAGCAATTTCGAGGAATTCGCGGCGGCATACGGTTGTGGCAAGCAGAGCCCCATGAATCCACCCTACAAATGCAGCATATGGGCCGAGGAGTAGCGGAATGGGAAGTGGACCATCTGTATATTGTTGTATAGTTGCTGTATTCCATTGTATATGCCGTTATTTGTAGATTACAATAAAGCTGTGCATGGAGCATTGGAAAGAGAGCGTGGTGGTTTGATTTGATGGCTTTGTGGTGGGGTACAGGGGTGCTCGCGATGAACCCTTTAGGTCTGTGGTTCTACTAGATAGGGTTGTTCCAAAATACTGCGCTCAACCTTGCTCCGGGAACGGTAGAGCGCTTAGGGTAGTAATAAAGCTCAATATTTTTCTTCAGTGGGTCATTATTAGTAGCCATTTACACCTGGCTTTTTGAAAGGGGTTTGTTGGTGGACCAATATTTTGGTACTGTTTTCAAAATTTCGGAAACAGAGAGTTCTATAATGCCATCTTTTGGCATAGAATTCTCAAACCATATTTTGGAAACGAGATTTTTGGTTTTTGAAGCCCCCTCTGTTGCTCAGAAGCCTGCAGAAGGCGATATCCCACTTTTGTACCTAAATTTGCGACGGTATCCATTTTTAGGAAGAATTTTCAGTAAAACTGTAGGGTCATTACTCTCCTTGCTTCCTATTATCGTTTTTAGAACGCTTTTGGGAGTTGAAAATCAGCCATGGATAATGAAAAGGAGCTAAAATAGGGAAATCCTTTATTAAGAAGCCAATTCTACAAGAAAAGTTGGGTATTTTTGTATTGTTTCTTCGTTGGAATGTTTTTTATAAATACGATTTTGTATTTTCGCGCTTTTGTAGCTCAATCTTTCGAGGGGAAAATGGTGTTTTATGGAAAATTGTGACTCACATTTCAGTTAAATTGAAGGTTTTAGTAATTTTTTGGGTGTCCACCCATCACCCACCCAAAAAATTACGAAAACCTTCAATTTAACTGAAATTGGAATAACTTTTTTCGTAAAATACCTCTTTCCCCTGAAGGAGTGAGCTACAAAAGCACGAAAATACAAAATCTTATTTATAGAAAACTTTTCAACGAAGAAACAATATAGAAACGCCCATAGTTTATGAAGTATTGGACTATCTTAGCTCCTCTTCATTATCCATGGCTGATTTTCAACTACTAAAAGCCTTCTAAAATCCAAAAAGGAGGCAATAGAGGTAATGACCCTAGAATTTTACTAAAAGTTCTTACTAAAACTGCATTCCGTCGTACAAATGTGGGATACCGCCTCTCCAGGCTCCTGAGGAACAGAGAGGGCTTCAAAAACCAGAAAGCTCGTTTCCAAAATATGGTTTGAGAATTCTATGCCAAAAGATGGCATTATAGAACTCTCTGTTTACGAAATTTTGAAAACAGTACCAAAATATTGGTCCACCAACAAACCCCTTATCAAAAAGCCAGGTGTAAATGGCTACTAATAATGACCCACTGAAGAAAAATATTGAGTTTTATTACTACCCTAAGCGCTCTACCGTTCCCGGAGCAAGGTTGAGCGCAGTATTTTGGAACAACCGTTTCTAGTAGAACCACAGACCTAAAGGGTTCATCGCGAGCACCCCTGTACCCCACCACAAAGCCATCAAATCAAACCACCACGCTCTCTTTCCAATGCTCCATGCACAGCTTTATTGTAATCTACAAATAACGGCATATACAATGGAATACAGCAACTATACAACAATATACAGATGGTCCACTTCCCATTCCGCTACTCCTCGGCCCATATGCTGCATTTGTAGGGTGGATTCATGGGGCTCTGCTTGCCACAACCGTATGCCGACGCGAATTCCTCGAAATTGCTCACCACATTGTTGACGCGCACGCTATGCGCATCGTGCAGATTATTGGTGCGCGACGCGTTCGTGCCACACCACGTTTGCGCGAAGCTCAGGAAGAAGAGCTTCAGCTGTTCCGTCGTTAGGGTGTTATTTTCACCTACACTGCGCCTGTAGGTTTCCAGAGCGAGGCGCAGACCCTCCGTGTCGGCGATATTCTCATTCAACGTCACCTCGCCGTCGTCGTAACGTTCACTGAGATAGCAACGCGATTTACTGCCAAATCGTATTATAGCTTTGGCGCCCCAGTTGCCGACCACATTCCCCGCCTGATCGTAATTGAGACCGTCGTAGTCGAATCCATGCATCAGCTCGTGCGCAATGATGTAGACGAAGCTGCCGTATATTTTCGCTGCATCCAGGCAGTTGTGGTAGAAGGGCGCGCGCAATATACCTATTGGCAGTTCGATGGCGTTCTTCTTCAGCCGATAGTAGGCATTCACATCCAGTGGTCCGTAGTTGTTGTAGGCAGGCGGTGCGCTGCGTCCTGTCAGCAACGTTTCGAGCACTTCATGCAGTTGACTATGCGTGCGCCAACGCCACAATTTCAGCAAATTCGCATCGTGGTTGCCGCTCAGCTCGATAGTGGATGGCAAATGAGCTTTGCTGACGTTTGCCGCTTGTGGCAGCAGCAAGCGCATCGCATGCAGCTTCTCCATACCCAGTGATTTGGTGAGCGCGTCGCGTTCGAAAACATTTGTGGCATTCAGCGAGTGTTCAAATTGCATTTTCAGCTTTGTGAAAATGTCGTTCAGGGCGCTCTGCGTATGCGCCATATAATTAGCTGCATCCCCTGTGTCGCCGTACTGCAGACGCATGAACATTTCCGTTAGTTCCGCTGGCAGAAAAGCGTGCAGTTGTTGCAAGCAGTAATCGCGCTGCTCTTGAAAGCTCTCCTCATCGTGTAAGCTCACCTCGAAGTGCGCCAAAAACTGCACCAGCAGATATTTAGCAAGCACCTCCGGTTTAGTGCGCTTCAAGAAATCGCGGAGCTTGCGCAAATACGGTATATCTGCCACAATTAGCAGACGCTCTGCGTAATCGTTGGGCAATTCATCGGCTATATCGCGCATAACCACACCGAAATATTCACGCAAATTCAATTCGGGCAGCTCAGCCGCCAACGACGACAACGTTTGTGGCTCGCGCAGCAGCACCAAGCTCTCGCTGGGCACCAGCTCAAGGAGCTGTTTCTCAAAATCCACCACTTCGCTGGCAATAGCTTGCGCGCGTCGTACACGCATGCCCAAATCCAGCATCAAATATTTCACGTACCGTTTGTACACGTACTCCGAGTCGCTATCGTATTGCGCCGCGTTACGCGTTGGTTTGAGCAAATCGAACGCTGGCGCTGAAATGTAGAGGATCTGCTGCTCCGCTTGTTGCCAGTTGCTGGTGACTAGTAAACGCCACAGAGATTGCACGCCGTAGCGGCGCAACTCCGCGCTCAAATATATGCCCCAGTTCAGGGTCTGGTTTCTTTCAATCGCCTCCCAATTGGGGTTCAGCACCGGCCACTCGCTTATGCGACGTAGCGCGTCGGTGTATGTGCGCAATGTGGCGGCTTCCACATTCAAATGTAAACGCCCGGTGTAGCTGTTCTCGCCCGTAACGCGCTCGACGCATGCATTGAAGAAACGCACTGCAACCTTTTCACTGCGCTGCAACGTTGCGCGCGTGTCTGTATGAAGCGCCTCTTGCTTTTCCAATAGATACGCCATTAATTGTTGTTTGTTATCCGCTTTGACGGCGCTCAGTGTGTCATGTGCACCGCGCGCGCGTAGCTGATATGGCGCGCGCCAATTACCACATGCGTACTCATAGAAATCGTCGCAAGGCCACATTACGTCGTCCACATAAGCGTGCATGGTGTCCAGTTGACGCGGCCAATAATCTGCTGCGCAAGCAGGCGGCGTACTATTACCGCTACTGGGCGCGCTGGTAGGTGCAGGTGTTGCATCGCTGTGGTCCACATGCGCATACGTTGATGTGCGCTCCTCCGTTGTGGCAGCGGTCGCGGCGTTGACGTCACTATATACATAGCCCAGCAAGAGCACGAGCAAGGTTAAGGGTATACGGGTAAACAACACGCGCCTACAAATATTTCGCATTTTGATAGAACTGCTCAGTTTTGCGTACACTTTCACACTAAATTCACTGCGCGCGTTTTGGAAAAACGATTTAAAAGCGCTCTAACGCGTCGCCGAGCCATTGATAAGCGATTTCTAACGCTCTCATTGATTCTTTTGAGCGCGGCGTGCTTTCGCGAATTGTTTTGTTTTGTTTTGTGCTGACACAGCGCAGAAAGAAGCTTATCGCCTAACCGTGGCTCGTGAGAATTCACGATTCACAATTTTATATTGTAAACATAATCAAGCCGACTATATAAAGCTATATGCTTTTATATAAATATAAGTACTAATGTTTCTTATCGGAAATGCCGCGCTCTTGAATAGAAATTCTGATTGATATTGATCGGTATCTGTAGACTTTAAAAATAGTTGTATATTTTATAGATCTACAATGTTACTGAGAAAATATATATATGTAATTAATAAGGTATTTATGTAGGGAAAACGGAATAGCAGTTTTAAGTGTTCTCGAAGGAGTAATTAATGCTGCCGGTTTCGCAAAAAAAAAAAAATGGGGAAATACGCACATTTTCGTTTCACACATTAATATTGTTTGCTGTTATAGAAAAATATTTAAGATTAGCAAACTATCAAATATTGTTTAGAAACTCTAAAATGTTTAATATTTTACTTAAAGTATAAATTAACTTAAAATTAAGAAATATAAATATTAAAATTTTAATGCATAAATGATAATATAAAATTATTATTTTTCTTTTCAGCGGAAGGTGCGACCTCGGGGTGGTAAAATTAACCGTTCAAACAGAAGAAAATATAATAAATATGTAAAAAAATTTTAGAATAAAATAAAAAATATATTTGCAGAAGAAAAAGGTGTGTTTTTATGCAGATGAAGGATGATGAAGATGTGGTTAGAATTTTAAAATTAAAGAAACTTATAAAAATGCTATTTGAATATTATTCTTAAACAGACATTATTATTTTAAAAGCATTTATTGCATTAGAATACTGTTTGTTTTGTTATAAAAAATGGTTATTGAATAACACTAGGGACAATATAAAGAATATCAAAAACAAACTAATAAAAAATAACAAAAAAAAATAATATTAATGAAATAAACAAAAAATCGAATATTAAAAATTCATTAAAGGAATAAACATAAATGAAAATGAACAAAAAAACAATAGTAAAGAAGCAAAACAAAAAAAAAAAGAAATAAATTTAATTAAAAACAAAAACTAAAAAAGACAAAACAACAACAGCAAAAGCCGTATTTTATAAAAAAGTAATGAACAATAAATAAAATAATAAAAAATATCGCAATATTTTAAAAGAAAACACAATTAATAAAAAATACAAAAACATACAAATAATAAAAAGTCAAAAAGCCAGATCTTACGAAATTATTTTAAAACACCAAAATTAATAATAAAAATAAAAATTATAAAAGTAATAGAATTAATGAGAAAAAATCTAAACAAGAAACAAAAAACATCAAAAAATTCATTATAATAAAAAATTAAAAACAAATAAATACTAATAATAATAAAAAAGGAAAAGAAACTAAATATTAAAAAATTAACTAAATATTGCAAATAAATGAAAATTATAAAAGAAAAACAAACAATAAGGAAACAAAAAAAATTATAAAATTAATTAAAAAAATATGTACTCAAAAAAAAAATAAAAAAAAAAGCAACAAACAAAAAAATATTATATTATACAAAAATTATCAAAAATAAGTAAAAAAATATAAAAATCAAATATTAAAAGATATTACAAATAAACATAAAATTTGAAAAAATATACAAAACTAAAAATAATTAAAAATAAAAATAAACCAATAAAAACAACAAAAAAATTTATCTTAATAAAAAATTTTCAAAAAACAAAATACAAAAATAATAATAATATATAATAAAAAAACTATAATAATAACAAAAAAAGTTAAAAAATCTAATAAAAAAAATAAAAAGCAAAAACGTGCCTAATATAAAAAATTATAAAATAAAGTTTAAAACACCTTATCTTATAAAATTAATTTAAAAAATTAAAATTTATAATAAAAATAATAATAATAAAAGTTATAAAAAATAATAAAACTAATTAAAAAATATTAAAAAAAAGTCTAATAAGAAATAAAAAATAATAAAACTAATTAAAAAATATTAAAAAAAAGTCTAATAAGAAATGAAAAATAAATAAAAAATAATAATAACAACAAAGGAAAATCAAATATTACAAACTTTATATAAGAAATAAAGAATTTGTGAAAATTCTGAAAGAAAACCCAAATTATAAAACAAAAAACAAAAAGTATCTAATATAAAAATGATATAAATGCTAAACAAAATTATTTAAAAAAAAATATAAAAAAAAAAAATATATAAAAAAAATTATTTAAAAAATATATACACAAATTAAATAAACAAAACAACGGCAACAAAATTTTTTTATAGATTTATCAAAAATTTACGAAAAATACAAAAACCAAAATGACAATAAAAAACATTATAATTATAACAATAAAAAAGGTTTAAAAACAATATACTATTATATAAAAACCCAAAGCAACCACAAAAGTAATTTTTACATTATAAGAGATTTATAAAATAAAAAAATAAAATAATAAAAAAAATAATAAAAAAATAATAAAAAAATAAAAAATAATAAAAATAATAAAATAAAAATAATAAAAAATAAAATAATAAAAAAAAATATTATAATAAAAAAAGGTTAAAAACGAAAATTTTACAAAATTAATTAAATCAATAAAAAAAATTGTGAAATTATAAAAGAGTAAACGAATTCAATTTGAAATAAATTAAATGAAACTACGATAAATAACACAATTTAAAAATGTAGAGCAAAAAAAAAATTATAAAGGTAAATTTTCTCCATGCTTTTTGTAAAAAAAAATTTGTAAAAAAAATATTTTTTTCTTCATTAGCCAACAAAATTAAACAGAAAAATTTTAAATTTTTTATATATGTATTTAAAAGCTAATAAAATGAAAGTATAGATGTATCAATTCTTCGCTCAATTTCACAGTTAATTTCTGTAAAAACAGTATAATTAGCTGTGATATAATTGTACAGCTATTATTTGTTGGATTGTGAAAAACAATTTTGAATTTTTTTTAATACCTTTCTGGATTTTTAGTTCCAGACTCAACATATCAACCGCTGGCACCCATTAATCAAACAAAAAACGAAAAAATAACACAAGAACACATATACACACGCACTATTCAGTCCAGGCGGCATTGTAAATTAATATAGCATACATTTAGGATGCATTATTAAAGGCAAATACCACAGCGTAAAAATGATTTACACACACACACAAATAAATACATACATATTACATTGCTGTATTTATTTGCTCATACGAACACAAACTGCAACACCTATTGCCACACACCCGGTTGGATATTACCGTTAAATGAGCATATAAATATTAATTAAGTCGCACTTTTAACGCTTGCATTATTAAAATAAATGAATTTCGGTTTGTCAGACATTTTTAGGCTGCACATATATATATTCATTAATATTATTATTGCAAATTTTTGGCTGCATTTTGTCAAACTTGATTTCAACTGCTAATTGCTACGAAATTGTTGGATTATTGAAATTCCATAAGCGTGTGACACCCAAATGACTATAATTGTGTGTCTGTGAATGTGAGTGTGTGCTTGTGGCTGACTTGCATATAATTTTATAGGCCAGCATATTTAGTTAATTAAATTGCCGTTATTTGTCCTGGCATTATTTTTGCATTTTGCATGCGCTTTTAATGCGCCAAATTCTCGCAGCTTAAATGCCCAATATTTGCATTAAATAGTTACATTTAATTAATGGCATTGAAAGTGCTTAAAAATTTATGAAATGTGTGAGTGTGTTTTTGGCTGGCGAATAGCGGGTTGTGTGGTAATTAAAAATATTTGAGTTAAAATTAATGTCAATAACTTAAATACAAGTACTTCTGCATAAATGTATGTATGTATGTATATTAAAAAAAATTAAGAAATATTTTCGATTGATGTAAAATAATAACCAGAAAAAATTAATTACATAAACTAATTAAAAATAATAGAATTTGAAAAAACCAAACAAAAATAAAATAATACAAGAAAGCAAGATAACTAGGAAAAAAATTAAGTTATATAAAACTTAAATTAAAAATAATTAGAATAAATAACAAAAAAAATAGAAATCAAAAAATAGAATAATCAAAAAAAAGGAAAGCCAAATAAATCAAAATATGAATAAATATAAACAACAATAACAACAAACAAAAAATTTATCAAAAAAAAGAGTAAAAAAATAAGAAATTTTGAATAAATTGGAAAAAAATAACAAAACAAAAAAAGATAAAATATAAACCCAAAATTAGAATAAAAAAAAATTAAAGCCAAATAAATTAAAAAAAAACAAAATAAATAAAATACTAGGAAAACAAAAAAAATATATATATAGTATATATAAAGAAGTAAAAAAAGAGTAAAGAAATTAAAAACTTTGAATAAAGAATTGGAAAAAAATAACAAATTAAAAAATAAACAAAAGAAAATAAAAATTAAACCAAAAATTAGAATAATTGAAAAAAAATTAAAGCAAAATGGTCAAAATATTAAAGCAAAATAAATTGAAGAAAAAAAAGGAAAAATAAATTAATATAAAATTGCAAGGAAAACAAAAAAGAAATCAAAAAAAAATCAAAAAAAAAAATTCAAAAAAAAAAAAATGAATAAAAAACTAACAAAATTTTAAATAAAAAATTTCAGAATAACAGAAACTAAATATATTAAAAATTAATTAATAATTTTAGAAACCGCCAAAAAATAGAAGAAAAAGCATTCAACATTATATAATTTTAAGCAAAGAATTAGAAATAATGGAATAAACCAAAAACCAAAAACCAAAACAAAAAAAGATAAAAAAGTGAAATAGTATATTAAAATAAACCGAAAAAAATTAGAAAAAACTAAAAATATTTATTTTAGCAAAAACATTTAATCTGTGAACATATTTACACCGTTGAAATTAATTTGCGAGCAAGACAAACAACAATTTAATGAGAGTAAAATAAATTAAAAAACAAACTAAATACTAAAAAGTAAACAAAATGAGAATTATATAATTCGTAATAAGTTAAAAAAGTTTTAAATAAAAAAACAAGTGAAAAAAACCAAAAAAAAAAATTAAAAAGTATAAAAAAAAATTACAAAATAAAAAAAATGTAAAAAATAAAAAAATATATCGAAGTGAATATTCTAATAAAATAATTAAAAAATAAAAAAACATTTAATAAAGAAAGTAAAAATATATAAATATATATATAAAATAAAAACCTAAAAAATAATATGATTGATTAACAAATTTAATACTTTTAAACAAAATAAAAATTAAATAACTTACTTACTTTTTTGTAAACAAAATGAAAATTAAATAACTATTAATAATTGAAAAAAAATTTAAAAAGAAATTAAAAATTAAAAAAAAATCATAAAATATAAAAAAAAAATCAAAAACAAAAAATAAATCATGAAATATAAAAAAAAATCATAAATAAAAAAAAATCACAAAATATAAACAAAAAATCATAAACAAATAAACAAAAATCAAAATATCGAAATGAATAATTTTTATAAAATAATTGAACAAAAATTTTAAACAAAGAAAATTAAAAATAATATAAATCAAAAAAATTAAAGAAACACCTAAGAACCAAAAAGTTAAAAATAATGATTATACAAAAATAGCTCACAAAAAACAGTCAAGTTAAATAAAAAATAAAAATTATTAAAAAAGAAAATATATATTTCCATTAGCAAGTTACTCTAAACACGATTAATAATAGAGATAATAAAATGTTTCCATAAAATTAAAACTAAAAGGTATAAAAATGTGAAAGAATTTAAAAAAAATTAAAAACAAAATTGAAAAATTAATCAAAAGAGTGCTTGCATTCATTTTCTGTAAAAATTCTAATTAAAGAGTGAACCCTACATTACTATTCATGAGCAGGAAAATGTTAGTCTACAAAATTACTCAAATAAAAAACAAAGGTACATAGCCTCGTTATTTGAATTTATGTAGCTCTAACTACTTATACATATATATGGGTATATGTATGTATGTATAGGTGCTGGCTCAAAATTTCAGATGTTTTGTGAAACTGATCAAATTTTGCATTAGAATCATGCACGTCGATAAGGAATGCATATTTTAAGGGGCCGTAGTAAATGTATACAAATATATATGTACGTGGTAAAATGCATACACGCATAACATACATATATATGAGATTTATCATAAATTTAAGCACAAATTCGGATTCAGACCACCCCAACCACGCCCGAATATTTACGTATGATATGCTGTACGTATGTATATACGTACATATGACTGTATGTATATATATGTGTATGCCCAAAAATTTTACGTTACGCTACCACGGGCTGCATCATTTGTGGTGAGCACGCAGATAACTGCTGCAAGCCTGAATAAAATGCATTTACACACATACACCGGCAATTTCTTTATAAGAATGTGTATGTGTGTGTCTATAACATAGGTATGTATCTGACAGCTGCAAATTAGTAGCTGTCACAGTTGCAACATAAAATTTTGTTTTATGCCAATATGGCATATACAAGTCTCTATGGCAACTGCATTTTTATCAGTTGAGCATTAAAAGCGCCTGAGGATATGCTACGGATGGTTGGACGCGGCGTCAAATTAAATTTGAGAATGCATATGTACATATGTGTATTGACGTATACAAATACATACATATAAGAGTATATATAGAGTTATATACAAAAATATATACATATGTACATATGTATGTAATATACAAATACATACATACTTATGCATAACCATCAAATTATTTCGCTTCCTGCAGTAAGCCAAATAATTCCGAGCAAATATTTTTGTACACACATATATTTGTTAATATGTGCATGTGTGTGTATTAGCTTTTCAGCACCGTCCGCTTCAATATAATAGCAATAGCATACATTTAGGCGCTATTTGCTGGCACCACGCAAATATAGTTATAAAATTTTGTCATAATTTGTACGAAATTTGATTAAATAGCTAATTTATGACGAGTGCATTGCTTGTGTCCAAACGCAGCGCAATGACGGCGTATAGCATCCACATGGCAACGCATAAATATTGGCTTTATAAGTGGACATATTTTTGATAATTCACCAACGGAGCGAACTCACAGTCACATACGCACATACGCACATATGTATGTAAAGGATGGATTTGATTTTTTATTTTTGACAGAAAATATCCGCACAGATAACCGTTATTACAATGCCACATTAAAGCCGAGTTAATAAAAAATAGGGTTATAGCGTGTGTTTCGGTTAAATTTTTTGGTATGGGGCTATACCTAACAGAATTGGGAGCTTTTAGGTTTTAAAATTTTATGTATAAGTGGTTACACATATATCTATATCTGCCAATATATAAATATATAATAAAATATATAGATATATTTATTTTTTGAAATTCGTACGCAACCCAGGGAGCTTTGATAGCAATCACATGGAAATAGCATCACCACATCTAATTATGATTGGTTTCTGAACATCAGCTCTACAATCTTCATAGATTTTTTGGTAGGATCTCTCAAGAACCAAACTTGTAACAGGTTTGGTCCTCACAGATGCAACATATTTTTAGAGCCTCATATATAACACTGGATTAACATTCATATTTCTCTTTATGCTAACTACAAGCACACTCCTCCTTCACTAATTTTCTATAAACTAATGGAACACCGCTTGAGTGAAATAGAGGGAGAAAGAGAGAGAGAAATAGATGGAGAAAGGGAAAGCGATAGAGGGAGAAAGAGAAAGGGAAGCGATAGATGAAGAGAGAGAAAGAGGGAGAAAGAAAGAGAAAGGAAGCGATAGAGAAAGAGAGAGAGAAAGAAAACGATAGAGGGAGAAAGAGAAAGGAAAGCGATAGAAGGGGAGAAAGAGATAGCGAGAATGAGAGAGAGAAAGAGACAGTGAGAGAGAGAGTGAGATAGAGACAGAGGGAGAAACAACAAATTTTTCCTGTTTCAAATTCAAAACCATTAAAGAAGCTTGTGGAAGGAAGTCTGGTGTTGGAAGTGCGTGAGTCATCTCCTAGTGATAGCCTCATTTTTGGTTAAAGCAATCTGTACTTAGACATAGGTGATATATACATATATATGTAAGAGTTTTCGATATCATTAAGTTTCGTGGGATCGCATAGTCTTTTACATACCTTACCTATGTCTATGTCTGGTGAGTATAGGTTGCGGTTAGAGAAAATGAGGCTACCAGCATGAGGTGACTCACTGACTATAAAAGAGGAGTTTCTTTTTCAAGTTCAATTGGTAAGTAGAGTAAGTAAGTAATTACGACAGGTAGTTAAAAAGGAGGAGCGATAACTGAGGATATAATATAAAACACGATATTTCAGAGTTATTCATGAACTAGAGAGAACTAATCTGAGATGATTATTACCAAAGAAAGCAAATTAACAAACCTGTTAAAACTATCTACAGTCACATAGCATATATATTTCTTTCCAAGCTTACTAATTCCAGAGAACTCATTCTGCAATGGATGACTCATTGAATACCTATAAAATATGGATCTCTACTTCTACAATTGGTAAGTGGGTAACTATAACCGAAAGTTATAGAAGAAAGAGGACATAGAGCAGTTAAAACTATCTAAAGTCAAACAAATTTTTTCCCAAGCACTGATGCCATAAGGTTCATTCTGCATTACTGTAACGGTTTAATATTCTCCATATTTTATCATTTATTCGGATCTGCTACAGGCATTCTGCTCTCCACCTATCCAGTTCTTGATTGTTTTGATTATAAAGCCGAAGGTTATTGATTTTTGTATCGAAGAAAATGGGAAGTAAATATAGTTTGAAAATCTGTATACGGAGTCTCATACGTTTACCAACTATTTAAGGCTTTAGTTCGGCAATTTGAAAGTCTGGTAATTTAACTAAACTGGAAAAATACCCGTTAGGATTTTGAAGTTTATCGAAGATATAATTTTGAGAAATGCTGTCGAGTGGACAGTTCTGGAGATAGAACAACACTTCGGATTTATCCCGGTTAGTTGACACTGCTCTTGGGGAAAAAGTGCAGCTAGTCATGTCTGCAGCATGAAAATTGTCACTTGAAAATATTAAAAAGAAAACTGCGAATTAATGACTAACATGGTTCTACGTATATAAAAGAAAATCCATGTAATTTTTGCCGTGGGAAGTTGTGGAACCTCATTTGAATCGGTTCCAAATTGAGATCTTTGTACGGTTGACTATCCGATCTTGGGAGGTAGTAAACTTTTGAACTGATTGTACTCTCCTGTCGAACGATCCAATGCCTACTCAGCCAGGCGCCAGGGAATGGAGCTATCCGGTACTTAATCTTGAACGCTAGGGTCAGTTAAGAGGGCATAATAGACCACAAGTGGCTATAACTTGGTTTGTAAGCGCGAGAGAAAAAAGAAATTCCCAGAATAAATTTTGTGAATAAAGAATATGTACCAAGCATCGAAGATAGGTCTAACGTCGATTCTATTGCAAAAATAGACAGTTAAGAACCGGGATAATATTAGTGAAAATATATTGACTGACTCTAAATGAATTAAAAATCGGTCCAAACCAGTTGAGTAACCCTGTATATATATATAGTATCAAGAGTACGCACGAAATACTCGTATACAGCCCACACTACAGAGTTTGAACAATATAATGAAATTTGCGTAAACGAAACTTTACACCTCAACTGCAACGCTTCACACTCACCACACGCAACCAGAGCGCACTGAAAATGATAACCCAAAAATAAATTTCAACTCTTGCAAAATTCATGACCGGGAAAATAAATGATAAACTTTTGCATGCACACAACAAAAACACCACACACACAAGCACACACATAAACTGCAGCGCAGCAAGGACTTGCCATATTCAATTTTGGTTTTAAAATGAAAATATTCACTTTTAAGTTTGTCTTTGAGTTGTACGAGCAACGAGAGAAATCGAGTTAAATATTTTCGTTCACTTTTTTGTTTTAAAAATTTATGTTTTGCATTTTCGTACTCACTTGAATGTGTCGCTGCTGAAATTTTTGAAGATATTACACTCAGGATGCTCCAGCAAGCGGAATGCTATTGAACAATGATGATTTTCCAGCGGCGAAATGTCATTATATCTGCAAGCAGAAACAAACAGTGTGGTTGAAAATAAATGGATTAAGCTATAAAGTGGTGAGTGGAGACGGAAGAGCGTCAGCGTGACGCAGTGGCAGCCACATGCAGCGCTTGTTGTAAGCCAATGCAAAACTCTTGTAGCAACAAAGCACAATATACACATACATATGCATATTTATTGGTTATAATGCAGCTGCCAATCAATGCGAAGGCGACAAGGAATGAATTAGCGTTGAAGCGCCACGAGGTAGGCTATGAAATTGAAAAATGCATTGCACGTGCGCATTGTATGTACATACATCTAAATAAAAAAGTATTTAACTTTTTTAATATTAATTTTTACAAACTTATTTTTAAAATTTTCTATTCATCGTAAATTTTTTTTAAATTATTTTTTTGACTAAAAATTTTTTGTTTAATTTTAAAATTTTTTCAATTAATTTTAAATATTCTAAATTTTTTGCTTAACTGTGAAACTTTTTTTAGTAAATATTTTATTTTATATTAAGATTTTGCATTTCAAATTAGGAAAATTTAATATTTTTTTTTGTTTAATTTTTATACTGTTTTATATTTAAATTTTAAATCTCTCCTTTAATTTTAAAAATATTTTCAATACTCAAAATATTAAAAAAAAGTATTTTTCCACTTTCTAAACTTTTTAAATCAAGTGTTTTGAATATTCCCTTTCTTTTATTTTAAGACGATTTAAATTATTTTTTGCAAGTGTTTCGCTATGTGTACATACATATATACTAAATACATACATACATTTTTATCTTATATTACTATTTTTATTTAAATAAAATAGAAATTTAAAATTTTAAATTATTATTTTAAAAATCAGTTAAAGAAAAAATAATTAATTAAATAAATGGAATTAATTTTTTTTTAATTTAATTAAAACTATTAAATTAATGTAAATAAAATTAAATAAAAAAAAACGTATAAAAAAGAATTAAAATTAATAAAATAATATGAATTTTTTTTTTAATTTAAGTAAATTTTTTAAATTAATTTAAACAAAATTAAAAAAAAAAATCTTTTAACTTTAATTATTTCCTTTTTTTTTGCTTTAATTTTAAAATAATAACTTAATTTTTTTTTAATTAATACTAATTACTTAAAAAAAAATTAATTCTGAAAATTAATTTTCAAAGGATTTTCTCTTTAAGTTTGAGAAGTTTTTTTTTACAACTTTTTGGGGTGTGTTTTAATAAACTATATATATATGTATGTACGTACATACAATTTGTTACATTATATTAGTTTTTTATATTATTTTGTTTTTAATTATTATTTTTTTTTATTTAAATTTAAATTGTTTATTATAAATTACTTTTCAATCTTCATTTTGTTATTCTAATATTAAGATTACATGTGTTGGTACACATCCAAGCATTTATATTTTTTTTTTAATATTCAGACCTTCTGAATAAATTAAAAAAAAAAAAAAAAAAAACAGTTCACCACTAAACCCGTCTCAACCACTTAAGTACTATTTTCAATTACTCACCTGAGCGCCAATTCAGTGCGCGCATTTATCTGATAGATATTATTATAGCCGGGATGATCGAGATCATGACAAATGCAAGACACCAGCAGTATTAGACATTCAAGGTCGCCTAGTCGTTGCAACAAATTGGCTTGCCTGGTTATAGCGTACATCTGCGAAATAGTAAAAATCAAAAAACTAAGGTCAATAAGGTCGAGATATGAATTTTAAAATTCAAAAATTTTAATTTTACAAATTCAAAAATTAATTAATTAAAAAATAATAAATTTAAAAATTCAAAAATTAATTAGTTGAAAAATAATAATTTAAAAAAATAAAAAATTAATTATATAAAAAATTATAAATTGAAAAATAATTTTTTTTTTAAGTTTATTTTAATACTTTTCTCTTAATTTTTGTTCTTTGATTATTTTTTCAGATAATTGTAAAGGTATGAAATTATGGTGAAAATATGTGCATAAGCGAATATCCACATTTTTCCGAAATATTTATTTTAAGATTTAAAAAAAAAAAAACAAATTATAATTTTAAAAATTAAAAAAATTATATATTTTTTAAATTAGAAAAAAATATATAAATTTTTAAAGTTGAAAAGAAAAAATATAAATATTATATTATATATTTAATATTATATATATGTATATGTACATATATATATTTTTTTTTTAATTAAAAAAAAAATTGGTTTTTAGTTTTTCAGATAATTGTAAAGATATGAAATTATGGTGAAAATATGTGCATAAGCGAATATCCAAATTTTTCCGAAATTTTTATTTTAAGATTTAAAAAATAAAATAAAAAAATATATTTTTATAAATTAAAAAATTTTATATATTTTTTTTAAATTAGAAAAAAAAATAAAAATTATATGATATATTTTTTTGTTTAAGTTAGAAAAAAATTATACATTTTTAAAAATGAGGAAAAAATTATTTCGCAAATAGATAAAATTAATTTAAAAAATTAGTAGTTTTAGAAATAACGAAAGACTAATTTTTAGTTTTACGACTTTTCATTTAATTTGTAATTTCAATTTATTATGTACATGAGGGTCATTTCAGAATTTAAAAAATTTTAATTAAAGTAGTCGCCTCTACCCTCCAATTTTACCAGTTTCCCAATGGTGGTATCAGGAAAACATTTTGAACTTTGAGCATATTTGTACAGAGATATACGTGAAATTTCACCTCAGAGTAGGCGGTGCCACGCCAAAGTTTACATTTTCCAGCATCTTTAAAAGCTGAATTCCCTTAAGCAACTTTGAGTGCTTGTGAGGTCTTCAGTATCCATGCTAAACAACATGAAAAATCAAGATCCAACTGTTTTTGGTAACGATAAAGCACTGAAAATACTCTTTGTATGTATGTGGAGAACTCTAATAGGATGCCCTATACATACGCATATACAGGTATTTTTACTCAAGTTATCGAATGCGCGTAGAGACATGAAAACACTTAGTTCTCATAAAAATTAAATTTCTCATCTCTTTTCGAAATTTTTGATTTATTTTACTGGAAAAATCCACAATTATTTTGCCTTTAAAACAAGGATCTTTAAGCAAGTTGCCGAGATTTCTGGTCACTTTAGGCCTGCCACTTAAAAATAAAATTCCAAAATTAAATTAATTTTTTGCCTACAGCAAGTAAACGGAAGATGAAGCGAGGCAACAACAACTCTCCAAAAACATTTATACACTTCAACTGGCGCTTTTTAAATCTGCCTCAGTCAAGTGCCAGCAATCTAAATGCAAATCAAGTTAAACTATTCGCAAACACAACTAAAAACGACCCATTTTACATATGTATGTGCGCATATCTCCAAACAATTTCCATAAGAGTATATTTGTGTGTGACTACCTAAGTAAACTACGCTTTATACATGCATATCGGCACATGTGTGTGTGTAAAGGCTTGCGTGCGAAGAAAGTTGTTTGAATATTGAAGAGTTGAGGCAAGAAACAAAACTTTGCAAGGCGGTCGTGTGAAATTTGGGTGCTGCTGTCAATTGGCAGGAGTTTATCTACGTTTGGGTGTGTATGTAGCTGATGTATTTTTGTGAGAGGAAGAGTTTATATATGGATTCTCGAAGAGCTGAAATTTTTTTTAGACTAACCCAAAAAAAACTAGTTAAAAACTGCTTCAAAAGTAGGTGAAAGCTAATGAGTGAACTAGTCCTATTCTAGGTTGAAAAGTAATGAGTTAAATTACGGTTTACATTTATTCTTCTTGTTAGTTGTCATTTCTTTCATAAAAAAAAATAAAAATTATAGTTGATTAAACTTTTCCACAAAATCTAGAAATAAGTAAGCCGAATCTGTTTCAGAAGTGGTACTTATGTAATGACGCCGTAACGGGGCGTTTTGGAATGAAATTGGCAACCAATTTTACCTAACATCAGGGATATTTAATGAAGCCTTCAGATATCTAGAAATATTTAGAAAGTCAAGAACAATTCAGATATGAGTTTTTTTTGGAAATATCATGCACACAGAATTTTTAGGAGAACTTTTCCAAGCAAATCTAACCAGAAGTCTAAGAAATGTCTATAATTAAAGCTTGTCTCTCCTTAAAATGATGTAGTAAAGATCATAAAAAAACGTCTAACCACATAAAAAATGTTTAGAAACTCTTTAAGCTTTCAAGTCAGTGAAATAAAGATTTCTTATACTAGAGTTAAGATAGGTGTACAAATACAACAACTTCTTCTTTACTGGCGTAGACACCAAATACAGAAACACATCGCCAAATTGTCTTCCTGTTTTTGACATTATCGCCAAGACCACTACTACACAGACTAACCCAAAATTTATTGCTATGAAAATAAATAAATAAAGGTTCCATCAACTCAACGTTGAAATTTTGTGGCACACTAACGAAGGACTAACTTTTGAGAGTTAAATTTTTGCTTGTTTTTTTTTCCAATTTATTACCCACAATCACTACCATCTTCGGATATGTGAGCAGCTCTCGACGAAGCATTTAATTTAAAAACTTTGTGATAATAGAAATAATACTACACATATCTTGAAGCTCTGCGAGTGATGTGAAATTTAAAGTTAGCCAAATTAAAACAGACTCAATAAAAAAGAGCGAAAGATATTTGAACACTATTTGAAATGTGAAAGCTTTTTACAGAAATTTTATTAATGTTTATCAGATTTTGTGTTGAAATCATAATAATGTTTGTTATATATTGTATAACAATACTTCACGATACTAAATGATTAGTACCGAAATTTTGTGATGGCGAAAATTTGGTTTCGGGATCAGTCAAAATATTATTTTTATTTAAGTTTGAACATTTTTTTTGGTTCCGTAAGTTCGGGATTGATACTAAAAGGATGAATCAAAATATTAGTCCCAAATTATTATATAGTAATCCACGATAGAAATTGATTAATACCGAATTTTTGTAATCCCAAAAATTTGTTTTCGGGATTAGTTTAAATATAGTTTTTTTTTTTAATAAATTAAAAAATTTCGATGGTGCTGTAAGTTCGATTTTAAAACGACGGGTCAAAATAGTGGTATTAAATTTTCGGGATCTCGAAAACTTGGTTTCGGGATTAGTCAAAATATATATATTTTTTTTTATTAAACTTGAAAATTTTGTTGGTTCCGTAAATTAAGTTTTAGGGACGAGTAAAATATTAGACCCGAAATATCGGGATCCCGAGTAAAAATATTAGTCCCGAAATATCGGGATCCCGAAAATTCGGTTTCGGAATTAGTTTAAATATAGTTTTTTTTTTGAATAAATTAAAAAAATTTCGATGGTGCCGTAAGTTCGGTATTGATATTAAGTTTTGGAGACAAGAAAAAATATCAGCATTTTAAATAAAATATAAAAAATCGTACCGCTGACTTATGTATATGTATGTAAGTATCAGTAAACATAATAAAGGAACATGTTTTAAACATATCTAGAAAAAAATTTAAAAAGTGTTAGGGAACTCAATGAGTGCTGCACGTAAATATCTTTAGAAAAATACCTTGCTGACAGTCTATAACCTGTTGTCTGGAGAAATGTCACAAGACTATTAGATAGATTCAGCGACCAACGGTATAACCATATTCCAACTGATTCCCAACCTGTCAAATACACCGTCAGCTATTACAGAAACAAATCAGCGAACACTTTTTTATACTTCTCTCACCTGCCTTTACAAGCTTTTAGCGCTTGCTTCCCAATCAACTGTGTGCGGTCAGCACAATAAACACTATGTGTGGCTTTTAATAAAAGCTGTGTGGGCAAAAAAGCCGCCAAACTTGTTTCTGTAGTAAAAAACAAAAAAATAAATTCTTTGTAGCGCACTTTCAGGCAGTTGTGGGTCAGTCAATCATATGAGTGAATAGGTAAGTTCGTTCGGTCATCGTCAACAACAATATTGTTGCAACATGTTGCGGTTGTGGTTGCATGTCAATATGCCTTTTTTTTGTTTACTTGCTTGTTTTGTTGTTGCTTCGTAACTTTATGGTAGGTAAAAAAGCTTGTGAGCGGTGCATGCTGACCTTAATAATTCAGCGCGGGTGTTTATCGCAGCGTTTTACTTTTTTGCTATTATTTTTGCGAAAATTTTCATAATAATTATTGCATATTGCAGCGAAATTAGGAGGTTATTGGTAATCACGAAACTAAATATGAATTACTAATTTGTTACTAATTTTTTTAATTTTCAAAAAAATTTTTTTAAAAATGTTTAATATTAGATAAAGAAACTATATCTTTTTCCTACCTTTTTAAAATGTTAAAGCAGAAATTTTGGGATTTTCAATTTCAAAATGTTTCAACAAAAAAAGAATAAGAAAAGAAGAATTAAAGGTTTTGGCGTTTGTATGTGCGTATAATAAATGAAAAAAAAAAAAAAATATTTTGGCAGAGAAGCAATTAAATTAAAGAGGAATTCGGTAAATTCTTAAATTCTTTTCTAAAAAACTAATTCTATGCCAAAAAGATTCTTTCATTTATTATACACTCATTTAATTGTCCACAATTTTTTTAGACAAAAAAAAAAGTTCTAAGCCTTGGAATTTAAGGAATCTCAAAATATTTCCGCGGAAATTTATTATTAATAAAAAATTAATATTTCGTAAAATTTATAAAATTTCTCAAAAAAAAGTAAATTTAATGAAAAAAATTAAAACAAAAAAAGTTATGAAAATCAAATTTAACAAAAAAATTATTAAAAAAATATAAAAAAAATTATAAAAAAATATAAAAAAATTAAAAAAAAATATTATTTTCTAAAAAAAAACTAATATTTCTTTAAATCACTTATATTTCTACAAAAAAAAATAATAATTTAATTAAATAAAAAATATTATAACAAAAAATACTATAAAAACTATAAAATTAAAATATTTTATACAAAAATGTAAAAAAAAAGATTAAATCTCAAAAATGTGTTAAAAATTTTAAATTTAAATCAATTAACAATTAACACTAAATCAATTAATCTCAAAAGAATTTCCGAAATTTTAATATTTCCTAAAAAAAATATATTTCTTAAAACAAAAATTAAATTTTAATTTAAAGGAAAATTTTACAAAATAATTTTATAAAAATTATATAATAATAATTTTATAAAAATTTCCCGAAAATTAAATATTTTATAAAAAAATTAATATTTCACAAAAAAAGATTTAATTAAATAAAAAAAACTTTATACAAAATAATATTTAAAACAATATATTATTTTCTACAAAAAATAATATTTCTTAAAATCATTAATATTTCTCAAAAAAATTTAAATTAAAAATTATTATAACAAAAAATTATAAAATTTAAAATATTTTATTAAAAATGTAAATAAAAATTAAATCTCAAAAATTTGTTAAAAATTTTAAATTTAAATTTAAATCAATTACCTAACATTAAATCAATTAATCTCAAAAGCATTTCCGAAACTTTAATATTTCCTAAAGACAATTATATTTCTTAAAATATTTCTCTAAAAAAAATTAAATTTTGATTAAAAACAAAAATTATAAAATTTATAAAAATTATTTTAAAAATCAAAAATTTCAAAGATTTTCCCGCAAACTGTATATTTTCTAAAAAAATTAATATTTCACAAAACAAAGTTTTAATTAATGAAAAAAAATTATACAAAAAAATTAAAAAAATTAAACTAAAAATCTCAAAACATTTTCCTGAAAATTTAGCATTTTTTAAAATTATTATTACTTTTTAATATCATTAATATTTCTAAAATCAAAATTAGTGGACTTAAAAAAATTAATATTTCTTTAAATTATTAATATTTCTACTAAAACAACTTTAAAGTAAGTTGAATAAAAATTTACATAAAAAATAATTTATAAAGTTATATTATATTAAAATTATAAATTATAATTTTTAAATTAAATCATTAAATAACAAAATTAAATTACAAAAATTTGTTTTAAAAAGTTTTCTTAAAAAATTTTAATTTATTATTTTTAAATTTAATGTCACAAGACTATTACTTTTTTAAATTTAATTTGATTTAAAAAAAAATATTTTAATTTTTTAACTAAATTATATTTTTGTTTTTAATTTAATTTGCTCTAATAATTCAAATATTACAAAATAATATTTTAAAAATTAAAAAAAATTAATTTTCCAGAATAAATGCAAAAAATTTAATTTTTCCAATTTAATTTTCTTTTTTTGTTATGTTAGAAGACTACTACTTTTTTAAATTGAATTTAATTAAAAAAAAGTTAATTAATGTTTTTAATTACATATTATAAATGTGTTTTTTTTTCTAATTTAATTTAAATATTACATATGTTATTTTATTTATGTAACATCATTTTTCATCTTCCAAAATAATTACAAAAATAGAAATATTATTTAATTTAAGTGGCTAAATTTTTTCGGCATATTGTAAAAACTTGCGTTTGTTAAATAATAAATTTTTTAAAGGCAATGTAACATATTTCAAAAATATTTTTTAAAATATTTAAATATTTTTTTTTTAACTTTCCTAAATTAAGCTCATATGTTTATGTTTAAGAAAAGTAAAATTTTCAGATTTATTGAAAATAATCACATTAAATTTAACTTTAATTTTTTTTGGTTATTAAATTTTTAAAATAACTTTTGAAAATTATTGTATATTTTTATATTTTACATATTATTTTATTTGTTTGTAAATGTGTGATTAATTTTTTACTGAATAAAAATAGTAATCTAATTTATTGCAAAAAAATAATTTAATAAAATTGTAAACACAAAATTGACAAGTACTTAATCAACTTAAAGCCGTATTTTCGAATGTTGCCTACATCTAGGCGCTACAAATGATGCTGACAAAATAGAGAGAGCAAGGCAATTGGAAGCAGAAAGCAGAGCGCATGCTACCCGAACAACTGGTATTTATAACGGTAAAAAATATTTTAAGAATTCTAGTTTAGTTCAAACTCAACTACTATCGGTATGTAGGCAACACAATTTTGGAAAACTAATTGTTGTCGTTATAACTGTAAAAAATATTCTCTAAATTCTTTTGTATATTGCTAACGAGTTAAGAATTCTTATCCTAATCAAAATCTCAGTTCACTCCAGTTACGTAGAAACGTCCGTCTTTTGAACGATAAAACTATTGCTTTAAAGCGTACAGCAAGCGAAGAGTAGGACCGAAATATTGAGCTATAAAATGTACAGAATGCAAGTAGAGACATTTGCATTTTAATGCACAACATCTATGTATGTATGTATGCATAAATGGTTATGTATGTGTGCCAGCAAGTGGGTGCACTCAATTGTGCATACAAAAATGCTGTCAATACGATTAAATGCATGGCCACCAGTGCTGCCACTGTTGCCAGCCATCTTCGGTTATGCAACCGGTAACGCAGCAACGAAATATTTGCATGTATATAGATATGCATATATATTACATAGATATATGCAGTTATGCGCTCAATCCTGTTTTGCATTTTTCTATGATTTTTTTCGCAATTTTGTTGTTGTGCTCAGCTTTAGTGATCAACCACAATACCACGCCATTGCTTTAGGGTCATGTTGGTATTACATAAAATATTTGTGTTATTTATTTCCACTTTATTAAATGGTATTTTATATTGGCATGCGCTGGCTGCATAACATGGTTGGTTAATATGCACATGCACACATACATATGTATATGCATATGTAATGTGTTAGTGAACGTGGAACATATGTATACATGTCTAGTATAAATAGAAAATAGCTGCGAGGCAATTGCACAGGAGAGCATAAGTGCCTTGTGCTCATACAGTGATGTGCATACGCTCACGCAAATATTTTATATGAAAACAACAATTTAGAGGTACATAGCTGCAAAGCAAAATGCATAAATTACTAATAAATACACAAAAAATCCACACACAGATGCAAATATAGTGCTTGCAAATGTATGGGTCATGTTTGAAATTGCTAATTGCAGTTAAAAACTAACTCGATTTAGTATGGTGTTAAACAATAACTTCGATAGGAGCTGAAGTAATGCTGGTGATACTGGTATTGGTAATTACAATGGATAGAAAAATGACAAAAATTTAGAATATTACGGTAAGACCAAGTGTAATTCTAAGTAATTAGAGTACTGACAAAGTATAATGCCGAAAAATGTAATGGTAATGGTCTAACAATATTGGTACTGGTACCGAAGAGAAGAATGCTTCTTGCTAATAGTTCAATAAAAGCAGTAGTTTAGCCAAATGTATTGATAATATTGTAGCCAGAGCGAATCAAGCTCACAAATGTTATGATAATGCAAATATAAGTAGCAATACTTCTTTTCAGAATATGAGTAAAGCCAGTAGTAGTGATAAATGGAATGCTAATGCTAAGGTAAGAGATAATAATACAGATGTAATTGAAAAGGCCAAGCGTTTTTCATAGTAGTCGTAAACAAAATTGTATTGGTAAATGTAATGGTAATGCTAAAGTCAGAAGTAATGATAATTGAAAAGATAATACTTGATTTAAGAGTATAACTAAAGCAAGTAGTATTGGTAAATGTACAATGCTAATGCTAAAGTAGCAGGTAATGATACTGACCGATGTAATGGCAAAGGTAATTGAAGGGATAATACTTGTTTTAGGAATATAACTAAAGCATGTAGTATTGGTAGATGTATGTTAATGATAATGTTAAAGTCAGAGGTAATGATACTGACAGATGTAATTGTAATGGTAATTGAAAAGATAATACTTGATTTAAGAATATAAATAAAGCATGTAGTATTGGTAAATGCATAATACTAAAGTAGGAGGTAATGATACTGACAGATGTAATGGTAATGGTAATTGAAAAAAATAATTGATTTAAGTATATAAGTATTGGTAAATGTAATGGTAATGCTAAAGTCAGAAGTAATGGTACCGACAGATTTTATGGTAATGGTAATTGAAGGCATAATACGTCTTTTTTAGGAATATAACTAAAGCTTGCAGTATTTGTAAATGTAATGCTAACGATGAAGTAAGAGGAATTTATACCAAGAATTGTAATTGAAAGAGCATCACTCGTTTTAGTATACAAATAAAGCCAATAATATTGGTAAATGTAATGGTAATGGAAATAGTAATTGAAAGAGTAATACTCGTTTTCAAGATGTAAGTAAAGCAGTTAGTACTAGTAAATGTAATACTAATGCTTTTTAGTACACAGAGTAATAGAAAATGAGACGGGCAAATGTAATGCTAATAGTCTAATATTATTATTACAGAAAATGGTTAATCAGAAAATAAAATGCATTAAAAAATATATATATATTTATTAAAAACACGAAAAATTATTGAGACTTTAATGCAGATATTTTGATGTTTACTTTACTTCTTGGCATTGCCAACACACTGGAAAATAAAATTATAGCGCAAATAATTGATTTATAATACTTTTTTGTGATGTCAGCAGTCGAAAATTTTAAAGTAATCAAATAATAATTGAAAGCATTACAAATCCACTGAATAATTATGGTTTTCTCAGCTGACATTTTACTATTTTGGCAAGTAAAAGCTTAAAACATTAAAATTTAATATGTAAACTATAATTTATTTTTTTATTAGCTACTGTAGATATTTATTTGCTTGCAGCCATAATAAATCAGTCATGCATTTCGCGCTGCCAAACCACCTTTATACTAAAGAAACCATAATGCCTTGCTGGTTTGCGTTTAGAGTTTCCACCCTTCCAAGATTTTCTTTTTATTGCTAGTTTTTTCGTTCTTTTTTGTTTTAGAATGCCTTTTTTTAATATTTTTTTTTTAATTTTTTTAAATTTTTTTTTAAATTTTTTTTAATTTTTTTTTAATTTTTTAATTTTTTTTAATTATTTTTTTAATTATTTAATTTTTTTTATTTTTATGTATTTTTTTTTTTCATTTTTATTTTATTCTACATTTTTATTTTTGTTAATTCAAAGCCAGCTAAAACCACTAAATGACTATTGCCTGTGCTGCTGTTTTTTTTCTGTTGTTGTTTCTGTAGCTGATATGCCAAAATGAAATACTTAAGCAGGAAATAGAACACTTCACAATTAGAGCAACAAACTCACGAAGGTTTCGCTTGTGGTTTGCTGCTAGCCGCTTTACTAGGCACTTATGCGTGTGTGTGTGTGTGGCTTGGCATACTTTAAGGCGCTAAACAGCAAGCAACTACAAGATTTCTACAATATTTCATGCAATGCCTCTCAAGCGAATGCAGTCACGGGCATAAGATGAGAACGAAAAGCTATAACGGTAGCGCAGTAAGTGCATTTTTATGCAGGCTTCTGTAAGCTTGTGTGTGTGTATGTGCAACAGCATGCGCTGAGCACGTTGTAAGACATTGTTGCCAATGAAACTGGGTTAAAAACTGCGACTAGGTGCTTAAACGTTGCACTCAGCTCGTTAAGCACCGTCAGCCAGCTGTGGCGCTTGACGCAAACATACATTCATATATATGTATGTGTGTGTGTGTGTGTAGCTTGGCTTGCATGGATTTTTTTCCTATACATACAGACAGTCAAACAAGCATAGCTTTTCATATTTACTTAATGATTTACTCAGCTGCTCTCTAGCGGCTATTGTTGTAATTTTTGTTGTTGTACAAGTATGTAATGCAAGTAAACGTTATAATCAGAAAAGCAAATAAAACTTGTAAATATACTGGCTGACAGTGAAGGAAATGGAGGAAATCAAAAAGCACAACACTTGCATGTGTGTGTGTGTGTGAGTGAGTGTTTGCACACATACGTATACACTTACAAACATATACATACATATAATTTCGCTGTATCCACAGTGTAGCATGGCAAGAAAACCACATCAAACACCAAAGCAAAAATAATATTATTAACGAAAATAAAAATAAAAAACCACAAAAAAATTGTAAAAAGAAATATTTAAATAAAAAGCTTGGCTGAAGCAAAAATTTTAAATTGTAAACGGCAACTCAAATAATAAAAAAAAAAAAATTTATAAAATTTTAAGCAGCTGAGTCACGCAAAATAAGCAATACGCTGTGCGTCATTAGCAATATACTAAAAATTCAAATTTCATAGCAGCAGTGTGCGCGCTTTCGGTGAACACGTGCGCCCGAGCGACGTGGCGTATGAGTGACGCATGACATTTTTTCGTAACTGTAAATAAATAAAGTGTGGAAAAACCCTTTGTGTCAAAAGAAAGCTTTGAGTCATGCCGCTGGTTAGCATTTTTTGGGTTTTTACTTAGCGCAGAACAGTTTAGGAAGCAAATATGCGGATAACAGTGCGTATGAGTGACATGACTTACTATATGTTCATATGGTCACCTAAAATGCAAAATAACGTAAATTCACTTTTCATAAGTTTACAGGCGAAGAAAAAATATTATATAATAAAAACCACTCATTTTGAAAATAAATTTGAGTTTAGTTATAAAATGGTTCTATGTTGGTTATATCTGACAGCAGAAGCTGAAAATTTTATGCTATATACTATATATAATATGATGTAGTGAAACGTAAGCAATAGAAAACTCAATTTCGTTATTTTTTTGATGATATGTTAGTTTGTATTTTAGGTGACAATATGCATATCAATTTACTGGTACACTGGTATGTTTTTGGCTTTTAACGAAATTTTTCAAACTTAAATAGCTTTTCAAATATATTTTTGTGCTTAACTGTAGTATTTTTCATAAAGTTCAGGTATAATCAGTTCTAAAGGGTAAGGCATTATGATGTTTATGAATTTTTGCAAATATTTTGAAGCGATTGATATGCAAAAGGGTGATGGCGCTTCATGAAAAAATCAACGTATAACTATTTTAAAGGGTGGGATCGGTCTAAGAATTGTAAATAGCTGTTTTCTTAACCTCAAATAGACTTTAGAACCCTAAAAACGTTGAAATTATTGAGAAAAAGCAAGAAAATAAAGTTAACTTCGGCTGCACCGAAGCTACAATATCCTTCTTAGGTTTACTTCCTATAGCATAAAATGGATTTTTATCTTGATTTTGATCGATCAGTTGGTATGGCAGCTATATGCTATAGTAGTTCAAACTGAAGATCCATTCGGAAGGTATCTCGTCATATACCAAAAATTTTCCAAAGAACTACTTGATTTTGATCAATAGGATTGTTTGCCAGCTATATGCTATAATAGTCCGATTTGAACAATTTCTTCGTAGATTGTACCGTTGCCTTGAACAATAATCCATGCCAAATTTCATGAAGATATGTATATCGTCAAATGCAAAGACTTTTGCATATAGGGAAATGTATTTCATCGTTCAGTTTGTATAGCAGTATGCTATTAAGGTCCAATATCGCTGATTCCGACAAATGAGCAGCTTCTTAGACCGAAAAGGACATGTACAAAATTTCAGATGGATATCTCAGAAACTAAGGAACTAGTTAGTATATATACAAACAGACGCATATGGTTGAGTCGACTGAGCTCATTATGATAATCATATATACACGTAGTATATATTAAAAAAACAAAAATATTATTACTTTATGCTTACTACCAGAATAAATTGTGAATATTATGTCGTTTTTGAGCGCTTTAGTCCGCTTTTAAACAAGTAGCGCCTGTGGTTAGGCTATGTTTTTTATAGATTATGCAAGTATAGGGTGATTTTTTAAGAGCTTGATAACTTTTTAAAAAAAAAAAACGCATAGAATTTGCAAAATCTCATCGGTTCTTTATTTGAAACGTTAGATTGGTTCATGACATTTACTTTTTGAAGATAATTTCATTTAAATGTTGACCGCGGCTGCGTCTTAGGTGGTCCATTCGGAAAGTCCAATTTTGGGCAACTTTTTCGAGCATTTCGGCCGGAATAGCCCGAATTTCTTCGGAAATGTTGTCTTCCAAAGCTGGAATAGTTGCTGGCTTATTTCTGTAGACTTTAGACTTGACGTAGCCCCACAAAAAATAGTCTAAAGGCGTTAAATCGCATGATCTTGGTGGCCAACTTACGGGTCCATTTCTTGAGATGAATTGTTGTCCGAAGTTTTCCCTCAAAATGGCCATAGAATCGCGAGCTGTGTGGCATGTAGCGCCATCTTGTTGAAACCACATGTCAACCAAGTTCAGTTCTTCCATTTTTGGCAACAAAAAGTTTGTTAGCATCGAACGATAGCGATCGCCATTCACCGTAACGTTGCGTCCAACAGCATCTTTGAAAAAATACGGTCCAATGATTCCACCAGCGTACAAACCACACCAAACAGTGCATTTTTCGGGATGCATGGGCAGTTCTTGAACGGCTTCTGGTTGCTCTTCACCCCAAATGCGGCAATTTTGCTTATTTACGTAGCCATTCAACCAGAAATGAGCCTCATCGCTCATCGGACACGGACGCGAAACACATTTCGAACCGAACACTGATTTTGGTAATAAAATTCAATGATTTGCAAGCGTTGCTCGTTAGTAAGTCTATTCATGATGAAATGTCAAAGCATACTGAGCATCTTTCTCTTTGACACCATGTCTGACATCCCACGTGATCTGTCAAATACTACTGCATGAAAATCCTAACCTCAAAAAAATCACCCGTTAGTTAAAAATTAAATATATGTATGTACATATATGCAAGTATATATTCAAAATTTCAATGATTATTAAACATTGCACTTATATACTGCAATAACTTAGCTTTGGCATAGCCATAATGGTCATACTGTGCGTATGAGCAACATGTAGACGCGGTATGAGTCGAAACCAAATTTTAAGCTTTATTGTGAAGCTAAAAGTCATATTAAATATCGAACGCCTGTTGGTGTGCTTCATATCTGAGCTTTCATATAACCAAAATGGTGCTACAGTGCGTATGAGCAACATTTAGGAGCAGTACAGACAAAATACATACTAAAAAAAATTCAGCAAATTATCGTTAAACTGAAAAGTTGTTAGCATTTGATGTGAAAGTGATAAATATTCCAAATCCGTGTCAAATCAATATTCACAAATTTTCTATGAATATTTAATGAAAGGAAAATGTAAGTGAAAATATGTCAGTTTATACTTGAGCAGGCATAAATATGGCAACAAATGCTCACGCTAGCGCCAGAAATAACCACCAGAGAGTACTTAACATTAAAATGACAAATATTTACTAACATTGATCCATTGGCGAACTGCAGCTAAACTGCGACCTTAATGCTCATATACGGTCACCCACATATCCTTGCGCCTACTTTGCGCACCACTTTTCCAACGACAAGAAGTTTTAAAACTTTTAGCCACGCTTAACCTTATGCACGGCGTTCGCAATTCGTCTGCTCAAAAAGCGCACAAAATTATACATTTTTCATGAGCCAAACTCGGTTGGGGAATACAGCGCTGTAGACGGTCGGTGCTCGCGTAAGTACGTGTGTGTGTGTGTGGATATTTGCTTGTGTACGAACGTTCGCTCGCTTGAGTCGCATGAAATTTTAATATGACACGCTGGCGAAAAACAAAATACACAACAAAAACAACAAAAAATAAAATGAAAGGCAAAGTAAACAAGCGCGCTTAAGGCAGAAAAATAAAATAAAATAAAATTGAGATAAAAACAAAATGGCTGAAAATAAAAAACGAAAATAACCGAAAATTTGGTAAACCTATTTTACACTATGTGCTTTGCAGCTTTTCGCCTCATGTTTGCGCTATATGCAGTGGAAATAAATAAATGAATTTTTACTACGCCAAGCAGATACAGTTGTACATTTCGTATATTTTTTGCCGCCGCAAGCGTTCAGCGACTGCCAACTGGCTGTGGCCAATGCCATTTTGGTGTCTTTTGGAGGGTGTTGGCTGCCTTCGAAGGAGAGTGATCCTGCCAGCCGTGGGAAGAAGCTGCTCTCACTTTGCAAAGAATTTTTATGACAAGCGAATACCAAAAATAACAAAAAATAAAATACCGTTATAGTTATAATACCTTTCACAAGTGTACTTTATATAGCATAAAAAGTTTTAAAAAGCTTTTCATCTTGGTTTTAATTGCTCAGTTTGTATGACAGCAATAGTCTGATCGAGACAATTTCGGCAGAGTTTGCAACGTCAACTTGGAGAATATTCCATGCCAAATTTCGTGTAGATATCTCGTCAAATAAAAAAGTTTTCCATACAAGGACTTGATTCCGATCGTTCAATTTGTATGGCAGCTATATGTCATAGTAGTCAGATCGGAACGATACTACCGGAAATTGTACCACTGACTTGGAGAATGTTCCGTTCCAAATTTCATGAAGATATCTCATCAAATACAAAAGTTTGCCATACAAGGACTTGATTCCAATCGTTCAATTTGTATGGCAGCTATATGTCATAGTGTTCCGATCGGAACGATTCGGGCGGAATTTGTACCAATGACTTGGAGAATGTTCCGTGCCAAATTTCATGATAATATCTCGTCAAATACAAAAGTTTTCCATACAAGGACTTGATTCCGATCGTTCAATTTGTATGGCAGCTATATGCTATATTGGTGCGATTCGAACAATTTCTTTGGAAATTATAGCGATGTCTTGGAAAATAATGCGTGCCAAATTTCATTAAGATATCTCGTCAAATAAAAAAGTTTTCCATACAAGGACTTGGTTGCGATCGTTCAGCTTGTATGGCAGTTATTTGTCGTAAAGGTTCGATATCGGCGGTTCTGACAAATGACCAGCTTGATAGGAAAAGTAAGACGTCTACAAAATTGCAGATCGATATTTCATAAACAAAAGTACTAGTTCACATAAATACAGACAGTCGGAGAAACGAACATTCTCTTGTTTTCCTTTGCTCCAACTAAGCCCAGTGCAAGAGATATAAAAAAGTTGACCAATTCAATTTATGAATTCACTTACAAATAGTCTCAATTAGACTGCGAGTGAGGAATTGGCGATATCCTGTTGCTCCAAAGCCCCACCAATACTACATTCACATATTTACTATGGCAACAACACATAAAATTCCGCAACCGGAAACCAAAAAAGTACAACAAATGACCCCAAAGCAATAACATACGTGCCATGAAATAATAAGAAGTAAATAACCGATCAGCAGTTTGTTGTATTTCAGCAACAATATGCTCCTCCTTTCACTTTATTTCGCATAAATTATAGCAACAACAACGGAGTAGAACGTGAAGCACGCCTGGCGCAGAAATTTTTGGCTTCTTGCGAATATAAGGCAGATAGCAATCAATTTCATTTTCGCATTTGATTATTGGCATTGGCGAAGGACTCGCTGTTTGGCCTTGTTGTTTGTGTTATTGTTGGCGTTTCTCTGCTTACTTTTTTCTTTTATTTGCCTTGCGCAAGTTCGGGTCACAAGTAAAGTTGCGACGGTTTGAGAAAATCGACAGGCGTGTAAGTACGGATGACAAACAGTCGGTGCAAATTGTATGCGTACAAGCCAAAATGAAATTGACAAATCGGCTCAGGGGGTAAGGTGTGTTTTACAAGTGTGTCGCGAAAGTTTATGCGAAGGCAAACACGCACACACATACAAATACGTAGATACTCAAATACTTGCAATACTTTTATTGTTGAAGATTACTTTGCTTATTTACAACTGCTGTTAATTATTTCAGGCAATAATATTGTTTGCGCTAAGTTGGAAAGTTATTTAGGAGCGCTGTAACTGTATTTGATAAAAAGTTAGGTTAGAAGTTAATAAAGGGAAAGTGCGATATACAATTCTAAGAAGTTCAACTGAATAGCGAAAGGAGTGACGAAGCTAACGAAGCTATAAATGCAAATTAATTAGGAAAATATTTATTATAACATTTTTTTTTATCAAAAAGCGTTGCCACCTATTTTTAAATTTTCAAAATCGTTATCACAAAAATACAAAAGCGATAGAAGCAGCATGAGTTACAGAAAATCAAGAAATTGTAAATAAAAATTTATGCAGGTTGCCATATTTTCGAAAATAGAAATGAATAAGTGAGTTGTGAAATAAATAGAAATGTCAACTTCAATAGCAAATATATCAGAAAATTGTTTTTTAATACTCAAATCATGAAATCGACATCTTTCTTTTTATTAAAAAAAAGTGTTGCCACCTATTTTCAATTTTTAAAGCAGCTCTCAAAACAGAGTAAAACCACATACAATCAGTTGAAAAATATCAAGAAAGTTCAAGGATAAAACTATATAATTTTAGTAAAGGTTGCCACACTTTCAAAAATGGAAATGAATAAGTAAATTATGAAATATGTATATAGAAATGCCAATTTAATAGAAAATCTAATAGAAAATAGCTTTTTAATATTCAAATCATCAAATTTACAATGATTCTTAAAAAAAAGTGTTGCCACTTATTTTCGGAATTTTAAAATCATTAACACAAAAGTACTAAAAAGATGCAACAGCAGCCGTTAAAGAAAGTTTGAGGAAAAAATTTATATTTTCAGTAAAGGTTGCCACACTTTTAAAACTAAAATTAATGAAGTAAGTATGTTATGAAATACATAAAAATATTAGTTTCTCTAGAAAATAAGTAGGGTAAGCGTTTTTTATACTGACTTCATTACACACACAATGCTGCAAATATATTTTTACAAGTGTTGCCACCTGACAAAACCTTTGAATTTAGCTTAAATTTGTTTAGTGAAAAATATCCAAGATTCAAAATAAACCTCAGTAAAACTTTTTCTTTAATACAATTGCAGTTTAATTAAGTTCGAAATAAATGGTGAAGAAATTATGGAGAATATCGTTTGAAAAAAAAAAATTGTTATGATTTTTGGGGTTTCGGTAGAGATTTTTTTTTTTTTTTGGACAAAAATAAGAAAAAAAATATTGTTTTCCTAGGTAAAAAGTATAAATCACTACTTAAGTTTATTCAATAAAAACTATCGAATGCCACTTACCATTTGCGCCACACAGAAGCAATGCCGGAAATTGTGAAATGGCACCTCGTTGTAATGCTTGTAGACCTCATAGAGCCACTCACGCAACGTCTCAATCGGTATATTGAATTTATCTATGAAGCCCAGTTCGAGGAACATCGTTTGCATTAAATGTATAACATCGGCATCGCCCCACTCATACGAATCGAATGCGGGCAGCCGCAGTGCTGCCTTCACCTCATCCGAGAAGTTGGTATCACAAATTTCCAGGAAACGCTTTTTCACCTCCTGATGCTTTGGTAGACTGCTTTTGCGATGCGGCGGACCCATGGGACGTTTGGAGAGGCCTACAACGAAAGCAAAGGGAGAATGTGAGTATGTGAGCATAGTTGCATGCCATGTTGAGTTAAGGCTTGAGTTTAACGGCGAAAATTTTATGTAAATAAATAAAATAAAAATTTAGCAAAGTCTGTAATGAAATATTGCAAGTCAGAAAAGTAAAATTTGCCAGCATAATAGAAAAAAATTGCAAAAATCATAAACAGGAAACACAATTTGTGAGTGAATGCCGGCTTGGCACGCTGCCTAGCTGTCCGGCTGATTAATGGCGCGTTGGTTACCACGGTTTGCAACAAAAAGTTGTAAAATAAAAATAAAATATGGAAATAAATGAATAAAAAAACTGAGAATAAAAAATGCATCACACACAAACAAACGAGGCCAGCAAAAAAGGCGCGCATAAAAAGGCAGACGCCGTCGGTGCAATTGACAAAGTGCCAACAATACCGGAAGTAGCATATGCTGCTATTAGTGGTGACAGCAAAGCCGGAAATTTAATTTAAATGTACCATAATGCATAACGGATTCGGAGTCATAATAGTGAAAAAAAGGTGAGCGCAAAAAAGAGAGCACTCTAAAAAGCGTAAGCGCTAAGGTGCGATTAGTTGGTGGACGAAAGGTATAGAAAAAAACTGAGATATCGAAATATTAAAATATCGAAAATTATTTTTAACACTCGAATCAATATTTTTTTTTTTAAGGTGTTGCCACCTATTTTCGATTTCTAAAGGCGCTATTAAAACACTAAGACTTGTGAAGGTTAGTCATATCATTAGATGAAATAATTAAGGAAACTTAAAAAAAAAACTTTTTTTTATAAGGATTGCCACACTTTCAATACAAATAAAAATGGAAAATATCATGATACAGAGGTAAGGAAATCTTAAGATATCTTATCTATAGTAATGTAGATTTTCACAATATATTAACCATATTTCACAACTTTTATTTATAATTAGTTGGCAATATCAAAAAAAAAAAATATATAAAAAAACATAATAAACTAAAAAAAAAATATTAAAAAAATATTAAAAAAAAAAAATAAAAATGAAAAAATAAGATAAAATAAAAAAAAAAAATAAAAAAAAAATAAAAAATAAAAATAAAAAGAAAATGAAAATAAATAGTTTGCTCATAAAAATAAGTTAGATCCAGCAAATAAGAAATTATTATGGAGAACTTCTAATTTTTTGTTCCATATTTTTTATTAGGTGGCTGCACTTTGAATTAAAAGCACATAATAATTTTAATATTTTTTGTTTCATAATTATAACTAATACTTAGAGAATTTTATTTTTCATATTTTATAAATTTACGTTCTGAGGAGACCACTTTTTATATTCTCTTGCATATACCTTCATATGTATATACATTAATAATGCACCAAAAACCTAGTATTCGCCTAATTTCATACATCACAATAATAAGTCTCTCACTAAGTCCCAAGCAATATAAATATTAGCTATAACTGACTCTTGGTTAAGCCACACCCACCACTTCTAAGAATTTCAAAAACGTTTACGATACCCCCACCTGAAGGTACTAAAAACTTTTTCTTTTAAGAAAAATCGAAATTGCTCAGAGAAAACTTTGTTAAGGCATGAAAACCCCTCTCAACAAGAAAGCCAACTTAACAGGTGAGTTTTGCAAACCCACACTCCTGTCTGATTTATTTAGTGCGCTTGGTGCTCATTAAGTGGCATTATAAATTTTAAAAGGTTAAGCGCCTGCATGTATGCTAATTTTTTATGAAAGGTATGCACATACAGTCCGGAAGCTAAGTTCGCAAGTGCAAACTACTACAAGTTTTGTAAACGATGTCCTAAGCTTGTGTAATAAAGCTACTTAATGTGGATTTGTATGGGTGTGTATATGTGTGTGGGTGTGTATTTTTGCAAATTTATATATATGTACATACATATGTGTATGGCATGTGTACGTGTACTACGGTATTTATGTATATGTGTGGGTGTATACACCCGCTAATAGCACTGGTTACTGCGCGTATTGTTGTTGCTGCTGTCGTTGTTGTTGAGCGTGTTGCAGATTTTAAAGATTATTATTATTGCTGCTAATTGAAGTACTAAAAGCTTTATAAGCAGCTTAAATGCCACAAAAGCAGGGAACAAGGATGCTTGTAGTTATCTATTTTTATTATAATTCTAAAAAGTAGTTTTTTATGAAAAAAAACCGCACATCTAATGTTCGTTTTTTGCAAATTATAGAATAATTATGTTTATAATAATTGATCATACTTTTTTGCATTTCATTTTAAACTTCTTTGATTAATTTTTTTGGATTTTTAATTTTTCTTAATTTTTTAATTTTTCTTAATTTTTTTTAAATTTTCTTTTTGAAATTGTTTTTCTAATTTCAACAATTTAGTTTTTTCTTAGTTTTGTAATTTTTGTAATTATGCAAATGTTAATTTTTTTTAAATTTATTTTCATTATTATTTTTGTTTCGCAACATTTTTACTCAGTTTTTGTTTAAACATTTTTTTTTAAATTTGTGTAATTATGCAAATGTCAAATGCAAATTTTATATTCAATTTCACATTTTGGATTTTTGAATTTTTGTTAATTTTTAAAAAAATTTTTTTTGTGATTTTTTTTTTAATTTTTTTTAACTGTTTTTTTAATTTTTTTTTTAATTTTTTTTGCTATTTTTTTTTTGTATTTTTTAAATTTTTTTTTATTGTAACAATTTGTTTTCTTCTTTTGTTATGTTTAAACATATTTTTTTGTTTGTAATTTCTGTAATAATGCGAATGTTATTTTTTTTGTAGTAATTATGTGTAATTAATGTGTAATGTGTAATTATGCAAATGTTAATTTTTTGTATTTAATTTTCAATTTCACATTTTGGATTTTTTTAATTTTTTTAAATTATTTTTTTAATTATTTTTTAATTTTTTTTTTAATTTTCTTTTTAACTTTTTAAAATTTTGTTAATTTTAACAATTTTTTCTTCTTTTTTATATTTAAACATGTTTTTTTTAGTGTAATTTCTGTAATTATTGTAATGTAATGTTTTTTTTTTTTGTAATTTTTTTGTAATTTTTTTGTTAATTATTTTTTCGGATTTTTTTTTTGTTTCTTTTTTTTTTAAATTTTCCATTTTTTTTATTTAATGTTTTTAATTTTGCAAATCTTTGTTTAATTTAAAAAAATTTTTTTTTTCAACCTTTATTTTAATTCAAATTGAATAAAAAACACGTGAATTTTTAACATTTAGGTGTTTTTTTTTGTTTTTTTGGATTATCACACTTATTGGAAAACCCAGTAGCTCGTAAAATCTCCTTTCTTTTGGGAAAATTTTTAAAGGCTGGAACAGTTCAGAAATTGAGATAATTTAATAAAAAATTACAGAACAAGTAGAAGGTACAGTTAACTCAGTTTATCGTGCTTTCTAATAGTGTATATGTACATATGTCCATACTTATGTATCTATATGTTGTCGCTGCACAAAAAATGTATATTTTTAAGTTTTTAGATTCAACAAGCCTAAATTTAATAAGCTCAAAAGGCAATCAAATGCAACGAAGCATATTTGCACACATACAGGTGCCAGCGCAATGAAGCGTGAAATTTTCTTTAAAAAGCATATAGAGCTTATAAAGTGAATGCTAACATAGAAAAGTGGAAAAATTATGTGATGACTGCGCCAAATGTCAACGTCAGGAAATCTACTTTTTCACATTACTGCTAAACATCTAAGACGCAAGTGAATTTCACGCCATTACAAATTCACCAAAAATATGCAAAGATTCATAGATAAGCATATACATACTTTCAAAGAAGTACATATGTACATAAGTGTATACAAATTCCAAATTTAATAGCTTGGTATATATTATATACATACATATATAAGCAGATGAATGCACTCAAGCGATCAAAAATTGTATTTTGTGGCAACTGATTGAGTTGATAATACAAAAGCAGCCACAGCAAACACAGAAGTGGCTGGGTGTGTATATGTGTGAGTATTGACAATGTATGTGCATGAAAAAACTCAAGAAAAAAGTGAAAATCTTGAGGAAATGAAATTATATTTGCGTAGCGATGGAAGCTACTTTAAGTTGAGGAAACCACAACAACTAATATATCAAGAACAGTTGCAAATGCAACAACAACAGCAATATCAGCAACTGCAACTACAAATACCCCCAACCTACACAAATAAAAGCGCATCACGTGGAATATCAAACTTCAAGCAACTGTTGTACATGGCGTATGAGTGATGTGTGTGCGCGCTAAGCACGCATTCTGCGCCATTTTTCATTGGCAGCTGGCGACAAACGAAATGCAACTGTCAAAGTGATACAAAAGCCGTACAAGAAAATATAAAATACATGCACACATACACACATACATACATACATACAAACGAAAATGTCACTTTATAAAATCAAGAAATAAATAAATCTCTTATAAAAGTTATAAGCGCTGCAGATTGCACGCAGTCGGAAAGTATGCTACAAAAACTATTTCTTTGCGAAATGCAATGATAATTGACAATTTCAAAAGCTTTGCGGCAGCAGGCAATGACAGCTTGCGGGCAAGTGGAAAATGATTTTAAAAATACAAACTTTGTTGCACAGTGTAAGATACTAACGGAAATTGGCATTTCATCGATCAAAAAGTTTGCACAACTTGCTGCCTTGTATACAAACTCTTGCGTTTGGTTTGCATACAATTTGTTAGATTTCTTCGCACTAACTGCTTCACGCAGGTGTGCACGGCGCCTGCATTTATGCTAAGTAAAAGGATTATATATACAAATATATAAAAAAATATGGAAAATATGGTAGCCTCTCACGTTATTTTGCCTTTTTCTTACGCAAAGTCATCAATAAATTTGTAAGTTTGCGCAATTTGCAAAATAGGCGCCTGCAAGTATGTTGCAAAAATATCAAAAGCAGTGCAGTTGCGCTTTCATTTTATTTTATTCATTTGCAAACTATTTTGTTTGCAATTTAAAGTACTTCTAAAGGTCATAATTGGTATGTGCCTTAAGAAAGTAAATATTTTTATATTAGAATTGCGAATTAAACAAATTGAGCGGTTTCATGAAACATTTTTTCTTAATAATTTGTTTTTATTTTCCTAAAAACTATTCAGTTTTAAGTAAAGAATTTAAGAAAACATATCTAAACTTATTGTAAGTTTTTTAATTAAAAATCATTTTAATAATCTAAATCGCTAATTTAAAATTAAAGGTTACTGAAAAAAAGCTGAAGAATATTTTTGAAAATTTTGGAATTTATTTTAATGCTTTTTATTAAAAAAAAATACTTTAAAACGCAAATTGAAACTTTAAAATTTTTTGAAACAGATTATTAGAAATATTTTTAAATTATTTTGATTATCCTTTTTAAGTTTTTTAATCAAAACCATTTTTTTCATTTAAATCACATATTGAAACTCGAAATATTTCTAAAAAAAATATATGAAAAATATGTTTGAATTTAGAACCTTTTAGCAAGCTGTTTAATTTAAAACAATTTATTTAATTTTAATAGCTAATTAAAGCCCGAAAAATATCTGAAAAAAGTAAAGAAAGTATTTTAGAATTATTTTGAATTTTTTTTCTAGTTTTTTAATAAATTTTTTTTCTTAATCACAAACTGAAGCTTTTAAAATTTCAAAAAATAGTATATGAGAAATATTTTGAAATTTTTTTTCAAGCATTTTTATTTGTGTTGAAGATTATGTTCGCTTTTATACTGACTTTGCCTCAGGGGAGCATCACTTAGAATTCTAAATAGAGCCAACTTTTGAAAGATACCACAAAAAATTTGATACAAAATGCAAAAGAATGCAAAATCCAAAGAATTAAAAAAAAAAATATTTTAATAATAATAATAAATTTTTTTTTAATTGAAAACTAACTTTAAGAAAATTAAAAAATATATATATAAAAAAATTAATAGAAAATTATAAAGAAAAATAAAAAACCTAAAAAAGTATAAGCAAAGAGTATAAAGAATTAAATAAAAAAATAAATTTTAATAAAAATTAATTAATTAAAAAATATAAAACAAAAAAATATAAAAAACGAACAACATTAACCAGCAATAAAAACCAATAACTTATTTAAAAAATATATACATACATATATATATAAATAAAAAATAAAAAAAAATTAAAAAAAAAAAAATTATACAATTAGTTAAAAAAAAATATATGAGTAATTAAAAAAAAAATATAAATATTAAAAAAATACAAAAAATATATAAAATAACAATTATAAATCAAATGAAAAATCTAGTTTAAGTTGCTGATGATTTTTACCAATCTTTTTGTTTATTAGCGCAATTTTGGAAACAAACTTTATATTTTTGCAAGATTTATTATAAAAAATATATTTTTAATTGGAAACTAAATTTTATAAAGAAACAAGAAAAATTTGTATTATAAAAAAAATGATTTTTACAAATTATTAATATTTTTTCTATATCTAATAATAAATAAGAATTGCACTAAAAATAAAAAAAAAAATAAAAATAGAAACAAAAAAAAATTTAAAAAATTTGAAAAAAATATTTTCACGCAAATCTAAAACGAATTCTGTTCAGAAAAATTAAAATAAATCACAAAAAAAAACTATATAGTAAAGCATGTCTAAAGCTAATAAACAGGGTAATAATAATTATCTGCATAAACTTGCTGATTTTTACATATTTTCCTAACAACTCATAATCTCATCAAATTAAATATAAATCGCTCCAACAGGCAAAAACGTAGCATACATCCAAGATTCATGGTTAAGCAATTTCAATTAGCTATTTATTTAGATTAAAAAATTCCTGTTGTGCCAACAAGATGCCATTCCAAACCACTGAGCAACGACTAATTTACAAAGCAGCGGGGCAGCAACAACAAGAAACCAACATAATTTATTTTTTTACATTCATTGCCACCGCAAACCATTGCATACTTTTGGCAATAAAATCCAGCGCACAATTTGTTTATTGAAATTCCGCGCAGCAGATGTTGGCTGAAAGAAAGCGGAGCGCAGCATAAATACGAAAGCAACAAAAACGCATAAGCTGAAGTTTGAATTAAAAAAAATTAAAAAAAAAAAAAACAATTGCTTTACACAAACGACACGCAATGAAAAACGACACGCCAGTGCGTGCGCAGGCAAGTATGCAACGCAAAAAGCGCGTAACGGCCAATGGTGCAAGGAAATACAAGCGCAGCTTTCGCTGTGTGTCTGTGGGCGAGCGTGACGCAAATTGTGTCACATCTCTAAGGAATTTCCAGCTTTTAGCGCTGCGCAAACATGCATCGGCTATAAATGAACTCGAACAGCAATAACAAAAGTCGTTGGCATTGTTAGCTTTGGCATTAGCTGCGCTGGTGCAGTCATTTGCCGCCATTGTTGTTGTTGTGTTTCCTTTCGTTTCTCCCCCGCTATTCTTCTTGCGCTTCGCGCTTATTGCAGTGAATTTGCTTGGACTACGGTTGACAACATGCAATGCCAACCGCTGATAAGGATAATTGCTACGTGTTGGCATGTGAGCGCTGCCACCTGCTAGTTAAAGGATATATGGCTCGTTTATGTGTGGGTGGTATAAAATTGCTGAAAGTTTTTTTATGACTTTAATGGCAAACCTGCAGTTTTTGTTATGAAAGCGCAAAAATACAAAAATAACTTTCTCAAATTGGCTCATTTGCAGCGGTAAAATTTATTTCTTTGCAGATAAAAATATTTCTTCAAATTTAATTTGGCGATTAAAAGTTTAATGAATTTTTTTGAAAGGTTTTCATTTTGTTAGAAATGAAATGGCGTTAATAAATTAAGGAACTTTAATTTAATTACTCAGCATAAGATTACCGTTATTATTTAATGCAGTAAAAAAAATATTGTGAAAATTAAAAATTATGTATTTTTGAGAAAATATGTGTGGGTAAGAAAATAATTAAGTTTATAAAATAAAAAAAAATTAAAAAAACTGTATTAAAAAATGAAGAAAAAAATAATATAAAAAAAAAAAATTAAGAAAAAAATTTTTTTAAATAATTAAAAATAAAAAAAATAATGATTAAAAAATAAAAGAAAATTAATGTTTAAAAAAATAAATAAAATTTAAAAAATTAAAAAAACAAAAAAAAGATTAAAACAAAAAAAATATGTGTGGGTAAGAAAATTATTAAGTTTATAAAATAAAAAAAAAATTAAAAAAAACTGTATTAAAAAATGAAGAAAAAAATAATATTAAAAAAAAAAAATAAAGAAAAAATTTTTTTTAAATAACTAAAAATAAAAAAAATAATGATTAAAAAATAAAACAAAATTAATGTTTAAAAAAATAAATAAAATTTAAAAAATTAAACAAAATTAATGTTTAAAAAAATAAATAAAATTTAAAAAATTAAAACAAAAAAAAATTAATTAAAAAAACAAATAAAATTTACAAAACCATTAATTAAAAAACGTATTCTAGTAAAAATAAATAAAAGATTAGGATATTACAAACAATACATAATATATATACGAAATAATAAGAATTTTTTTTTTAATTCGTCGCTACGAAATACATTAAAAATAACAATAATAACTAATAAATTAAAAAAATACAAATAAAAAAGGTTAAAAAAATTGAAAAAATTATTTAAAAAAATATATATATATAAAAATAAATAAAATTTAAAAAATTACAAAAAAAAAAATTAATTCAGAAAAAAACAAAAGAATTTAAAAAAAAATATTAAAATTTAAAATTAAAAAAAAAGTTAAAGAAATAAAAAAATTAATACAATTTAAAAAAATTTAATTAAAAAGCCTATACTAGTACAAAAAAATAAAAAAATAAATAAAAAATTTAGGAAATTAAAAATAATACATAATATTATATACGAAAAATAAAAAAAATTCTTAAATGTCGTCGCTGCGAAGTACTTGAAAAATAATAATAATAATTATAAATTAAAAAAATATAAATAAAACAAAAATACATGAAAAAGCACTCAAAGTATATATAACAAAAAAATTCAATTTCAAAACATATCAGGGGTACTAACGGGTGATTTTTTTGAGGTTAGGATTTTCATGCAGTAGTATTTGACAGATCACGTGGGATGTCAGACATGGTGTCAAAGAGAAAGATGCTCAGTATGCTTTGACATTTCATCATGAATAGACTTACTAACGAGCAACGCTTGCAAATCATTGAATTTTATTACCAAAATCAGTGTTCGGTTCGAAATGTGTTTCGCGTCCGTGTCCGATGAGCGATGAGGCTCATTTCTGGTTGAATGGCTACGTAAATAAGCAAAATTGCCGCATTTGGGGTGAAGAGAAACCAGAAGCCGTTCAAGAACTGCCCATGCATCCCGAAAAATGCACTGTTTGGTGTGGTTTGTACGCTGGTGGAATCATTGGACCGTATTTTTTCAAAGATGCTGTTGGACGCAACGTTACGGTGAATGGCGATCGCTATCGTTCGATGCTAACAAACTTTTTGTTGCCAAAAATGGAAGAACTGAACTTGGTTGACATGTGGTTTCAACAAGATGGCGCTACATGCCACACAGCTCGCGATTCTATGGCCATTTTGAGGGAAAACTTCGGACAACAATTCATCTCAAGAAATGGACCCGTAAGTTGGCCACCAAGATCATGCGATTTAACGCCTTTAGACTATTTTTTGTGGGGCTACGTCAAGTCTAAAGTCTACAGAAATAAGCCAGCAACTATTCCAGCTTTGGAAGACAACATTTCCGAAGAAATTCGGGCTATTCCGGCCGAAATGCTCGAAAAAGTTGCCCAAAATTGGACTTTCCGAATGGACCACCTAAGACGCAGCCGCGGTCAACATTTAAATGAAATTATCTTCAAAAAGTAAATGTCATGAACCAATCTAACGTTTCAAATAAAGAACCGATGAGATTTTGCAAATTTTATGCGTTTTTTTTTTTAAAAGTTATCAAGCTCTTAAAAAATCACCCTTTAGGACCACTGAACAGAGCCATCAATCTTAGTCATGAAACTTTCCATAAAGAAAACGAAAAATTAGTTTAAGTCAGCTTAAAAAGAAGCAATTATACAACTAAATACATTGACAACTGTATTGAGAGATTTAAACAATTTAATGGGTCGAGATAAATAAGAATGAGAGACCAAAATTCTACTTCCTCAAATTTCCTTTTATAAAATCGTTGACCGTAAAGAAATTTCTAAACGGTTTGAAGCAACGAAGTGGAGAGCTGCGTTTTATAATTTGAAAAGAATTGACCAACTTTTCAACTTATTCAAACGACTTATACTCGTAGATAGGGTCCAAAAACGTATAGAGTCGGAACTAGTGTAGAAAATGCCATGTGAGTGTGGAAAATAGTACGTATGTCAGACAAAGCAGCTACTACAAAAAATAATTTGTCACGATAAGTATGACTGAAATCAGCTCGATTTTTCAAAACCCCAAAAAACTGCGTTAGCAAAACCTCATTTTGAAACTGGACACAACTGCGGCGGTTTTGTTGCCCTATATGTAAGATCGACTACTCCTCATGCAACTAGTAACTGAACTCCATCTGACCTGGTTTATTGACCTACCAGATTAACCTAAGCTAACCTAAGATCGATTTTGTATATATTTGAGTGAAGGCAACAGAGAAATAAATTCCAAAAGCTTATGTTATATTTCAATAAAATGAGCTTACTTAATAATTTTCCAGTCGACAGTCTTTTTAAGAACTAGCAGTAATCGGCCATTATGTGACGTTCCCATCAAAATTGATATATTTTCTCTTGTCAGCATATTTTACTAATTTGGTAATCAGTGCTTTAATTTAAGAAATTTATTCATATTTTTTTTAAGTAGTCCATGCGAATTATAATTAAAAATAATTATTTATAAAATGGAAAATGCAACTTTCTTTGAGACATTTATATATCTAAACGTTTGAATTTCAGTAAAACTTTTTTTTGTTAAAATAAAAAATGAAAAAAAATAAAATATTTTCTATTAGAAAAAATAAAAAAAAAAATAAAAAAAAAATTAAAACTTCAGCTGCGAAACATTTAACAGAAAATTCATTTTGAATGCAAAACCACAAAAACTTTTAAATCAATTTTGTTTAATAATTTCAAAATAAACAATGCCCATTGAAACTCGAAAACTTTGTAAACAGTGCGATTTATTGCCATGTAGGAAACTCTTAACATGCTATAAGTACTGCTTATGCACATAATATATCTAACTGAAAGTCTTTATTTACACAGCAATATATACGACAAACAGCAACACACTTCAACTGCCTGCCAGCCTAACAACATTTATCGCCTACTGGCGCAATTCCCTTTATTGATACCCATTATGGACCTGCTTTTATTGACAATGAAATTTATTTCACTTAACACACTTAACAATTGACTTATTTTCGTTAATATTAATATACCCAATTAACTGCTAATTATCGCTGGAACGGCGGTGAAGACGGCGACAATGTCTGCTGATTGGAGAGAAGGCAGTGGGTGATAGATAACAGAGAAAAAGTGTCAGCAGAAAATTACAATAAAAAAATGAGCAAAAGCAATAAAAAAAGTACAGCAAGAGAATTACAACAAAAAAAATTATGGCAAAACATAAAACAACAAAAATAGGAAAATATAACCATATGAATATATTAAATATATAATAATGTAATAATAGCAAAAATTAAAAACTAAAAAAAAATTACAACAAATGAAAAAAGAAATACAAAAGGGAAGAAAAATATTCGTAAGAAAATTACAACAACAAAACATGAAAAACTGTTAAAAATTACAACAACAAATTTACAAAAACACAAACGCGACGAAAAATATTTGGAAGAAATTTACAACAACAAATGACAAGCAATTAAAAATTACAACAAATTAAAAAACCAAAACATCACAACAACAAAACATGAAAACTGTTAAAAATTACAAAACAAATTTAAAAAATACAAAAGCGAAGAAAAATACGTGGAAAAAATTACAACAACAAAAATTTAAAAACAATTAAAAATTACAACAAATTAAAAAAAGCAAAGGGAAGATGCAAAATGTTCGGAAGATAATTACAACGACAAAAATAAGGGAAAAATGGAACCATATAAAATTTAGCAGCAAAAAATTAAAAACTATTAAAAATTACAACTTAATATTTGGAAAAAAATTACAACAACAAAAATATACAGCAGAAAATGTATATCAACAACAAAAAGGAAGAAAACAAAATCAGCAAAAAAATTACAAAAACAAAAGGTGAAAGAAAAAAATTTCAGCAAAATATATGCAACAACAAAATGACAGAAACATAACAACAATAAAACAAGTGCAGCAACAAAACTAGAAATGAAACGACAACAACAAAGGGAGGAATAAAAAAATTAAAAAAAAAATAACAGAAAAAAATTAAAAAAAAAAATAACAGAAAAAAATTAAAAAAAAACATAACAAAAAATAACTACAAAAAAATACAAAACATGATTCCAAAACAAATTTACAACAACAAACGGAGGAAGAAAAAATTTCTGGAGCAAAAATCCTGTATTCAAGATAGTTAAATCACAAGAATAGCAACAAAAATTACAACAACAAAATTACAAAAACAAAAATCTTAACAAATTGGGTATTAAAAGCGTTAAATTGTCTAATAAAATCTGCTATTAGTTGATAGTAACAATGGAAAGTTGGCAATGCTGTACACCTCATATACATACACAAACTCCTTAAGTATGTGTGTGTGCATGTGTATGTTTATTTAGGCTTTGTAGCTTGGTGTTAATTGCTTAGATTAAGCAAAGTCAAGTCTTGAGCTGGTTAATTGGTTTTGGTTAGCCGCCTGCTTGCCTTGGCTAGCTTACAAAGTAAATTGTTGTTGCTGTTGACGCACTGAGTGAGCTGCTGACTGACTGTGCGCGCAATTAATTTCCCAATTTATTAATGATTTATAATTAATAATTTGACGTATTGACTTCAATTATGCAGCTGCTGCGTGCGCAGAGTGAGACATGCACATAAATTATGTAAATATACGTACATACAATACATATGCATATGTATGTGTGTGTGTGTGTAGAACTTATTACATTACACAAACAAATGTGTGAATGCTGCGTATTTGGCGAATGTGACTTATTGGCTTCTTGCATACATGTGATTGACGTCACAGCTCGACAACAACAATAACAAATTCTACAAAAACAACAGCAAAAATCTTTACAACAGTAATTACACCAGCAAAAACAACGCTCGTAAACACGCTTTTGAAGTGCAGCGAAACACTTCAGCTGCCCGTTCCCCAACAGCCACTCACACACACACATCTCAATCATACTATGTATGTATGTAAATAACTGTTGTGGTTCTTTGAGGTTGAGAATTGTCGGAAATTTACTGCCCACTTGATGCCTATTGCCTGCTTTTCGTTGTTGTTGTTACTGTTATTGTTTACGTTGTTGTTGTCGGCAGTTAATTATGCGTTGCAAGTAGTGAGGGGCTTAAGTGATAAGATTAAATTCGTTGTTGTTTTATTTTCATAGGCACTTTGCTTGTTTTTATTTGCCCCGGGCACGCCGTGTTTAATGCGTTGTAATTGTTTTTGCTGTTGTTACACGTTTATTAAGTAGTTAGGGGTTAATTGCTATTTATGCACTGTTACTGTAATTAATGATTTAACCATTCGATAACTAATCAATCTATTTGGTGTAAAATTATACTGATACGGTTGTTGGTGTGGCATAAATACTCTTAAGTAAACATCATGTGTGCACACACACACATAGTAACAAACACATATGTACATAAAGTGAATATATAGCTATACAAATCATGTTGAATGAATTTATGTAATTTGAATAGCGATTTCGTTTTAATTTGAAAATGAAGCTTATTAAAAAATAATATAATAAAAAAAAATTTAAAAAAATTTAAAAAAAAATTTTAAAAAGTACAAAAAAAAAGTACAGAAACAAAAACTTCAAAAAAAAAAAAATTAAAGAAAAAAAATTTAAAAAAATTAAAGAACAAAAATTTAAAAATTAAAAAAAACTTAAAAAAAAAGTTAAAAAAAATAAATAAAATAAAGAAAAGGAAAAAAAATTAAAAATAATTAAAATATAATTAAAAATAATATAAATAAATAAAAATAATAATTTAGTACGTTAAAATCGTACAAATAAAATATAGTCCGTTTGTTTATTTGAAATGAAAAAACATATTATTAATAAAAATTTAAAAGCAAAATAATGAAAAACAAAAAAAAACATAAAATAAAATAAAATAGTCTTAAAAAATGTATAACTTTAAAATTAAAAAATTAAAAGTTATATAAAATGAAATTGAGTACAAATATAAAAATTTAATTATTTTATTGAAGTTAAAGATAAAATTAAATTCACATAACTTCACCTTTTTAATTATGCTAACATTAAAAAAAAATCATGTGACTTTATAAATATTTTGTAATAAAAATCAGAAATAATAAATACGACAAGCAAATAATATTTTTCATTAAGAAAAAAAAATTGCAATTGAAAGATCCAAAAAACAAAAAATCGTAACTTTGGTGCGAAACTAAAATACTCTACAGAAATAAAATTGTTTCCACACAAAAATTTTATTTTGATTGGTCAGTTTGTATGGCAGCTATATGTTATAGTAAGCCGATTTCCACAATTTCTTCAGAGATTGTATCATTACTTTGGATATTAGTCCATGCCAAATTTCGTGAAGATATCTTCTCAAATCAAAAAGTTTTCTGTGTGAGGATTTGATTTTGGTCCACCAATTTGTTTGGCAGCTATATGCTATAGTAGCTCGACAGTTCCATCAAAAGAGTAGATTCTTGGAGACAAATGCGAAATTTCAGAGCGATAATTCAAAATCTGAGAGATTAGTGCATACGAGTATAAAGACAAAGGAACGGACAGACAGGCGGACATGTCTAAATCGACTTAACTCGTGACCCTAATAATTTATATAATATATATATATATATAGTGTACTTTATACTTTATAGGGTCTCCGACATTTCTTTTTGGTTGTTTCATTTATCATGGAAAACTTAATATACCCTGTTAGTGCATACAAATATTATTATTTGGGAAACTTGTTAACTTAAAATAATATAAATAATACGAATTCAAATGAAAAAAAGAAACAATTTAATTTGTTAATAAATCACAACAAAAAATCTAAATAAAAACTAAAAAATTATGCAATTTACATTAAAAAAAAAAAATAATAAAATCGAAAAAAAAAATTATAATAATAATTTAAAAAAAAAAATAATAAAAATTAAAAAAAATATAATCAAAAAAAAAAATAAAAAAATAAAAAAAAAATTTAAAAAAGTAATAATAAAAAATAATAATAATTAAAAAAATATTCAATAAAAAATTTCTAAATATCGAAAAAAAATATTGAAAAATTAAAAAAAAAAAATCAAAAAAAATAATAATAATAAAAGATAAAAATAACAATAAAAAATAACAAAAAAAATAAAAAATAAAAATAACAATAATAGAAAAATTCATTAAAAAAAATTTTAAATATCGAAACTATAAACATATGCAACATCCGCAATTTATGAATGTACTATGTACTGTGTATGAACTATAACAAGTATTTAATAACTATAAAAATATGACAAAATTCTCATCATCAAAAATCAAAAAAAAAAAAAATAATAATTATTATTATTATAGAATATACAGTGAAACCTCTACTTGCGGACACCTCCAATAAGCGGACCCCTCTCTTAACCGGACAAAAATTCAGGAACCAAGTTTTACTTTGCGTTTTCAGAACAAATTCCACTCTAACAACCGGACCCTCTCGTGACCGGACGCGGACACTTTTTTTACTACTTTTTATTTTCATTACCTCTCGAAAGCGGACGCGGACCTCTCGACAAGGGACAAGAAACTTGGATTCCTGAACGAAAGTATAAAGAAAACAGTAAAAACCTCTGATAAGCGGACGCGAAACTCTTTTTTGAGGACAACGAAGACCAATAATTGAAGTAAATGTAGAGTAACTAACCGAACAGCCGAAATCTATGTATATACAAGTAATATGAGTACATACTCGTGCACACACCATATGTTAAACTGTGAGGACAAGCGGTAACTTGCTAAGATGTAACGGGATCTATATGTAGCAATTTGTAGCTATTAACATGAAAAAATAAAAATTATGATTCATTTGATTTGTCTTTGCAAAACGTTTAAGTCGTGTTAACCGGGAAAATATGCCACAAAAAAAGAAAATACTTTCTATTAAAGAAAAAATGGAAATTTTAAATGTGTTGGAGAAAGAAAATTTATCTGTTCGTGCAATCGGAAAAAGGTTAGTGCTTTATAATAGTACAATTTTTTTTTACTTTTATTTGTTTGCTTTTAAAGATTCGATATTGGAAAATCCCAGGCTGCCACTATTGTGAAAAAAAAGGAAGACATTAAAAGGATATGGTTGAGTGGTGATAACATAAATAAAAAGAAAAACTTCTTAAATAGTGATGGTTCAAAAATAGACAATTTGTGTTTTGAGTGGTTTGTCAAAGCCAGAAATCAAAATATACCAGTGTCGGGCCCTATTATAAAGGAAAAAGCAAAACAAATTGCGGGTCAATTAGGACTTCAAACTTTTTCGGCATCAAATGGATGGTTGGAAAAATGGCGGAAACGACATAATGTGACTTTCAAATGCATATGTGGGGAATCTGCTGAGGTTAATCCTGAGGATGTACATCAATTCAAACAAAAGCTACCAGACTTATTATTGGGCTACAGACCAGAAGATATATTTAACGCAGATGAAACTGGACTTTTTTCCGGGCTTTGCCAAATAAGACTCTTGCCTTGAAGAACGAAAAATGCGTTGGCGGTAAGTTATCGAAGGAAAGATTAACAGTGCTATTGTGTGCCAATATGGCTGGAGATAAAGAAAAACCGTTGGTGATCGGAAAAGCAGCATGCCCACGCGCGTTTAAAAAATGCGATATAAAAAATCTGCCAGTTGAATGGAAGTCAAATCCCAAAGCTTGGATGTCTCGTGAAATTATGTGTGAGTGGCTACTAACTTTTGATAAAAAAAATGGGCTCTCAGATGAGAAAAGTTTTACTATTTTTGGACAATGCCACAACTCACCCTCGAGATATTAAACTTAATAACATAAAGTTGATCTTTTTACCTGCTAATACAACATCCATTTGCCAGCCCCTCGATCAGGGAATTATACAGAATTTCAAATGTCACTACAGATGTAATATTATCAAACATATTTTAACAAGAATAGATGAAAGTTCAATGAACAAACTTTCAAAAACCTTTGACATTTTGGAGGCTATTTATTTTATTAAGACTGCATGGGACAACGTAACGATGGAAACAATTAAAAACTGTTTTTCTAAAGCTGGTTTCCAGAAAAGTTTGAACGAAATTTCTGACTTCGATGCAGAGGACGATATTCCCATATCTACGTTATCGGCTTTGATAAAGCTTTTAAATGAAAATGGGCAAGGGCAGCATTCCGATGACTTTTTGTTAATCGACGAAGTTGTTACTACAGAAGATGATAATATTGACATTGTTATTGACGAAAAGGTTACTGACGAATTATCTGACAGAGAAACTGAAGACCTCAATGAAGTATGCGTTCAGGATGCGAGTCAAATTAAATCATACACTGAAGCACTAAAACAACTTCGTTGCATTAAAAAATTCGTTAGTGACGACGTTACTGGATTTCAGTACGCCAAAAACTTGGAAAGTCATCTTGAAAACTGTTTTATAAAACAGAAACAAGGAAAGTTGCGACAGACTTCGGTAAAGGAATTTTTAAAAGTCCAAACATAAATAAATATGTTCAATATATTATAACTATGAAACATCTCGCAATAAAAATGAAATATATAAATTAAATTACCAAGAAATCTAATTTATTTAAAAAGTAGTATGTGTATAAATTTTAGTAAAATTTTTATTCGCCCACTCCTACAAGCGGACCCCCCCCCATAAGCGGACAAAAATTGTGGAACCGTCAGTGTCCGCTTGTGGGAGGTTTCACTGTATATATGTATATATTATAATTAAAATAATTTTTGTTGTGTAAATAATTTCAAAATCAATGGAAATTGAAAAATAATTATTCCAAAACATATTGTAAAAGTTTTCTAATTTTTAAATTAGTTTAAAATTAATTAAATTCTTTATTATTTTTATTTACTTCAACTATACTTAATTTTTTGTATAATTTTTTTAAATCAATTTTCATTCAATTAATTTCACACACATTTTTTATTGAGAAAAAATATTAGAGCACGTTGACCTTAATAGTGTCTAAAGTTCGACCGCTAGCTGGCAAGCGTCTGCTATGCTTCCTGTATAACCTTCTTTCAAGGCAACCCTAAATATTTTGAAGTATATTGGTAGTCGAAAAAGTCTGTTCGTATTTTGTCAATAGACAGTGTTACCAATCACATTGTGTCATACCATACAGTGTTGGAAAAGTGAGGTTTTAAGCTTCATATAACCATTTATCATCATTTAAAAAAAAAATCGGGAAGTTGAAAAAAGTTAAAAAAAAAGCTGTTCAAAAATGATTGAAAATAATGAAGAAATTTGCTGTTTTAAAATTTTTGAATAAACAAGAGAAGAATGCCACGCAAGCCACCAATGAAATTTGTGTAGTTTACGGAGACGATGCTGTATCAGTTCGTGTAGCACAACAATGGTTCGCTCACTTTCGTTCTGGAAATTTCTATTTACATTGATGAAAGTGTTGGAATAATGTCTCTAGCGGAAAAATGGCAAAAAGTGGTCGATCAAAATGGTTTATATATGTATGTTTATTTATTTATTAGTATAAAAAATAAAGTCAAATTTGAATAGAAATACGAAAAGACTTTTTCGACTACCCAATATTTAATCGCCGTAAGTCTTATTTCGGCTTAAGAAAAAATTATTGGTTCGAATATGCTGTAAAAAAATATTTACTAATAATTAAGAATTCATATACAAAATAGGACAAAAAGACCTGCTAAGAAGCGATAAGGGAAGTGCAATTTACAATTCAAGCAAGCTTCAATTAGCTTCTTAGTTGAAGGAGTAAGTAAGTACATTGTATAGACATGTCTTTAGTTCTGTGGATACCAAAGAGGAGCTGACTGAAATCATCATCAGAGTGGCGTGCAGGAAACAAAGTCAAACTAATGTGTGCACACTCACATAATTTATTTTTAAAGCACATGTATGCGTGAAAGATTTAACTTTATATTATATATATTACATTTTGTGTATGAATATACCCTCACTGAGCACACTACTATTGCCACAACTGAAGTGATTTGCATTATTTAAAATTAAATGTGGACTAAGCACATATGTATGTATATGTAAACATATGGAATATTTTATATATATGTTCATTGGATTATTTCAAAGTTATAAATAAATACATACATGCACACATACATATACAAATGTGTTAACGTGAAAGTGTGCATATTAATGCACATTGATTTTAATGGCGTTGCGCGTCAGCTTGTCTTGATTATATGTTATTGCTGCAACACATACGCACATATACAAATACATGGCGTTTTTGTGCTAAAATCAACCATTATAAGTTACACCAATGCAAATAAACGCACACATACATACAAAAAATACTGAGTAGCCTACATTTAGCACTCGTTTTAATGGCAAATGACTTGTGGTGGAGCGGGCAAAAATGCAAAGTAATGGTGCTGTTGTTGTTGTTGTTGCCAGTAGAACTCTCGCATTCATGCCTGATTTTATATGGCAGGCACATTTATATTTTTAAATATTTATACAAACATATCCAAGCGTATTTTTGTATGCATATATGTACATACGTATGTATATCTATGTATATATGTGTATATACTCTGTACTCAGCTTATTTGCGTGCATTAATGCACTTACGCCTCTGACCTAACAGCTGGCAATGAATATACGATATTTGTATAGCCTGCTTTTAGGCGCATAATACAGCTTTGGATATACACAGTGTTCAATAGTACCATAGAACATTTTGGCGGAATTTCTAGGTATTTAGCCAGTAGTTTCATCTACCACAATTACCAAAAGTGAGTTAAAAAAATTCGGGATCCCGTATAAAATATTTATTTTGAAACTTAAAGTTTTATAATGAACACTGCTGGTGTTTAAGCGTTTATAAACTGCGACAAATTTCGGGATCCCGTATCTTGTTTTTATTAATCACGAATTTTCGGGATTGAGAAGATTTGATAAGAGCATTATGAAGGGTTATGTAGCCATTTAGTGAGTACTTTCAGCTTCTACAATTACCAAAAGTGAGTTAAAAAAATTTCGGGATCCCGATTCTTGTTTCTACTAATCACGAAATTTCGAGATTGAGTATTTGATAACGCAATATGACTGCATCACTAGGCATTTAGTTAGCACTTTCAGCTTCTATAATAACCAGAAGTGGTTTAAAAATATCCCGTGATCCCGAAAACATATACATTTATTTTGAAACTACAAATTTTAAAACTTACACTGCTGATGTGAAATCCCGAATCATGTTTTTATTAATCCCTAAATTTCGGGATTGAGTATTTTTTGTAAGCGCTTTTACTTTTATTCTCAAGTTCGGGATTGAGTATTTGATAAAAGCATTATAACGAGTTCTCTAGTTAGTACTTTCAGCTTTGAATTTATTTTGAAACTAGGAATTTTTAAATTTACGCTGCCTTTATAAACAGCTAAGATTTTCGGGATCCCGAATCTTGTTTTTACTAATCCCGAAATTTCGGGATTGGAAAAAAAAACGCAACTTTCCTAAAGCTAATTCAAGCTAAAAATCGAATTTTGCTGGCAATACGTTTGGACGCACAAATGTTTGACCTAGAAATAAGCTACAACTCGATATTGATATCAACTTCAAAGCAGACGGAATATTGATAAATTGTGCTGCTTTGCTTGCTTTTTGTTCTCTCATTGAAAAAGAAAAGAAAACACATAGACTTCTACCGTGCAAGACAGCAGCTATATAAACATGCACACGGTCGCAATCAAATACTCCCACACAGCTTCAATTGTATTGCACCACACGCACTCAATGGTGTTCTTAGCAAACACTGCGTAGAAGCGCTATTGTCACTGACTACTCAAGTCAACACTCGCTAAAGCACTCCAAGGATAATATTCACACAAGTCACTGCTACTCGAGCGACGGGATTACCAAGTCTTCACGCTGCATATTTACATAAATACTGTTTGCATACTTTGCAGCGTATGCTCGCTCACTTGTCGTTCGCCACATACAAAGAGGTGGGGTGAGAATTGATATGCAAACATACTAAATATTTTACATAGTATAAACATTTTTTCGCGCACCTAGATTGAGCTGTTGCGTAAGAAGTGTTGAGATGGTGCGAAAGAATGGCTAATATTATAGCCATGAAATGGAGCTATTTGATGCACAGTTGGTGAGACTGTATTGTTGAATAATATTTCATAAAAAAAATAGTTTCTTGGTAAGCAATGAAATGTCGATTGCATATATTCACAACTAATTTATAAATATTTTAAGAACTTATAAAAAAAAATGGTGTTGCTAACGTTGGTAAAAAATTTTATTCCTAGCTTTGGCCATCTTAAAGACCCTTCCCTGAACGATAGTTCAGAAAATTTACTATATTAAATTCGAGTAATTAATCAGATCAGATTCTAATTCTTCGGCTTTCATTTTATCAATGAAACCTTACTTTGAAGCTGGCGCTATTTTTCAAAGCATACTTTCATGCGCTGAAAAGTTTAGTTATTTTTATGAAATTATAAATTTTTATAGATTTTGTTACTACTTAAAATGCGAGAAACTGACGAGATGATCATCCTAGACCTTCGATTTTAATTTCAACAATAAAGCTTTGCTTTGAAGCCAGAATTTTTTCTTAGCATACTTTTAAGCACTGAAAAGTTTAGTGATGTTTTAATAAATAAAAATACAAAATAAAAAATTACAACTTGTGATATACATATTTGAGATAAAAAAAATAGTTTCATAGTACTCCGATGCTAATTTTTGGGTTAACTTCAGTAAAATGCGCTTAACAGCCCAAATGTATGCTTTAGTTGCTTACAACGAAGGTTTAGGCACACTTTATACTAAAAAATTAATCAACAAACAAACAAACTTATATATTTCTTGCTTTTGTAAGTGTTCTCTTCAAGATTGACAAACTACACTGTGCAACAAATTTTTTTATTTTCTTTCAAAACTTGGTTAATTTTAGTTTTATGCTTAGTACGATCATTTTCTGTTCAAATAATTAATTATTTATAAATTAATTATCTCAGTCGATGTCTCAGTGCCGTACGCGTCAAGAAAATGACCATGAAATTACGCAAACAAGCTTCGACTCGAAGACATTTTTGCTCATAACTATTTTTGGTTCTACAATTTCTTAAGTGAGAATCGAGTTACTACAGGATCTAAGAAACTCCCACCAAAAAATACTATCAAGGTTAAATATGCTAAACTATTATTACGACCACTAAATAACTTTTTTATGAAAATTAAATATATTTTTAATATATAATCAGCCATAACTATAGCGACTGAGAAAAAGCCTACAGCGTGCGCGTCAGGCAGCCTGGTATAAGCAAAGACTATTGATATCTCTACATTGTAATTTGTGTAATTCAATATTTTACAACAGCGGCTAAACTTAATTAGAGAGAAAGTGCTGGCTAAGTGCAGAGAAAGTGAGCGAAGATGTAGGCGAACTAATGTAATTGAAGACATAGTCAAATTTGCTTTGCTTCTAATGACTATTTAGACATTTTATGCTAAACATACAGGTAGGCTGCCTGCCATTCATTTGGTTTAGGAAAATTCACATTAATTTGCAACAAAGCAAATCAATTACAATGCGCATAAATACGAGAAACAAACATCGTAAATACAGCTAAATAATAATTGGCAAAGAAAAGCAACGAATAGTTGCCCAGAGGCATAATATTTGTATATGTATATGTATAACTGTATGTATGTTTGTGCGTGTGCACGTGGTAGGCCTTAAATAAAGCGGATTATTTTACTTGATTTCACAACAACTTCAGTAGTTTCATTTACAATTTTGCACACAATTTTCATTTAACAAATTGGACGTTTGTTTAGAGCATTTATTTGATCTACTAAATTAATTGCTTGCCAAATGTTACTCATACGCCAGCGTGGCTCATGAATTTGAATAGCTGTTATTTTAGCCAAATATTTTTAATAATGCTAATAGCAGTGTGATTAAAAGGGAATTCAAAGTTATTTAAGCAAATTTTTTAATTGGTAAAAATTGTTTAATTCATACATATGTATAGCTTTAGTAGTCTACGGAAAGCCGCTACAACACTATATGAATACTAATAAACGAAAATAAACGCAAAATAACTTTCTGGTGGTATTGGTAATTTTGATTATATTAAAATTTACGTTAAAATGACTGTTTACAACTCGGATTTTCGGGATTGAGTTCGGGATCCCGATATTTTTTCGGGATTGACTGCTATTGTTGAAATTGTCGCTAAAATTACTTTCGAATTCACACAATTTTAGAATTCTACTATGCTAATATCGGGATCCCGATAATTTTTCGGGATTAATTGTTAGTATTGAGATTGAAGCTAATGTCTTTCTAAATCACGGAATTTCAAGATTAATGTATTCTAGTATCGAAATCACGATAATTTTACGCGACTGTTTGATAATATGTATTAAAATTGAGGCTAAAATGATTTTAAAATCTGAGAATATCGGGATTAATGCAAGCTTATGTTGGAACCCAAAATATCTTTCGGCACTGATTAATGTTAATGAGTTTGACGCTAAATTAACTTTTTAAATTACGTGATTTCAACATTATTCTATTGTAGCATCGGGATCCCGAAATATTTTCGGGACTAATGGAGAGTATTAAAAGTGAAGCTAAGGCGATTTAAATATTACGGCATTTCAATATTATTATATTCTAGTATCGGAATCCCGATATTTTACGGAACCACTTAAGTGAAATTTACTTGAAAAGTATTGGTTTATCACTTGAAGATTTCATATTTTAAGAAAAAAATTTTTTTTTTTTAATTATTGGATTTCGGTATTGAAATATGTGAGTATCGGGATCCCGATAATTTTCGGGACTATTTGCTACTATTGACATTGATGCCAAAATGACTCCAAAACTCAGTATTTCGTGATGAAAAAAATTACTATTGTCGGGAACCCGATATTCTTCGGCATTAAGTGTTATATACAAAAAATTTTCAGTTATATAAACCTTTGTGAAAGTTTGTGAGATTTATTACAAAATTTTTTAAATCTGAGTCAACTTTTCTGGGCACTTGATTGCTATCAATATCAGACAGCAAACAAAAATTAATTTTTGGAATTTTAAAATAATTAATTTTTGGGCAGACAACTTTTTGGAGCACACACAATTTTTCATAAATAATTTTCTGCCGAATTGGCAGTTAAATAAAATTTTAAAATTTTTTTCATACGAACTAAACACCAATATATACATACATACATATACATACATATGTACATGTGTGCTATGAGCAGCATGATTTGCATGGCGCGGTTAGCAGGCGAGTAAATTATATTCAAATTTATATGTGCGTGGATCTGCATAATAAATTTTGCGCGCACGAAAATATGCTAAATATTTTTGCAAATTTTTTTCAAAATATTTTTTTTATTTCATTTTTTTTTATAAATCGTTTTTCACAACACAAACTTCATGCAGTAATCACACAAGCAATTGTGCTTTGTAGTATATATTTACATATATTTGAAAATAATCCACTCAGTAAATTTTCAGCTCATTGTCGAAAAAGCCAAAGTACGTACAAGTGTAAGTGTACGTGCGGTTGTGTGTGTGCGTTTTCGCAATAGTGTCTACCCATACGTTGTGTATTGCCAGCATGAATGGGCGATTGAATGAATTTATAAAAGCAAGCGCACTGAGTTGACGCGGGTGCCGTTGCCATGTCTGTGCTATCATGGTGTGCCGCCAATGCTGACGTGGTGAATTAAGAAAAGCAACAGCAACAAATAAATAAATAACAATAAGTAAGAAACATGATAAACGTTTTACGTGCGTACATGGGGAACAACAACAAGCAATAGCTGTGCAGAAGGTTGGCAAAACTATTGAAGCGTAGCATACATATAGGCGCTAGACACTGTAGGAAAACAAAACTCTTGAATCCACAAATAGGTGATATACATATAAGGTAGGAAAACAAAAATTTTGACAGGAATATATGTTCAAAGTGAAATTATTAATATTATGACGTGGGCTTTTTCAAAAATGACTGCAGAACTCTGACAAATCAGGATCAACTGTTAAAAATTACGCAGTACAGGTTATCATTGAAAACTAACGAGCTAGAGTGAACTATTTTTGACAGACGCCTCAATCGAAAGCAATTCTCATTCAAAGCTTGCAGTTAACTAACAATTTTGCTCGACAATTTCCTGCTGGTTATTAGCCTAAACTCATACAATGCCTTTCTTTCGGTTATTCAATTTTATTTTCATTGTTACTGTCAAACGATACGTGTGAGAAACTCGCTTTATATGCCCAGACGCAAGGAAAAATATACAAAGAAATATTAAAAATACAAAAGACGTGGCGCAAGTATAATACTGATGTATTTATTGCTTGCGTTGTCAAAGGACCTACTTACTACTCACTGCAACTAACACACTGAAACTAATATAAACGAAATGATTATTGTATCTAGTTACGGTGTACTATAAGTGACAACAATAGTGATAATGAAAGGAGAGTGCAAAAGTTAAAGTCAAGTCAGGCTATATTCATCAAGTAAACCCCAGTCAAAAACAGTTAAGGAAAGGAAGCAAGTCGAAGTATTTGGGCCTAAATTACAACCAATAATCCCAGCACACATATGTATGTTTTAGCAAAAATGCGATTTACATATTATTTTAAATACCTATACTTCCACAATGCTTTCACAAATTTTCTAAACTTTGAAATCGGTTTACAGTTTTTTGTGTTAATTCAAAATTTTCGCTCTTCATTCTTCGCTTGGCTGTTCATTCGAGGTTTAAAATTATATAGAAAATTATCAACAATTGTAACGGCAATGTTATACAAGCAGTACACTTCTCAAACTGTGGCATAGTTCTAGAACTACGATCGTATGTCGAAACTAAAAAAATGCATAATTTCTGCAAATATTTAACTATAGCGGCTTAAGCTATGTTCTATACACTTATAGGATGCTAGAATTGATGAATAGATGAAGTATTATTTTCATATGAGAAATTTAAAAATTTCCATTCACAATGTTTCAGAATTCTTCGTTGATGCTGCGAGCCTTAATTGATCACTAAAGGCCCAAAATAACATATAGAATTTCTAGTACCAGTGGATACATAATTTCGGTAGTGAATATTTTCCAGATCGAGACATAGTTCCCGACATAAAAAATTGTATATCACATATAAGTGTATATAAGTATTAAAAGTAAATGTAAAATTGATATGCTTTTTCATGAAATAAACATCTTTTTAAAAATAAACATAGAAAAAATATATACAAATTTAGATTAGAGGAACTTTGAAATTGTCTTTAACAACTTTACAACTTTCCAAGGCTTTGTCTACTTAATTGCGCTGTTCGCCTCGATTTTGTATCGTCATTAAGCTCCCAAAATCATATATAAATTTTTTAGTCGTAATATTAGCAACATAATTCAGAAGAAATTATTTTATGTTATGGCATAGTTTCAGAGATAGAATTCAACCTTTATACAGTGACGAATGAATATACAGAATATTTATTCAACAATTAGCAACGAATAGACTTCAAGCAAAATCAATCTTCTTACGGTTTAGAAGAAAAGCGATTCAGGAAAAGTATGAAAGCTTTAATAGGCACTTCAGACTAACATTTTGCGAGATTAGCTACTCAGGGATTATATTTTTTTTAATGAAAATTTTTACAAATATTGCTTTATCTTAGGTAATAAGTAATTCATAAACCAAATTGTTGGAGGTACAATAGAAATAAAGTGACGCTATATAATTGTGATTTACTTCCAAAAAACTATGACAACTGAAAGTGCTTCACTGCCGCTCTATATTTATTTTCCTCCTCACTTTCACTAAAACACTTATTTTATTTAAATTATGCCAGATCGCTGCATATATCAGTACTAAAGATCTTTCTTTAAGATGAAACTTTTTTTTGGCCTAGATGAATATTTTAAGTTACTGTACACAAGACAAATGGCGTACGTTTGTCAAAACGTTCTGAGTAAGAATAAGATAAAGAACGACAAACTTTACTGTAAAGTTTTGAGTTGCCAGATTACAACACTAAGGTCGCAAGGTCCCGAAAAATAAAAGACAATCTATATAGTAAGAATTCATTGCATCGCTAGAACAATTATTACTAAAAACTTCAATATAGACCAGACTATCTAAAATACTAATGAATATGTATATCATGCTTGAAACCATAAGTGCTACAGAGTTCTTCACAGTTAGTAGAAAAGCTATGGTTTATGAGAAAATACTTCAGTTATGTTTCTTATCCCAAAAAAGGATACGAATCTGTCAAGAATCATAGACGGAAAATAAAAAGCTTTTCTTTCTTACAAAAATATCGATCAGTCAAAACCCCAAACGGAATACAAAATATTTAGCAATCTTATTGCCTAGATCAATCAGGTTTTAAAATTGAAAATAAATAAATTTTAGCTTCTTTGAAAATAGTCCGAATCTGTCAAGAATCAAGACGGAAACTAAATAATTTTTCTTATGCGAAAATTTCGGGAAATTTTACAAATTGAGGATGAAATTGCTTGCCTCAGATCTCTTCAGTTATTGTTGAAATTTCTAAAAAAAAAATAGATAACTTTCTTACACAATTTATTAGCAGATGAACTCTTCTTTGAAGATCAGAACCAACTTTATACATATGTACATATGTTTGTACCTGTATATGGGACTCAACTGCACATACTTCCATAAAATACATATCAAAAAGTGAGGTTAACATATGACCTAGGCGCCACATTTGCACACACCCGCTAAAAACACAATCAACAGGATAATAACTAAGTGTTGTTGTTACTAACTGAGTTTTCTTCCTCTTTGACTTAGTTTTAACGCAGCTCAAAGCCAAGTGGCACGTGTAGTCAGCATGGTGGCCACGTTGACTGCATGACTGCAACTGTGATAAGCTATCCGACTAGCTGTCAGCCGAACCATATTACAAATAAATTAATATCCTTTCTGAAATGTTTACGTAGTGTAATATTTAGCTTGACAGCGCCAAGGCAGGCAGGCAAATGTCAAACTGTCAAATATGCTACACTCATCAACAGGAGACATTTTAATTAAAAAACTGCAACAACAGCAAGAACAACAGGTGTTTTTTTTTCTTTAACACAAAAAAAGTGTTAGCCGAATAAGTAGAAAGGCAGAATAAATAGAAAGCAGAGCAGGCCTGTAAGAGTTTAAAAAATGAAATTAACAATTTAAATATGCAGTCTTACCGCTTTAAGCGCCGAACTAGCTGGCCGACTAAGGCTAAATACAACCTGAAAACAAGCCAGCGCCGCGTACAATTGCCGCGAGCGCTTGTCGAGTGACGAGGCGCGACGTCGCACGTCGTAACCATGACAACGCGCGCCACGCGCACAAAGGTCCGCCGTGAGCCGATTACGTATACGCCATGCGGCACCTTGAAATTTTGCAGCAGCCAACTGCTGCAGCGGCAACAAGCAAAAGGTTGCCTGGCGAAGCGAATGGTAGCGCTTGTAATTTTCAACACCTGCCAGCTGTCTGCCAGTATGGCAAGCTGTGGCAAACTGACGGCTCCAGTCTTTGTGCGTTGCCTTTGCCTACTACTTTGCGGAGCGCGTGTAAGGCTTTGCGCCCGCCGGTAAGCAAAAGTATTTATTTAACATTTTAATTAACGAAAGTGAGTGCGAGTGCGCGCGAGACAGCTAAAAATAGTAACAACAGCAACTGCTGCTTCAACAGCAACAGGTAGGTCACAGTAGCCGACTGCAACTGTTGCCAGCTGTCGGCGGAAATATAACGTTCATACAACTGAGCGCGCTTTGGGTAAAAAAAAAACAAAACAAAAAAATAAAAAAAAAAACAGTTATGCCCGCCTTCACATAAACATACCCTAAAGAAGCAGAACTTTAAGGTCAGCAGCGGCTGCACTTGAAGTTCTTGATGTCCTGCTGACATTTAATTTTCGGTCGATTTGGAGTAAGAGTGTCAACTTGAGACTGTCAGCAGCTGACATTGTGATGGAAAGCACAAGTGAAAAGGAATACAATAAAATACAATTGCAGCTGTGGAGAAAGTAAGCGCAAGGCTTCTTTTGGCCTTAAAAATTCTTTTCAGACTAATGTAGCCATTTCAATAAACAAACTCAAGCGAGCGGCAGAGTGAAGGAAATTGTCTGAAAAATCGTTAATTTATAATGAGAGAAGTGAAAAGAAGCTTTCTGCTTCTCTCATAGTTCTATAGAACATAATCAGGTTAGGGTGTTGAAAGTGAATCATGAATCTTTTGCAAAAACAAAATGTTTTGGAGTTCATTTGTCTATGAGCCACTAACAAAAAGCATAACTAAGCCAGTTTATATGTTAGAGCTCGGTTTATATAATTTTTGTTTGTTCCCATTTTGATATATTTTCCACACAAACGCACTAAAAGTTGATTTAAGCAATTTTCAAAATTTTTGAAAAAAATTTAATGATTTTTTTTTATAGTTTTGGATATGCCAATATGACCGATTTTGGCAGAATAATCGGCATTTGTGAGAAGTGTTGATTTTCTTCTATCAGTCAGAGAAATCGGCAGTTGTAGCTCATTGAAAACTCCAAAAAGTTTACGAAGGTGTTGCACCAACTGTTGGCGGGACAGAAGGCCAAAAACCTTCGAAGGCGGTGAAGTGGCGACAATGTTCCATGAGGATCTGTGTCAAACGCAAAAAGAACTTGCTTTATCATTGGGAGATACCCGCCAAGCCATTAGAAAGCGACCACAAGCGCTGGGAATGGTTCAGAAACAAGGAACTTGGATTCAAATAAGACAGGGTTTTCTTCAACGAGTCGTTACTGGAAGTGGATTCATTATAGCAACCCAAAACAAAGAAAGTAATGGGAACTGCGCGGTCTAGCTTCAAAGTGTTCGCCGTTACATATATTTTTTATGTGTTTTTATAATTTTTGATAATTTTCATATATTTTTTTTATAATTCATTTTTTATAATTTTTATTTTTATACTTTTTCTATAATTTTTTTAATGCTTTTTTTTTAATAATATTTTTTATATTTTATTTTAAATTTTTTTTTATTATTTCAATTTTTATAATTTATAATTTTTTTTGCTTTGTTTTGTATTACATATCTCCAATTTGTTTGTGCTTTTATGATTAGTTTTTTTATTTTATGTTATTTCATTTTTTAATGTTTTTTTAGCTTATTTATAAATTGACTTTTTATATTTTTTACATTTTTGTATACTTTATTTAAAATTTTTTTATTATTTCTATTTTTTAAATTTATATTTTTTTTTCTATTTGTTTTGTATTACATACATATCTCAATTTTTTTGTGTTTTTATGATTAGTTTTTTATTTTATGTTATTTAATTTTTTAATGTTTTTAATTACTTTTTTTAGCTTATTTATAAATAAACTTTTTTATATTTTTTAAATCAGTTAATTTTCAGTTACGAGATTTCACTGTATTTACTTAATTTATCGATATGTAATTTCACACTACATTCTTTTACTCTTTAATTTATTTTGTTCCTTGAATTACTTACATATAATTAATTTCAATTTCAATTTTTTATTTCACTTTTCATTTTATTTTAACACCATATCCATTACTGTTATCTCCACCCATAATATAAACGACTTTAGCTTGCAAAAACTACGTGTGTGCCATATATAGTCAGCCCCATTACGCTTTTTATCAGCTACTTAACCGTTTGTGCGCCCAAAAGTACACCACACATTTAATATGCACACATCAGCGCAGCTCATATATGCGCCCACGCACACATCGCACTTCAACTGTGTGTGTATGTCAGTTCGTAACCATTTTTTTTAGTGTGGCTTAGCGGCAATTACGCCAAACAATAACAAAAATTGCTATCGAATTACCGAAATGCCAACTTCCGAAGGCAAACGCCAGGGCGTTCGAAAATAAAGCCAGCCAATCTTTTATATTTTTTCCTTTTTGACTTTTACGAAATTCGCAACAAATTGGAGTGTCGTGCGCCTGTCTGCCAAAGCCAAATGCCGGTTGCGCTCCGTCGTCAACCCTTTTATGCCAGGTCTTTTTGCAGACTTTTGCTTTTCTTCCACTTACAGTTGTGCGCCAGGCTTTCGATTTGTATGTGTGAGTGCGGGTTGATTGCCTGCCTTTCTTAACTGGCGTTTAACAGCTTCCTGTTAGGCCGCAAATAAGCATTATGTATATGTTTGTATGTGTGTGAGGCATTTGAGGCGCTTACCCACGTAGTCGTTTCGGTGGTTGTTTATGCGACAATTGTGTGTAAACCCTTTATGCTTCTTGCGCTTTTAGTTAATCTACTCTTTACCACACATATACATTTTTGCTTGATTTTTGGAAATTCGAGTTTTTTTCCATAATGCGCCTAAATGTATGTACGTAATACTTGCTCTGAAGCAATTTAGGCCTTTTTCATTGAACACAATTGCGCATTCTTTAGCAAATTGCATACTTTATGCTTTCTCATGTTTAATTTGTGATAGCAAAAAAATATTTAGATTAAAATTTTTAAAATGCAATAGAAATATTAAACACATAGTTCTAGTGCTTTGTACATCTATCCATTTTTTTCCAGTTTTTTGAACATGTAAGTCATATATACACGTTAATTTGAGTTTAAACTGAGTTAATTTTGCATTTAAATGAAAAAAAATATTCTGGATTACAAATTTAAAATCCCGAAATTTCGGGATTTTTATTTTCATGACGAATTTTTGTAGAAAAATTTGCGCTAAGATATATTTTAAAATTTATTTTGCACTCCTCACAAGAAAAGTTCGCGATTAATGATTTAAAATCCCGAAATTTCGGGACTTTGAATTTTGGAAAAAAATTTTGTTAAGTTACGTTGAGATGTATTTTAGAATTCTTAACATGTAGCAACATGAATTTCATACTGATATATGTAGATCCCGAAATTTTGGGATTTTCAATTTTAATACGAATTTTTGTAGAAAAATAATATAAATATATTTAGCGATTTATTTTGCATGCCTCACAAAAAAAGTCCAGGTTTAGAGAAACAAATTTACGTAAAAATATATCTTAGAATTCTTAAAATGTAAATATGGCATATTGAAATTTTTTCGGGATTACAAATTAGAAATACCGAAATTTCGGGATTTTAAAATTTACAAAAAAATTTTGTTGAAGCAAGTACATATGTACATATGTATAGTATATTTTAAATTTCTCAATGTGCATATTTTCTATCGGATACTGATAATTCTTCAGAATTACAAATTAGAAATCCCGAAACTTCGGGATGAGACTTCAAATCCCGAACATTTTTTTTTTTAATTTACAAACAATTTTTTTTTGAAGCAAAGTATATATTTTTATATTTTAAATTTCTTAACTTGCAAGATTTTCTATTGTATACTGAGAATTTTGCGGAGTTAGGAATTCAAATCCCGAGATTATGGGATTTTCATTTATAATATGTATTTTTCTCGTACGAATTTCAAGTTGAAGCTATTTTCGCCATTGAAAATAAGATACATGTTATTATTGTTCAACAGTAAGACACTATAACATATGTAGGTACATATGTAATAAATAATGTACATACATATGTTAATAAATAATTTTTCTATAAAAAAATATAATAATAATAATTATATATTAAAAATTTGGCAATTTAGAATTTTTTCTTTAAAAGCTGAAGTTGTTTTTATGCAATGTATGATTTTTAAAAAGTTTCAAAAGCGTGTTTGTCAAAATCCCGAAATTTCGGGATTGATAAAAAATGTTAGAAATAACTCACGTAGCGTTAACAGATTTTCTACGTTAACAAATTTAGTTCTTCCATATGAAAGGCAAACAATTTGTATACATAAGCGTTTCGGGATTTACAGCAGCATCATTTGCTGAAAAACACTTGATTAAAGTTTTTCTAGCCACTTAGCGAGCACAAACAGCACAACCAAAACACCCACAAGCTTAACTGGCACCGCCTTTTCCATATTTTTTTAGATGCAAAAACAAATAAACAAAGAAATCTGCAGCCAATGAATTTTTCTCTGAACTAACATCTTTATCAATTCAGCATAAAAATGCTTTTATATAAATAACTTTTTTTTGCAGAAAAGACATAAAAATATATGCAAACAAGAGCAATTCCTGGAATCTCGACAGATAAACAGAAAAATTGTTCCTTTCACGCCCAACAACTTTCAAATGAATTAGTAATTGTTATCATTTGTTTACCCAGCGAGTACAGCTGTACATTTCCATCAAAAAATTTAAAACTTTTTACTTCACTTCAACTCCATTGATTGACGGCTTATGACAACCAAATTAACGCCAACACGTTGGCTTTAAAAATATGACTGCTGATTGCTTTGTGTGCGGATTTTCAATTTTTTCCTTCTTGCAGACATTCTCCTTGCTGTGAGCGAAACAAAAATATAATTCGTATGAATGCTTTTCATTTGGAGATAAAATTTATAAATAGCAAAAGTGAGTGGCACGGAAGTACTTCAAATATGCAGAGCGATGTGGCGGACAGTAGGTGTATTATTTACACAAGTCTAATATAAGGTATTTATTTTTCAACGAGCGAAAGCTAAGAGCTACGAGTATATGCAGTTGTCTCAGAATAATGAAATTTTGATTACAGCAAAGTGGCTACATAAATTAGGGAATATTAAAATAAAAATAAACCAAAAAAAAAAAAATTAAAAAACAAAAAATTAAGAATGAAAAAAATAAAACAAAAAAATCCAAAAATTACAAAAATTACAAAATCAACAAAAAAAAAAAAAAAAAAAATAAAATAAAATAAAATAAAATAAAATAAAATAAAATAAAATACAACATACAATTGCATAAGATCTGTTAAATTATAACAAATTTCAAACCTAAAAAATATTGCATGAAAAAATTTATACAATAATTTGAGTTTCGAATAATATTCTGCTTTAAAATTGCTTTTAGAATTTTGTCTTAAATAAACATATACATACATATGTATGTATGTATATATGAAAAAATTACTTAGAAATTAATTACAATAAAAATAAAAGAATATAAAAATGTAAAAAATGTAAAATATAAAAAATAAAAAATAAATAAAACATAAAAAATATCGAGTTATAAAAAATTTTATTTTTCGAAAAAAAAATTGTTTAACTTTTTACGATTTTAAAAAATTTCGAAATTTTTTTCCATTCGTTTATAAGAAACCTTTGAGAAAAATTGAGGATATAGAAATTAATAAATTAAAAATTATTACAAGAAAAATCACTACGCCCCGCAAATGCTTAGCGCAGCAGCTTGCCACGAACTACTAAGTTCCAACACTAACAAAATACACTTTTAAAAGCGCAAACACAGACACCAATACACATGCATGTAGCTTATAAATCTATATACAAATGTGGAAGCACAAATATTTCAATGTATATTGCATACTTTCGAGCGCCAACATTGTTGCGAAGGAAAGTGCATTTGCGCACATACACACACAACAATTTGCGATAGATATAAGTGAGCGCGCTAATGGATATACAGTTAGGTAGGTCCGTATCTAGCGTGTTTGTATGTATGTGTTGCCACAATGTTGCAAGCGACGATTAACTTTCACCATAGCTGGTGTTATTGCGTAAAAGCCACTCCCTCGATGCCAACATTGCAATAGGAGCAATAGCAACAACCACAACAACAACAACAGCAATAGCGGCAGCTTCAACTTGTGCACTCTAAATAATTAGAAAAAAGATTACTAAACTAAATACGCGTACATGCGAGCGCACACCTACGCGCATACATACACACACGCACTCATCTACATAAATAACAAGTGTGTGTGTGTAAACAAAAGTATGCATGTACGTATGTAGTTATAAATGTGTGCGTTTGCATAAGAATGTTTGCATATTTCCTCAAGTTCGCTATGAAAATGTTTGAGTGAAATGCTGAAAGTAATAGCTAACGGTAATACTAAACCCAATGCCAACACTAAAGCTTAGACTATAGTTTAAGCTGACGCCGACATAAATTCTTCGTGTGGAGGCAAGTTTTTGTGCGGGCAATATGACGAGGCTTAAGAAAATTTTGCATTTCGAGTGGAAGTTATTCTGCAGAAGTGTGGATAAACTCACAAAAAAACATCGGTATTTTCACGAAAGCGTGAAACAAGTTTAAACTCTACCTAATATCATATTATTAAACTTATTTTCGTGATGTTTTGGCACAAAACAACACAATGCTGGCACCAAAGCTACTACAATACGCTTCACAGGTGCATTTTTAATAGCAATAAGGAGGTATATCTTTATCTTAATTATAGTGGTTCGATATCGGAAAAAGTAAATTAAAACAAAATGAAAAAATAAAAAAAAATTTGAAAAAATAACAAAAAAAATTTTAAATAATAAAAAAAAAATTTAAATAATAAAAAAAATTTAAATAATAAAAAATTTAAATAATAAAAAAAATTTAAATAATTAAAAAAAATTTAAATAATTTAAAAAAATGTAACTAATAGAGGATAAGGAAAATCTATCTTAAATTGTAACCGTCTGTTCCCTCACAATACTCTTAAAAAGTTTGAGGTCAAAGCAGATGGAAATGGATTAGCCATAAACACAAATAAAACTGAGCTAGTTTAATTTACTAGGAGATATTACTTTCCCCTAGTTGAGCGGTTCGAACAGGTGATCCAAGTAAAGATACATTTTTCAATAGCCTATCTTTGACAGATCACGCGTGAGTCATGTCAAGCTATCATGTTATTTCTGTTCAGTATGACTTCGGCAGTTCCATCATGGAAAAGCTTACGCCTGAACAAAGTTTACAAATCGTTCAAATTTATTACAAAAAGTCACGTTCCGTAAAGAAGGTTTTTCGCGTGCTTCGCTCAACTTGTGGTCAACCTAATCGGCCTACTGAGCGTACTATTCGCAACACCATCACCCATCTTGAAACCCAGCATTAATTCTTGGATAACATGCGACCAAAATATAATTACCAAAATACTATATGTTCTTACGAATGATAATAAACATCCCCATCAAATTTGAAGTTTCTGTTTTTTCATAAAAAAAAAAACTAGAAAATTTTGAAATGGACGACCGTTTATTCTTCAATTGGTAGACAGTGTGAAATACTTGGAACTTATACTGAAAGTTCACATGAAAGCCAAATATCTAAGAGAGTGAGGAAATCATCAGTCGCTTCACACTGTTGTAAATTTGAAAGATGTGTGCCTCTCACCAAAAATGTTGTGCTTGCTGTATGAAACCGTAGTTAAGCCAATTAAGTTCTATGGGGTCGTTGACTGGTAAAAGGCGCTCAGAAAAACTACATTAGCTAAGTAGCTGGAGCTTCAAGCATTTTCCATATTAGACTTGTTTGAGTGCTCGATCACAGTGGAATAGACGGAAGCTGTCGAAAAGCTTGCCAGGGAAAACACCCTTACTCCGATATCAACCAATTGTGTGTCGGTTTTCCGATGACATTTTAGCTTCTAGCGCTGTATCTATGAATAGCCAGCACTTATCCTTCTAGCCCAAAGTGAATCGTAAGAAGTCCTCCGAACTATTTAAGCTTAGCGCACCCAATCTCAATCTCGCCGCTATTGTAAGTGTTCTGACTGGACTATGTTCAATAGGTACACACGCGGTGTGACTGAATATTTTTTGGGACGATTTTGGACAAAGTTGTATGAAGAACGCATCTCTATTTCCAAGATTTTGACAGACTGACATTGAAAAATATCGATGGACACAGCTTTGAAGAATCCAGCAAAGTGACTCGAATTGATATTAACCACCTGAATCAATTTGTGGGAAGCTCATATAAATCTAGGAGTTACATGAATTTTTGGGTAGCACAAAGAACGATTATTGATTTTATAACATTATTAATTTTAAGATGAAACCTACGACCACACTTAAGCCACCACAAATATAAATATACAAAATTTTGTATATGGACAAAAGAAAAAGATTATAATAAAAAAATTTATATTATAATTTTAATTGATCTGGCAGTCATAAATTAAAAAAAAAAAAATAGGTGCCGAAAACAATATTTGAATTTCGGTTTATTTTTTCCAAGAAACAAAATTTTAAATTCAAATAATGAAATACAGAAATTGATTCAATTTTGTTCATAATTCTTGAACTCTGGCAAAATTTACTCAATAAAAGAATAATTTAAGCTGAATCAGTAAACAGTTTCAGTTGGAATATGTGACCCCGCAAATTAAAAAAAAAAAACCAAAATAATTAATTAATAATTTAAAAGAAATTAATTATTATTATTTTAAAGGAAATTAATTAATTCCTCTGCTCTTCAATACAGTTTACATTATTCTTAATTATTGTTTATTATTTCACTTCATTTTCATCTGAAGTGAAAATAACAGAATTTGACCTCTACATTCACACTACGCAAAGGAATTATCCAGCTGTGTTTGCTTTCTACATCTCAATTGCCTTTGTGGCTGTTGCCATGGTTAAGAGCTTGCAATATTTCTTGCGCTTGTGTGCGACTTGCACACTTATGTATATAAATAAATATATGTTGGCATGTATTTATATCTGGGTATCCGCACATACGTATATACAATTGCTCACTTAAGTTTAATTAGAAAATTTTCTACGCATTTCCCAACACTTTTTGCTTTCCTTTCTGCACTGAAATTGCTATAAAGTACGTTCGTATGCAAAGCGACTTCGTTCTTAAGCGACAAATGTACAAATGTACGGTTTGAGTACCTCTGGCTGGAGGTGGAAAATACGAAAGCTGAAGGAAAAGCTTACTTTGAGGTTATGGCAAATGCATTTTCAAATCATTTGGCTTAAAGGTGTGACTGGATGGTGATTATTATGGAAAGAAATGTGCACTTGTGCATGACAAGTACGCAAAATAAAAAAATTGCAGAAAAATTTTCAAAATATTGATAAGAAGAAAACTGAAGAAATAACTCAAGAAAAATATACAAGTAAAATTAAAAAACCAAACGACTAAAAAATATAGTAATTATGTGTATATAAAAAGTTTTAAATTATAAAAAAAAAACTGAACGTAACAATAATAATTGAATTAAAAAAGTTTAAATTAAAAATAAGTTTTTAATTAAGAAAAAATTAAAAAAAAATAAAAAAATACTAATTAAAAAATTAATATAAAAATTAAAACAAAATATTTAAAAAAATATTAAAAAAAAATTTAAAAAAATTAATAAAAAATTTAAAAAAATATAAGATAATAAAAAAATTAAAACATATTAAAAAGAAAATTTAAAAAATTTTGTAATTTAAAAAATTTACATAAATAATATAATTTATATAAAAATCACGTATTAAAAAGAAATAAAATTAAAAAAGTTTAATTTACAAAAATTGTATTAAAATTTTTTTCAAATTGTTATAAAAATCACGTATTAAAAAGAAATTTTAATTTTATAATAAAAGATAATAATAAAAAAATAAAAACAAATTAAAAGAAAATTAAAAAAAATGTAATTAAAAAAAATTACATAAATATTATAATTTATATAAAAATCACGTATTAAAAAAAAATTAAATTAAAAAAGTTTAATTTACAAAAAATTGTATTAAAAAATTTTTCGAATTAAAAAAAAATTAATTAACTAAAATATAAAAAACTCTTGCTCTTTTAAAACTTTCTATAACATATGAAAAAATTGGCATCCAGAAGCTGCAAGCGCAACCCTGTCTCCAGAAAAAAGCAATAGATTTCCAGTTAAAGAAGTATAAATTTTACCGGAAGTTCTCATTAGACGAAAAAATTAAGTCTCTGATAAAAATAATGGGCTTACAAAAATAATAAAATAAAAAATTTTAATAAATAAAAATAATAATAAATTTTAATAAACAAAAATTTTTTTTATTATTTATTGAAATGAAAAAGTAACTAAAAAAATTAAAATATTAAAAAATAATAATTAACCAAAAAATGAAAAAACAAAAAATAAAAAATTAAATACAGAAAAAAAATCAACTAAAGAAGATAAATTAAAAAATATTAATTTCAGAATTAATTAATATTAAAATCAACTATAAAAACTACAACAACATTTAAATTCCAAAAACGACAATTAATTAATTAAAAACAAACTGCCTAATATTAAATTAGAAATTAATTAATTAATTAAAGCACAAAGCTTTAATTATCTTCTACATTATATAATAAAGTTGCCTTATTGCCATTTAAAATAATACAAAAATTACAATCCAAAACGGAAATATATTAAATTAAATAAATAACAAAGGTACAGTTTTAAAAATAAGTAAAAATTTGTAATTAAGACAAAAAATAAATGAATAAAAGGAAAACTCAATTTAAAAAAGGAATAATAAACGTCATTAATAAAAAAATTACATTATACAAAAATAGTTAACTTAAAAATAATTAACACAATTATTAAATTAGATATGAATTAATTAATTAAAACCTAAAAGCAAAGCTGATGAGCTTTAATATCTTTTACAGCAAATACAAAAATTGTTATGTTGAAATGTAAAAAAGAAATATAAAAAAATTTACTAAAAGAAGTAAAAAAAGTATAATTTTTTAATTAATTAAAAATTAGTTTTTAAAATCAATAAACATATTTAAAAGGAAAAATTCAAATTAAAAAAAACTAATAAAAATTATAAAAAATAACTAAAATTAAATTAAAATAATTAAGTTTATAATAAAATAATTATTAAAGTTAAGAAAAAAATTAAAATTTAACTAAAAATTAAATAAGCTATACAAAAATACAAAAAAAAAAATTAATTTAAATTCAATTAAAAACTCATTAGCTTTGAAAAGCAGAAAAAAATTTAAATTAAAAAATTTAAATAACAAAAAAATTAAATTAAAAAATAAAATAAAAAGAAAATTAAAAAGAAAAATTCACATTAAAAAAGAATAATTAAAAATTAATTAAAAATCTTAATTAAAAAATTAAAATAAAAAAGTATTATATTAAAAAAATAATAAATTAAATCATAAAGAAAAAATAAAAAATAGAGATTAATAAAAATTTAAAATCTAAAAACAAAGCTATTTGCTTTATTTTCTTCTATAGCATATAAAAAAATTGTCAGCTTGAAAATTCAAGAAAGCTATCCTGTTTTCCCAAAATAGCCACATATAACCAGCTAAAAGGTAAAAAATTTGCCACAATTTCGCATTTGATCGATGAGACAATGTTCGACGACGGTTGCAAGTGCCAAACAAATTTCATAATACAATGCAAACAATGCAACAAAGAGTGCAATGCTACTTTGTACTTGCCAACGGCACGCCAGTGCGTATGCGTAACCAAAACAAATGATGTGTTGCACAACTGCAAGCAGCAACTTCCACTTACGAACTTTTCCCGTCACTTACAACAATAGCAAAGATTGAATGCTTGCAGCATTTTGCGAAACAATTGCTGTTTTTTTTGCATTTGCTTACTGTTGTTGTAGTTGATATTATTGCTTTAGTTGTTTTTATTATTGTTTTGCACTCAGGCCGTCGGTAGGACAAAGTTGTGCAGTCTGCTTGTGCCAAGTTAAATATTTTGTCTTAATGGCGAGCAGCGCTTCGGCTGAGGGCTGTTGCAAAAGTTTCAACTTTCACCCGCTCAAGCAAACATACTTGTATGTAGGTGAGTAGCAGCGGTGTAATCACTCAATGCCCGAGTCAGTCAGTCAGTGACAAACACAGCGGCAAACAGACAATGCGTATAGGCACTAACTACTATAGTAAGCAATAAACTTTGCTGTTGACATTTACTCAGCACAAAAGTTGGCAATGTTGCTGTGCAACTTTATACCGGCGCTGCCTTATATATTTAACTTTTTTTCTCAAATCTGCAATTTACTTATTACACTTGGTGTTCTGCTGTGTGTTTCTCTTTGTAGCCATTGGTGTTGCTACATTTTATACACTTTTCATTTTTTCGCTTTTTATTTGATTTTTTCGGTTCAAAATTTTTACCCTCGACTTTGTCACCGCCAAAGTTATAAACCGTTTGGAATTGCTTTGAAAAATTACCAAAGTTTATTCGCACAAAGCGTGCGCCTGGTAAAGTCAAATGCTGCTGAGGCACGTAGAAATTTTCATGCATTGCACACATACGCACATACACGTCAACATATGCAAACACCCACACCGCCAAGTATGTAAACATTTTATGCGCTCATTGTTAAGCTTAAGTATCAAAGTATCAAGAAGTTTGAGTAATGACTTTTAAAATGTATTTTCGTTTACTTTTAGCCATTCAATTGTGCTTTTGTTCGAAAGTTTTTACATCCAAAAGAGTTTACGCAACATGTTGCTAAGCCAGTTTCGCATAAAAATGTGTCGACATTTCACTATTTTGTGGTGCTGTTTTCGTTTTTATTATAAGGAATATTATTGGAAATTAATCCATGCCAAATTTCGTGAAGACATTTGGTCATATAAAAAAGTTTTTCATACAAAGACTTGAGTCTGATCGTTCAGTTTGTATGGCAGCTATATGCTATAATAGCCCGATATCGGCGATTCCGACAAATGAACAGCTTCTTAGGGATAAAAGGTCGTGTACAAAATTTTAGATCAATAGCTCAAAAAGTGAGGCATTAGTTCGCTGTTTAGTGTACAGAAAAGTAATATAAATTCCAGCAACATGTTGCAATTAAAATTAAATTGTGAATTTATACTAGATACCTAAATATTTGTAATCATGTATACCTATAATTAAGAAACTGTTTTTGTTTTTAGAAAATAATAAAATGTTGCGCAACATTTTTTGTTTGATTACGACGTTGACGCAACATGTTGCTAACTTATTTCAATAATTAAAGAAATAGTTTTTTTTTAATTATTATCAAACATTAAATAGCTTAGGTTCTATTTAGTATATAAAAAACATTGAATGTCTTTCGCAACACTCTTATTGTGTGTTGTATGTGTAAGCAACATGTTGTTTTGTTAATTAAACAATTAAACCCTACATTTTAAAACAATTAAAGCTTAAATTAACATATACTCAAACTTAGTTATTGCTTAAATTCACATGTATTCAATCTTTAAATTATAACAAACAATTTGCTATTCCTGGTTGCTCAGTATTTCTTAGCAACAAGTTGCTTAGTTAATTAAGCATATGGCATACAATTAATTTGGTGCACATATTTGTAGTAATCTCTAGTCACTTTGTGAATGAACTTGTATCCAACCAATAAAATTTTTTAAATACATATACATATATGTGTTTAACATCAAATTTGGCATGTATAGTAAGTCCGCGCAACATGTTGCTAAATTAATTAAACATTTTAATTAGTATTTGTAATTATTTTTGAAACTTATTATTTTTTTAATCACATCTCACGAAATATAAAAAAATCTTAGTTTTCATTTCAAGCAACATGTTGCTAAGCGTAAAATAACTCAAATGGCAAGGATCGTAGAAATAGAACATACACCATTCGGCAACATGTTGCAGAAATTTTTTATTTATTTTTTTTTCGTTGGTAAACATTTTATTGCTAGTATTTTTTTATAGTGTTGCCAATCCAAGAAAATTTAGGCCTTACCCAGCTTACTAGGTTTCTTTCAACTAAAAGTTAGCAAATATTGACAACTGCAGACACATGTTGCCAGCGACAAAAATGTTGCTAACACATTGCTGTAGCTATTTTACGATACACATTTATTGTTGGATGTTAAACCAAAATTTCCACTTCTAACCTCGTACTGTAGCAACATGTCGCTTGAGCCAAACATATAGCTAACATGTTGCCGAAGCTTTTTTACGCAACAAAACCCAAAAAATAATTTTTGTACAGACATGATCAATACATTCAAAAGCTATAGAAACTGCATATATACATACATATATACTGCTGATAAATCATTCGGCTGCATGTTGCTGGCAGATTTGGTTTGTTTATAGACATTTTATAGATAATATTTTTTCCAACTAACTAGTTAACATGTTGCTGAAGCTATTTTGCGATACATAAGTTTTTACAGAGTAATAAAAGCTAAACTTTTGTCACCTAACCTTACACTGTTGCAACATGTTGCTGCGTCAAAAATGTAGCTAACATGTTGCTGAAGCTATTTTACGATACATAAGTTTTTATAGAGTAATAAAACCCAAATTTTTGACATATAACAGCCATACTACCAATTGCAACCCTGACTTCAGCTACATAAAATAATATGCTGTAGCTTAAGAGTCTTAAAGTAACAAGACATAATATAAGCAAGTAAACACTATAAAGTGTGCAAATGCATTTTCGTCATTTCCATTTGTATAGCGAATAATAGTGAACGAAAATGTGAAAATGTAGTCATACGAAACCACTTACTCACCCACACATATAAATCTGAATACACAAGAGTTTCGTATGTGTGTCGGTGTGTTGTCTTGAATATCGATTAGTTGAAACGGCAACACGCTGCACTAGTTTAATGGCACAATTGCAGGCAATGAACTGAAAAATGATGTAAGCATATTGAAATTGTATTGCTTGCATGCGCATGAAATGGGCCAAAAAATGCGGGGAGGTTTGCGAAGGCGGACACGGAGTGGCGTGCCAAGCAATAAAGGGTGCGCTTCAATGGTTAAGTACGCGCAGAGTTGTAAGCTAGCGACGCCGCCAGCTGCAACAATGTGTTGCATATGCGATTTTAAATAGCACATTGCAAGGATATGTGTGTGATAGTATGCCAGTGTGTGTATGTGAAGGAATGTCGTAAGGCATGTACGCATTTTATTACAAGTGCAAGCATTCAGGCGTTGAATATGTGCTAAAAAAATACACTAAGACATAGTATAAATGTGTGAAGGGATATGTGTGGCCGTGCGCAAGGATAACTGCTACAATGACAGAGTGGCAAACGCGCTGGCTAGGTGTTAATACAGCCATTTCGCTGCGAGCATATAAATTGCAAGGATTTAAATGATACTCTCCCTGTAGCAATGGTACACAGCATATGGTTGCAAAATGGCATGTATAAAAGAAAGCTTAGTAGTGTCTATGGTGTGTAATTAATGGAGACCCTGCGAGTTTTTTCTGCTTCTACTGCAATTATCTGTTTGTAGATACGGACTAAGCAAGAGAACAAGATTTTTCTACTGAAATGGGCATTGATGCGTCCTTCTGCCGCTTAATTTAACTGCTATAATGTTTATACCGAGCTAATACGATCCTTAAGGTAGGCAACGATTTCTCATAAGCATTCAAATTAACAAAAATTAATGATAAAAAAGCATTGCCTACATTTAGGCGAGCTGGCAATAAAGTGTTCTGCCTTAAATCAATAACCGCGAGGACGAAGAGTTTAACTGGCGGAACTTCGGCGATAAATAGTTGCACGAAATTGTCTTATAATATCCAGTATCTTATATGTTTTAGAAGCATTGAAGATAAATATTAAAGAATAAATTTGAAGAACATTCTAATTGAGGTCTTTCAACCAGTCTTCACAGTAGTCAAGGGTACCAAAATGTGGACCATAAGTGTTCAAAAATATAGCTTTTGAATAACTTGGCTAAATCGCGTGAAAAATCAGTGACCCTTTTGAGCTAGTATTATCTGCATTCGACAGATTGTACCGAAGTACAGAAGCTTAGAAACGAGGTGAAAAGTAAATTCGAAGCGGTAGCAAGCCGAATTCTACAGTTACCTACTTTGAAGGCAAACTTCTTTCCGAAAATAAATAAAACCCCTTTTGGGAGAAACTACTTCCCAAAAATGAATAAGATCCTCTTTTGAGTAATTGAGAACAAAAGAAGGAATCATTCGCGACTTGGCTCACACGTCACTTTTGGCAATCATAATTTTGAAGTCGTGGATACTTTCGTCTATCTTGGAACCAGCTTGAACTACAACAATAATATCAGCTTTGAAAACCGACGTAAAATCACACCTGCCAACAGGTACTACTTTGGAATGAGCAGGGAATTGAAAAGTAAGGTCCTCTCTCGAGGCACAAAAGTCATACTCTTTGGACTGGGTAGGCAATTGAAAAGTAAAGTCCTCTCACGACTAACCAAAACCAAACTCTACAAGTCCATACACCTACTATATGGTGCGGAAGCATGGGCGATGACAACACCTGTTGAGTCGGCGTTAGGTATATTCGCGAGAAAGGTTTTGCGGTAGATTTATGGTCCCTTGGAATAACTAATAAGTTCAACGAATCAAGAGACAGCGGCTACGCTGGCTAGCTTATCTTCTCTGGCTGGATAAGAACACTCCAGTTTCGAAAGTATTCGATCAGTACACTTAGAAAAGCTAGACCTCAACTACGTTGGATAGATCAAGTGGAGAAGCACATGGCTGCACTTGTTATCTCCATATAAAAAATAAAAGAAAGGACTAGCGCGCTGTTGTTAACGCGGCGATAACCATGCAAGCGATGTCTACGCCTGTAAAAGATACCTAAATCTGAAGTTCGATTTTTGTTGTCAGAGGACAATCAGTTAAAAACAAATACCTTTGAACAACTCATGAAATTAAAACCAAATGAGCCATCCAATAATACACAACTGAACTCAATTGTCAATTGTTTTTAAGCAAACCAAATAATTTTTTTGACACCCTATAAATTGCTCGAGAGCGACATATTACAGTGAAATACAGCCGATCTTACAATGCTCATTTGGCTTTGTAAGACTCAACCAAACCAATGAGAACAAACTGTTCTCGAATGACTCAACTTATATTTAGAGACGCAACTGAATTTGAGGAACTAAACTTCAATCACAAATGTTCCTGGATGGGGGGACTCAAAAATCCAAAAAATATTGCATTAACAGACAAATGAAGCCTGCGAACCCGAGCTGTTTTTAGGAGTCACTGATATAAGAAATGAAGAACAACAAGGTTATTTGCTGTTGCATAAAACAATTTCTTTCTTTCGAGAAATATAAACTCTAATCAAATTTGCTTTCTATGACCGCCTACGCTAACAATTTTAGTACCGAGAAATCTGCTCGTAAAAATCAGTAAATACGCGCCAGAGTTTAGCTACTTCGTTAACGCATTTTTAATAGTGCACGTTCAATAAGTTTCCATTTTTTTGTACCTTTGGTCAAAGCTGTTGCTGGCCAACAAATTAGCACGTAGTAGTTAGTAAAACGTTGAAAGGAGCTATCGAGTTGCCTCGCAGCAAAGTAGAGTAAAGTGCGCAGTTATAATCAAAGGGAATTGGAAATGGAGGCGAAAAAGCAAAGCGCTGGCGTAAGAGAATCTCATCAAAACGTGTCAGGGATTAGAGGCAACGCCAACGGGAAAAGTATTTGTTTAGCTAGCAATTGGATATGCCAAGCCATAAATATCTATTTTTGTAGGCATGCGCTGCATGTAAGCGGACAACTAAGCACCTTATCAACGGCTTGCAAATGCTGCACCACCAATGGGCAATGTTGCAAGGTCGCTGCAAAGCGCAGATACGCCTATTTGTACGTGGCTATGTTAAACTTTGCCGTTGGGGCTAAGGCAAGACACAACAATTTATAAATGCGGAGGTGAGCGCACAGCAAGCGGGCTTTGATTATTTTTTATAGCAACCTACGCGCGCATTTATACATACATATGTATGAATGTGTGTGACTGTCGTCTGTATGTGTTTATGCCTTATGAGATTGCTTTCGAAGTGTATAAGCACAGCTCTCAAGTATAAAATCATGATTTCTTTCATTTTTTTCCGCTTTATGGCGCATACACATGTTGTGGTGTCATTTCAGCGTGACATACATATGTTCGCATTATATATACACAAGTATACGCGTAGCGTCTTTGTAAGTAAAAGTTGCACTTCCTTTACTTCCATATACCAACTGCACATTAAATAATTTATGTGCCTCTTAGGATAAATCGCTGTAGTGGGTGAATGAAATAGGAAAATTTTGCACTCGCCATAACAATGAAACTATTACGAGCGCGCGCGCACGCACACACACACACACACACACGCAAATATGCTGCCACGTACAAAGTATGCGCATAGATTTATAGGAAAAAAGTTTAGCGTATTATACGCCAACACTGTATATCCTTGAGTGCGCGTGCCTTTGTATGCATGTAGTTGTGTGCTGTGTGTACTTGACAGAGACGCTTATCAGTATCTGCGCAACTTCACGCTCTCGGGCATTATCTATGTGCCACACACACACACACACACACACACATAAAAATAAATATCCAATGTGCGCGAATGCAAATCCTTAATGGAAATTTACGACATGGAAACGTGTCTAACTAAATATTACATACATATTAGCTTACATTTGGCATATGTTTATGCACGCAAACATATGTAAGCTAAATCTCATACGTGATTTATGACTGGGAATGGTAAAAAATGTATTAAATAATATGTTTCATGCTAAAATCGCATTTCGCTACATTTATTTAGGTACTCAAATAGAAAACGACAAAAATTTATCTGAACATAAAAATGCTTATATGTAAAAGTCTGTATGTAGTTGCAGGAAATCATTGAAACTTTATATACGAACACAGTTGACATTGCGCTTACTACATGCCAAGTTTCAGTGTAAACGCAGCAATATTAAAGGTGCAGCATGAATGTCCTTTTTTAATAAATTCTGCAATTATGTACCAAAGGTCACTCAAACTTTGCGCATGAAGTTAATTGACAATTTGCTTAGTGTATAAAAAATTTAATTGAACTCGCGGGTATACAACGGTTTGCACACGAAAATTATTTTTTCATAAAAAATGCATATTTTGCTCAAAAATGTTTTGAACATGATATGCTTCTGCTATCATGTAAAAATGTTCAAATGTAAACTTTAATGTACATACTTATGTATAAGACTATATAATTGCCGCAAATCATTCATATTTTGTAAACGAACACAGTTTATATTGAGCTCACTACATGCCAAGTTTCAATTTAATCCTCGCAATATTTTAGCTGGGGCATGAATGTGCTTTTTTAATAAATTATGCAACTATGTACAAAAATCACTCAAACTTTGCGCATTAATGTAATTGACAATTTGCTTAGTGTATACCAAAGTTGAATGAGCTGACAGCTGTATTAGGCATTGTACACAGATGTCCTTTTTTTATCAAAAAATCAACATTTTGCTTAAAAGTATTGTGTACTATGTGAGCAATGTAAAATGATGGAATTTAAATTGGAATACAAATGTATGTCATCGTAGTATGTGTACATGAAACATTTTGAAATAATAAAAATATGTAAAAATCGTCAAACATCTGCTCTACGAACGCAGTTGATAGTAAACTTGCCTAGTTTAAATCATTCCCAGCATTATTACAACTATTACACAAATGTCTTTTTTTTTAATTGAACAAATAATGACTCAGGTAAACCTTGCTATCATCAGAGCGTACACTTTGAAAAGTCAGTTTAGTTTGTGCAACACTTTTTTTAGTTCCATAAACTTTTTAGACGTATTTTGTGTTGTACAAATTCGCTGGATTTTTATTTTTAACTATGGCAAGTAGTTTTTTGTGCGAACTTTGATTAACATCATTAACTAATGCCTGAGTTCTGCTATGATTAACAGCCATACATCATTACGGCAGCGATATTATGTTGGGCTAAATTAGTTATTTTTAACTGTGAGCCAACAAATATGCTTTTTGATGTTTGAATTTTGCGCACATAGTACTTTAATACAATCTTTTGTTGAGCATATACTGGGTTTCAAAGGTTACATATACATATGTACATATATATATGCAGTTGAGTTGAATAAATCTTTGCATAATTTGCTCAATTTTTTTTTAAGAACGCAATTTAATTAAAGCCGTTCATACGCCAAATTTTAAAAATTTCACTATAATATTGCGTGTTGCGCACGAATGTCCTTTTTTGTAACATGCATAAATATTGATAACAGTTAGAGCTTTCTAAAAGTTTTTTTTTTTGCAAGATTTTGCGTATATAATTTTTTAAAAACTGCAATGCCTATGAAATTTTTCGCTCAAATTTGTTGTATGAACGTAGATAAATGCCGACTATCTAGATAACACAATTTTATTTTATTCTGCGAAATATTTCGACTGCTGTCCATGTATCCTTTTTTTATTTTTTTCCGAACAATACAAAAATACACAAACCACCCATTGTATTTTATCGAAATGAAGCCTACGAGTGCAATTCAGCGAACGCTAAGCGCAAGCCAGCTTTCATGGCGCGGCTACCTAAGCTCTGCATTGTGTTGGTATATCCTTTTTTCAAATGCGTACAAACTTTGCTAAAATCAACATAAAATGCTGTTGTTTACGCAGGAAACAGAACTTTTCTGCTACAACAATGTAAAAAGTTAAATTTGCTGCAGTTGCAGCAAGTAAAAAAAGGTTTATTTCACTACAACTGCGCTGGCATAATGAAGGCAGTAAAACTCTAACTGCGTACACGTAAATTTACAGCGTAGTCGAATCATTGCTGTGGGTTTTTCGCAAGTCAGATTTTTTATGATTTTCTGCTTTTTATGTTTAGTACACCAAGCTAGCTTGGTGCTGCATATAAGCAAACTAGAATTTTTAATTAAACGCAGGTTTTTAGTAGCAATCAATTTCAAACTCGGTATAAGGTCGTAGAAAGCTTATGTGTAAACGCATAAAAAATTTCAGCTAGCTCGAAGCAATATTGCTATTAAGCTGCTAATATCCTTTTTTGCGAAATAATGAAAAAATATGTTTGCTTTGCTAACACAACAGAAATTTACGAGTTTTTGCTTCAACCATATAATTTAAATATTAAAGGATATTCAGGCAAGTACTTCACAAATCGTTAATCCTTTAAAATCAACAGTTTTGCTTAGTAGCGGTGACATTGTAAGCAGTAATTAGTTAGGAAACACCGTGAGTTATCGACCTGCTAGCCACAGCTGGCAACATTCACTCCAAGCCAGTGCAATGGTAATGAGAGTTTAACACAATTTGGCGCTAAATCATAATACTATCATTAGCTTCGAAAAGTTATAATCCTATTACAACTTTTACAAAAGCAATTCAGACTTAAATTAACGAAGCATTTGCATATAAATGCTACAACATTTTCGTATACGAGTACATATAATAACGGAGAGTAATGGCATACAAAATGTCAAATCACTCAAACAAATTTAATTCGAAATATGCACACAAAAGGAAATTGATTGCCATTAATATAAACACTCACAGAGGATGGAATGTTACCCAACACACAATTTGTCGTGGATTTATGAAAAACTGCGAAATGAAATAAGAGCGATAGAGGAGAGAAGATAAGGAAATAGAGGGCATCAGTGAAATGGCGAAAAGAGAAAGAAAAGGAACGACTATTTATAAAAAATAAACGCGAGAGACAGATAAGATATTGCTTGAACAAAGTGTGAGAAAGAGAGAGACAAAAGAGAGTACTCGTTCTCTCCGTATAGATAAAAAAAAACAAGTGTCGAGAGAGAGAGTAAGATATTGCTTGAACAAAGTGGGAATAAGAGAGCGACAATAGAGCGCACTCCTTCTCTTAGAATAGAAAAAAATACAAGGTCTCGAAAAAAACTATTCGTCAAAGTTCAGCCTCTCAATTCGCTGCATTTTCTATAATGCTATAACGTTTAGACTGACACCAAACAGAAAGATTCATCTTACTAGCGGCTGACAGCTTTCAACTTTACTTCAGTTAGTTCTTAGAGTCCTTCCTTCAGAGCAATGGTTCGACAAAGTTTACACAGCGTTAGAAAAGACCAAATATATACCTCAGGTGACCATATGTCAAAGGAAAATCTACTGAAAGATGTTTTGATCATGGTTCGAATCGAACTGACATTCGCTGCGTTTTCTAAGTCATTCGTTGCTCAAAAATATTTGTCTAAGAAGTTCTGTTTTTCAAAGATTGGGGTTCGACCCTATTGCCTAAGATTCTGAGAACTGTCGAAGGAGATTTTGCAGCTGATGTTCGTGATAAACTTTCGAATATCATAATTAAAAGTGGACTCATAGATCTGATAAGAGTACTAGATAGTATAGATAGCCTTTAGTTCGTTTGACGAGAGATTTTCTCAAGTGGAGAGAACAGCTGAGACACAATTATCAAAGTCAGCACGAGTATGGCTAACTTTATATAAGAAAAATTACTTTTAGAAACTGGGCTTTGACTTTCGACTACCTTCGAGTATTATTATTATTATTTTTATTTAAGTATGACCTGTAAATAAGTTTACAGACAGATGAGAAAACTAAGGAAACTGGGTACATAGGCCTGCGTCCAACAAGTATTATTATCGAAGGTTCTGAGAGCTGCTTAAGAAGGTTTTAAAACTGATGTTCGCGATAAATTGAAGTGAATTCACGAGATCTAATAAGAGTCCCACATTTACTGTAAGTAGATGGCTGAAGGTCCATTGAAGAGCGATTTTCTCCAGTGGAGTGAGCGGCTGAGACAAAATTATCAAATCAGTACGAGTATGGATTCATTAAATTTATATAAGTAACACTAGTTATAGAGACTGGGCCTTCGACTTTGACTAGCTTCAAGCATTATTATCTAAGGTTCTGAGTACTGCTTTAGGAGATTTTAAAACTGAGGTTCGTGATAGCTAAACTAAACTTTGGAATATCATAATTAAAGGTGGACTCACAGATATGAATAAGACTACTAGATATTCTAAATGGATGAAGGTCAATTTAAAAGCGATTTTCTCAAGTGGAGAGATGAGTTAAGACAATATTACCAGAGGCCACTTAAAATATTTCTATAATATAACAAGACCCTCAGCGAAATCATTAGATAAATCATATTACAAAATAACTTTTAGCTGCGGCAGGACATTTCGATTTTTTTCCATCAACTGGGTAGTCTGCATTGCTGTTCGTTGTACGCATTTAGTATGAGCGAGTGGTGTAGAAAGGATTAAGTGAGCGGGTATTGCGAATAATACAATCTGACAGCAGTCGGGTGGAAAACGGAGGTAGCTAAGTGAGTATGACATGCAGCCGCAAGCGGTAATAAAAATAAATAAATATGCATAGAGAAACGGATAAAAATAAATAAAGTCATATTATATTAAAAAAGGATATGTAGCGGGACGGGTGCGATGCAGACGAGTGATACTCGTAATATAGCTGGCAACAAAACGTAACGATACGAAACGAAAAAGGACGAACGCAAAAAAATATATTGTAGAATGTTACAAATGGAAAAAATAATAACAACAGCAATAAAGCCAGCACTATAAGTAGACAGGCATGTGGTTTGACCTGCTTCTGTCAGAGCGTTAAATAAAAGCACAGTAGAATGGTATGAAATGAAAACGCAAAAGTAGATGTGAAAAATCATATTACAACGACACACAATTGAATAGCGGGTAAAGGGATAAAGTCAGTATGTCAGTTTAGCAGGAAAAAAATTATTTGCGAATGCCAACAAACAAAAGCGGATAGCAAGGATATATGTATGCGTGTGTATGCACAAAAAAAACTTAAAAACAATAATAATAATTAAAAAAAATAATAATAATAATAAAAAAAAAAATAATAATAATAAAAGAAAAAAATAATGACAAAAAATAAAATCAAAAAAAAAAAAAATAAATAAATAAATAAAATAAAAAAAAAATAAAATATAATGGCAAAAAATAAAATGTTAATAATAAGAAAATAATAAATAAAATAAAAAAAATTAGAAAAATGCGAATGATAAGAATGGAAAAATGCAAGTAGCAAGCTATAACTGCAGCCAAGTGGACAGGTGAGGATACATGCTTGCTGGCTTACAGTGCTATTTACAGCATTAACGCTGATAAAATACATCCAGGTATAAATAAATAAACATACAGTCAAGAAATAAATGTAAATGTAAGCAATATATGATGTTCCGGCGAGGTGAATGTAAAACAGTACTAAATTTGCATATACTAATACATAAGCAAACACATTTGTGGCACATACATATGTGGGAGCATATTTAAATTTTAAGGGTGACTTCAAGTGTATATGTGCTTGCTCTGTCTCATAAATAACCATGATATGTCTGCACACGAAAGCAATTCATTTAATGACAAGTGTTGTAGATATTTGCCTCATAGCTGGATGTGAGCGCAAAGTAAAGCTGACTGTCAAAAATTGATCAAAAGCTTAAGGTCAATAGTGTTCGTATGCGACAAGGTAGTGTGTGATAGATAAAAGCAAGTATGCAGAAGACAAGGTAAGCCGAGCACTTAATTAAAATTGCTGTATAAATATAAACATATGTATGTATATATATGCGGGTATATAGCGAGGTAACCAAGTGCATGCATATAAGACATATCTACGTCAACCGCAGCCGTCAAGTGATAGTGCTTTGGAGATGAAATTTTGCGGTGCAGCCAATTCAAGCAAACGCTTGTTTGTATTGTTGGTTTAATCGCAATTAATTTGAACTGATTTGCATGCTTAACCAACTCGTATATTGCAGTAAGCAATGCTTCCAATTTTAGCTAACAAATATTGAAGTGCTACAAAGTATACGCAGTATTGTTGTCAAACTTCGGTTACGAATGTCAAAGACACGCTACTCCATGCATACAAAATTTCGTGTGTATAGCTTACAAATTGAAGCAGCTGCTCGAATGTCCTTTTTTTTGGAAGTGAAGAAAATCTAATTAAATGTGGGTAATATTAATTCGAATCAAGTGTAATTAGTGAAAATATTATGTATTTTATATACACAAATTTCTGGCTTTAAACTTATGATTTATGTAATATCTCTTGCAATATGAATGTAAGCTTGTATTCACTCAACACCTGCAAAACTTCCTTGAAATTTGCGATGTAATACACTAAGTCTACGAATGTCCTTTTTTTAGAAAACAAGAAATAAGCTGAATTTTCATTAATAGGATGAGAAGTATGTGTAATAACTGTAATTAACGATTTTGCAAACTTAAATGCGCACATTTATATTATTTAATAGCATTGAATACAAATATTTGAAACTCTTAACTCGCTATATGAACGTGAAAGATTTTGTAGTGCTCGGCAACTGCGAATTACTACAATTTGGTCACCATTTTGAATGACTATATGCAAGTACTATTTTGTGTGAATCTCTTTAAAATACCTTATGAAGTTTTAGATCTCAAATATTGGCGTGCTGCATAGTAGACTCAACACTGCAATATAAATATCAAACTTTGGTTACGAACGTCAAAGACACACTACTTTATGTATACAAAATTTCGTGAGCATAGCTTACTTTTTGCAGCTGCTGCCTGAATGTCCTTTTTTTGAAAGTGTACAAAAAGTCATAGACTGTGCGGGTATCAATTTCAATCAAGTGTAATTAGTGAAAAAATATAATTTTTTATGTTAATTCGTATAATAAATACCTTAAGCAGTTAATCTAAAAATTAACTTAAATTAGATATAGCATTTTTGTACATGTTTGGAAATAATTATTTCATACATGACAGCTACATATGTAAATATGAACAACTTAATTTCCAAAGCATCATTTATTTGATCACATTTCACTTGTCATATTAATGAAGCTTCATCGAAGAGAGAGGCACCTGCTGATATGCAACGGCAACTACAGCTGTCCGGAACAATTTTGAACACTTAAATATTTACATATATGTACATATAGTATATTTGTAATATTTGCACTTATACACAGTTGAACTTCTCTAGCTCCAATTACCATAATCCACAAAGAAGTTTCGAGTTTGAGAAACTTCGTGTTAGGGAAGGAAATTTGTATGAAATTTCACTTCAATTGCCAATTCAAGATGTTCGAGTTATGGAAGCTCAACTGTATTTATATATACATATAATATATTTTCCTAACAAGCTTTTTTCCATATATTCCTTACAAGTGAATTCATTTACTGCCATCACTCAATTGAACTACAACGGCTTCATTTGCCAACGAGCGTTGCTTAAAGTAAACTTTTTTCACATTTTTTGTTTTTATTTTTCTTATTGTTGTTGCACCGTGCTGTGATTCGCTTTGTTCCATTATGTGAGCGTATTTTGTATGGAGTGTAATAAAACAAAGCGCACAAAGGCAAACGAAAGAAACAGCAAGCAAACGTAGAAATCAAGAGTAAGCTGAAAGCAAGGATATGTGCACAACTTTGTTATTATACTACAAAGTGTTTGTATTTTTGCCAGTTGCTTGTTGGCATACAATGGTGCTAATGTACTTATATTATGTGCTTACATAAACACGCACCAATCATTGTGCTCTTACACATACAAATGTATGTATACATATAGTTTCAGCACTCATTAATAATATTTGTGTTAAAGCATGAAAGAAAGCATATATCGGCAAGTAGAAGCAGTGTACAATATAATGGATGATTTCTGCGTTGCTCTAAGTATGTTCATTTCACATAAAAAAAAGGACATTCGTGTGGAGCTGTTAAAGGGCAAGTGATTTATGTGAAAATTGGCACATGATTAGTGCATTAATAGCTACATTCATTTAGTAAAGTAGAATTCGATAGTGATAATCAGTCAAAAGTTGTGATATTTATGGTTGATGGTAGTCTTTTTTTTTATATTTCATATAGTCTTAATGATTTTGATTTGATTTTGATATTTGCAGCATTAAATTGTAAACTTGTAAAAAAAGGACATTCGAGTGATGTATGAAGAAATAATGCAATTAGCATATTATAAAACATATAATTAGTAGAACGATAGTTACGTTCATTTTGAAAAGTATAGCTGTATAGAAATATTTTTTGATTAATTATAATATACAATATGTCCATAAGTACATATTACGAAAAAATTACTTTTTTGTAACACTATTAGAGAGCAGTTATTATTTGAAGATGTTACAGCTAACTTTAGGCTATTTGAAATAACAATAAAAAAGAAAAATAAAATAAATGGTATAAACGGCTAAATAATGATATTATTTATATAGCATAGTACAAAAACACATTTTTTTATGGATTTCCTTCCTAAATCTGATATTTTAATACAAATTTTAATTCATTTAGCTTTATGAAAATAAAAATTGTGATCCACAAGAAAAGGACATGCATGCTGTGACAGTAGTATTAAAGCCAGTTATTTCAAACTTTGCACGAGCATTACATATTAAATGCCACGTTCATTTACCAAGTATGAGCTTGAAAGCCTAAGCCAGTCGGACGTTATAAACTTTTTTCGAATTCCTTAGAACCTTTTAAATGAACGTGGCATTTAATGTTAATTTACCAATCATAAGTTGGAAAACTCATTTACTTAAAAGTATTAAATGTCAAACAGAATTACCTGCTTAAATTATTTATTTTATTTACAAATTTTAATTTTCATAGCAAAATTAGCGCAAAAATTATGATCCACAAGAAAAGGACATTCATGGTCTGTCGATAATATTAAAGCCGGTTATTTTAAACTTTGCACGAACATTACACATTAAATGCCACATTCATTTACCAAGTATGAGCTTGAAAGCCTAAGCCAGTCGGACGTTATAAACTTTTTTTCGAATTCCTTAGAACCATTTACCGTCAACCAAAGGCGAATTTCAAACATTCCTCGTTTACGCTTGACTTTCGCAATTTAATTGAAACGTATATAATGCATTTGACAGCTTAACTACAAAGCAGAATGAGTAGAAAGCGGTATATATGCCAAAGTCAGCACATACACACATAAACCAAAGAGTAATGGATAGAAACCAAATATGGCAAATACGTATATACTACTAAAATTAAATATCAGCAGTTAAACACAGCGGAAAAGGAGCATGAAAAAAACGCTTTGTGACACATAACGGATGTCGTGAATATTTCAACTATGTAACAACAAAGGACAATGAAAGCGAAAAGGATTTGAAACAAAGCCAATGGATGCTTTTAGCGGGAGTACAGAGTGGTTGTTGTGAAAACAGCAGCGACGAAAAACTTTTGTAGATTTTTTCTTTTAGATAAAGAATGCAACTATTGCACTTTTGGGAAGGAAGTGGGCGTGCTTGGGGGAAAAGTAACGAAATTAAATTGTGAAAAAGTAATGCGAGAAAAATGTTGAAGTCAAATTAGCGTAGTAGTAAGCATGAAAGAAAGAAATCACTTGCAATTGAGTAAAATGTGAATGCGTTGGCAACTGTAAAAAATTGAAAGTCATTAAAAGGGCAAGCAAAAAGTAGGAAAACGTGAAGAAAATAGCTAGCATTTAGAAGTTGTGAACAGCTGTGAGGGAAATTACAAATATTATACTTAAGTGGACAATTGTGGATATAGCAACAAAGGATAATGTCTCCGATTGCAGTAATTTACAATGAGAGGAACATTTTATACTCTCACTTAAGCAGACAATAGTGATGCGCTTGACCTACTTCTGCTGCTAAATGCATGTGAAATAGCCGGAGAAAATTCAAGGAGGTTAGAAGTAAGCAAGATGATTAAGTAGACATTTTACGCATATAGTCTACAGGAACTTTCTCATTATACCAACGTCAAATACACATTGCACTGCTCTCATAAAATCTTACAGAGATTGGTTGATATTTTAGGTGGCTAGCTTAATGTCCTTTTTTAGCATAATACAAAAATGTTTAAAAATAAAAGCGAATTTGTTGAGAGCTTTAAGGAAAAAACAGTTTTTAAATTACAACAAAATTAGTTGGGTTAATCACAAATTCTATAAAAAAAAATTAAAAAAAAAAATAATTTGTGGACAAAAAACATTTTGTTTTTTTCATTTCCTACACATTAATTAACACATAATTTGCTTTGTAGAACTATTATTCACGCACACATCATTTAAAATTACTTTCACGTTAATTGGTGACAAAAAATATATTTTAAAAAATAAAGGATATTCCCACACCTTGGGCAACCTGCATGTAATTCAGCTGTAACTCGCCATAAGCTGAACCACAGCAACACTACGCCCGCACAGCAATTTGCAACGCGAATAGGCAACAATATGATGTGGTATGTAGAATGTGGCGAGCATGAATGCCACAGGCATGAAGCTATTAAACTTCACAGGTACTTTATATGCTATTAACTCATAGTTATTAGTCTATTGTATATACATACATACATTTATATGTGTTTATCCAATGATATTCCGCGTTAAGCCATGACATTTTTCATTTTTATGCAAATGTGTGTAGTTTTTATATGCTACAATATATTGAGTTGAAACTCATTATACGAATGTACATTGCTAGCAGCTAAGCCGTATGTAAAGCGCACGTGCATTGCACTCTTATAGCAGGCACGTCACGAATATCCTTTTTCTCAAAACGAAAAAAAAGTGATATATATCCATGCGCACTGTAGAATTGCTTTAAGCTGAAACATGTTACATGAACGCCTACAGACTTTGACTTTGCTTTGAGCGCTTTTATTTAAAAACAGTGTATAAACTTTTTCACAAATGAGATGGCAGATTCGAAAAAGTATTAAAATTATGAAAAATATGAACATTTCCACATTTTGTATATTTGTTTAACTAGGTATTATGTACAGTTTGTTTTACGTAAATGCTTGTAATCACCGCATGCCTCGTCCTATCAAGTTGAAATTGGTTATACGAACGTAGACTGCTTGTAGCAATGCTACCAGCGAATTTCAGCGAAATTAGTAGCGATTTTTTACAAACCTTGCATATATCCTTTTTTCAGTTGGAGTATAAAAATTAAAGAAATCAAAAACCGGTTTGAGGAACGTATTATGTACAGTTTGTTTTACGTAAATCCTTGTAATCACCGCATGCCTCATCCTATCAAGTTGAAACTCGTTATATGAACGTAGACTGCTTGTAGCAATGCTACCAGCGAATTTCAGCCAAATTAGTAGCGTTTTTTACAAACCTAGCATATATCCTTTTTTCAGTTGGAGTATAAAATTTAAAGAAATCATATAGCCGATTGAGGAACGCATTATGTAAAGTTTGTTTTACTTAAATGCTTCTAATTGCTGCATGCCTCATCCTATCTAGTTGAAACTCATTATACGAACGTAGACTGCTTGTAGCAATGCTACCAGCGAATTTCAGCCAAATTAGTAGCGTTTTTTACAAACCTAGCATATATCCTTTTTTCAGTTAAAGTATAAAAATTAAAGAAATCATATAGCTGTTTGAGAAATATAATAGTAAATAGTAAAGACGTTGTAATGGAAATTGAAAATAACGTTTTTGGCCTTATTTTGAAGAGTTTTTATGAGAGTGAATATAATTTTGCCAATACTATAAAATATTTATTTGGTACTCACATAGCCAATTCATGCGCTCGGTGTACTCCACTTTCCGTTTCAGATCTTTGACCAGCGCGCGAAAATCCTCGTCGTTGAAATGACACTGTATGATTGTATTGTTTAGCTGCACAATGTTGTATTCATTGTTGCCATTGCTGCCCGGGCCGCCAGCGGTGGGTTGTTGTTGCTGTTGTGATTGTGCTTGTGGTGATGTAGGGTGAGTTGCAGCCACTTGTGGCTGCTTTGCAGTCGGTGAAGGTGTCAACGCAGCAGGCGACACCAGATTGCCGTTATTTGCAGCGTCCACTTGACCGCCTAAACTTAATTTGCGCATAACATCAGCATTGCCGCCGCCACCAACACCGCCAATATGCGCCGTCGGTGCACCTTCCACATTGCTGCATGACTTGCTCAATATAATAGTCGAACGATTGGCTATGGAATTGGCAGCCAACAAGTGTTCACCCGCACCGCCGCAACTGCCGCGATGATAAGGAAATTTACCACCACCAATGGTGTAGTTGTTGTTCTTCAGCGTGACTTGCAACTGATTGCTCAACAACTGCTGTTGCAATAACTGCTGACTACTGGGATGCGTTGAGCAATCGCTAGCGCGCCGCCGTCGATCCATACAGCCGCCACCAATGCTGAATGGCTGTAGGAAAGCATTGCTATAGCTACGCTGCTGCTGATGTGTTTGCGGTGGCTTTTGTTTGGCTTGACTAGATGCAGTGGCAGCGATGTTCACCGACACGCCAGCGGTGACGCTGCTCTGTTGCTGTGTCGCGGACGCACTTGCTGTTGTTACGCCGCTATTATTATCGGCAACGATTTCGCTACTATTATATAAGTTATTGGCATTGCGTAAATTCGTTTGCTGCTCGATATCGACGGCATCGGCGCGCAGTAGCTGTTGTCCGACGTTGCTGTCCGTCCCCACAGCGCTGCCGCCGCTCATAATGATTAACTGTTGTGGCTGTGGCTGTGGCGCGGATTGTTGCTTGCAATTGGCTGCAATTTTGCCGTTACCGCGCTGGCTGCCGCGTCGACTCTGCTGTCGCCGCCGTATTACAGTGATGCGATGCTGTCGCTGCTCATAGAACTGCACCAAGAGCTCCTCAAGCACAGCAAGCGAGTTTTGCGCCGTGAGGCTTTCGTCGCCGCCTGTTACCAGCACAGATGACTTACGGCGCACCGTACCCGCAGTAAATGTGGCAGATGTCTCCTCCTCGTCGTCGTCTTCCAGAGAGCTGTGCGCAGTTTCTTCTTCTGCACGCGGCGCTTGCGTTTCCGGCACGCACGCGCCGACTTCTGCTTGTGCACTTGCGCGCGCGCTGTCAGGTGTCGTGCTCCGTTGGCTGGCCAAAACAGTTGCTGGCGCTGTATGCGTTGTGTGCGCTGCGGCCGCTGTTGCCGCTTCCGCGCTTTGGTACGCCGTCGTTGCGTGCTTTGTGCGATAACCTGATGCTGCCGCAGCGCCTTTACGATCCGTATCGGGTATTGAGTGACGCAGCAAGATATCTTGTAGTTGTTTGCGCTGCTTTGCCGGACTGTATGGGTTTATCAATTTGAAATCACCATAGATTTTAGCCAAAAATCGCACACGCGACGCAATATAACCGATTTTACGTAGCACGCGCACATCAGCGCTAATGCTGGTGCGATGTTTGTGTTTGTGCCGTCGACTGCTGCTGCCGCCGCTAACACCAGTAGCGTTGCTCAGTCCGCTTACAGCGCTGCCGCGTCGACTGTCGGCGTCAAGCCCCGGCGTACTATAACACTCACCGGGCGCGTGCTCGCGTCGCAAGTTGGCGCGTCGTTTCGCCGCGTTATATAAAAGGTGCGCGGGGAATGCCGGACGCGCACGAAATGTATACACTTCACTGTTTTCGTCGCTGTCGTCACTGCCGCTGCATGATGTATTCGCGCCCGAGGAGGATGTTGACGAAACCGAACAATCTGAGGCGCAGCTGAGCTGATAATACTCCGCCTCCAAATGTTCGGCCGCGAGGCTAAGTGTGATGGGCGTGTTGCTGTTACTGCTTAGACTGTTGTGTGTCGTGCTGGCTGCAGCTGATGCTGTGTTTATGCTGGTGGGTTCACCACACGTCGTGCGCTCACTTACCGCTGCTGTTGTGTGTTCGTCGACTGATTTGGACGCATGACCTTTGAGTAACGCGTTACGCTCAGCGTCACTTTGCTGCGCGCTCGCTGTGGACTCGGCGCTTGCTGCTGTTGTTGTGGCGGTACTTGTTGCTGCTACAACCGTATTGGTATCGGTGGCTGGTGCTGGCGCTGTTGTTGTTGTTGTGTTTATTGCTGTTTCTGCTGGCGTTGCTTTTGGCGGTGTTGGCTGCGGACTGCTGCGGCAGCTGCTGTCCTTGTACATTTATAAGCCAAAAAGCCACAAGATCGTTCGCGCAATCAAATGTGTGTGTATATGGATGAGTGAGCTTGCGCTGTTGTTGTGTTGGTGCGTAAATTAGTGCGGTGGAGCTAAACAGCGCTGTTGTGCGTGGTTGTTGAATGCGTTAGAGCGCGCGCGCGCGTTGCCGTAATGACAGCTGCGAGACACGAGGTAAGTGAAACTAACGGTTTACCGGCGGCGTAACTATAAATTTATAATTTTTTAATTAATAGTTCCAAGTTCACTTCACTAACTATCACTTTTGTGTTTTTTGGTTCACTTCAATTTCTTTTATGATTTTCTTTTTCACTCGTTTTTTCGCACCGATTTTGTGTTGTCTCACACAATTTTTGCTAAGCTTTTAACACTTACTTTGCCTTTGACACACATACACACCTGTAACGCGCTCAAATTTCCGTACATACTCACGCGCTACCTGCTCTTCATGTACTTAACCGCGCATTTATGCAATTATCCTTGTGTATCCTTTGTGCGCTTGCATTACAATTGTGCGCTTGAATGACAATGCCAACTCACAGCTGTGGCATATAGCATGTAAATGCAAATTTTATAGCCACATTTAAGTTTCAAAATCACACACACACGCGCGCACACTTCCTTGATTTGTCTGCCTTTCAGCTTGATATCCGCTTTTTTCATAATTTTCATTCAATTTCTCTTGAACACAATGCAGTGGCTATGTTGCGCGGCATTTCCATTTCGCCTTTACATATTGCCGTCGACTCCAATCGCATTTACTACACTTCATACATGCGTGTGTATGTGTTGGCTGCTCATATCCTTGCCGCTGGTAATTTCATTTATGCGCTCGACTTCCGTCTTCCTCGTCGTGTGGTTTATGTTAATGCTGTAAGCTTCGTCCACGCCATGTCACGCCTCAACGTGGAGAGGTCAGTGTTTAGCGTTAGTTCTCAAATTTAAACACTTCAGCGCCGGCAAGTATTTCGTCCTTTGTAGACGCGCTGTAAAATCTGTAAGTGTAAAAACGTGTTGTATAAATAATTATTGCTCGAAATTACTGTTTCTACTACTCTCTAAAAGTTATATAGTAAAAATTGTTTGTATATAAAATTTCTATTTCATTTCTAGCGAGAAAAATGTACATGCCATTATGCAGATTTTTATATTGCTACCCTTGGAGAATATATTTGCATAAGTTTGAAATTATCCAGCAAGCACCAAATCGCTTGACAGCACACATACATAAAAATAGTAAAAAGTAGTTGACAATGATGTCCCTAGTGTCGACAAAAGTACCGCGAAGACCGACGGGTAGCACGTAAGATGGTGGTGAGGAGAATAAAGGATAAAAAATGAGTCTTTTGCAACACTGATGAACCCGTCCTCTATATGTAGCACGACGGGCATGTAAGCGGAAATTATTAGTAAGAGAACAGGTCTGCACAAAAATTACCCATTCGACAACTACAGAGCAATGCTGGCACCGAAAAATGGTTGAATTTTTGAGAGGTTTACCATAATAGAATTATGTTTAAAGACTTGGCAACGACAATAAATAAAATTTTGGCATAGCCAAGTTTCAAACCAAAGGCCCAAAAATATTTACATTAGCCATGTCATAAACCAAAACTTCCAGACGGTTCTCCAGATCTGGGGCACTGAAAAATTGTTACATTTTTGAGAGGTTTATCATAATAAAATTATGTTTAAAGCCTTAACAACGACAATAAATAAAATTTTGGCATAGCCAAGTTTCCAACCAAAGGCCCAAAAATATTTACATCAGCCATGTCATATACCAAAACTTCCAGACAGCCACCCAGATCTGGGGCACCGAAAAATTGTTAAATTTTTTAAAGATTTATCATAACAGAATTATATTCGGAGACTTGGTAAAATGTTTGTCAAAGCTAAGTTTCAAACCAAAACAGCCAGACAGGCACCTAAGTCCTCCACAGCCTGATAAGACCTTCTTTCCGTTTATATCTAAATAACTTGCTTGTTAATAAACTTTTCACAGGTGAAATATAATCTTAAAAACGTAATAATAAACATATAACTTTAGAAAGGATTTAGAGAAATCGAGGTGGTGAAAGTCTGGGCTAAACACAGCAGTCTATTTAAGTGCTGAACTGTATCCGATCACACTTTTAGGCTAAATTCTGTTGCCGTAAGACAGACGCTTTAAAAGCTTGAATGAGTCTCTGCTGAAATCGAAATACTATAGCGCAGGGTTCTTAGCTGTGGATTGAGTTTATAACTTAAGTCGGAGAAACTTAATCGGCCATTAGAGGATAAAATTTATATAAAGTACCCACAATCTTCTAATTTCTGAGAAGAAATTTGTAAAACACAAACGAAACAATTTTTCGACGTTCCCAAAAAAAAGCCCATGAAGTCGGTGGCATCCTTTCGATGTGTACAAGACATAGAAAGTGATGCTAAATCTTACGTTTCAGGTCGTGAGTTTTAGCCACGCTTCTTGAGCGCTCCAATACAGTCGCAGTTTAATTCAGATCTCGGTTTGACAACGGACGCATGTTAAGAAACTTAAGCTTCAAAAGAAGCAATTTTTCGCTTCATACGAAATATTTCTTACTGTGATATATATTCTCTGCACCACTAACATAAAATATAGCGATAAATCGAAACCAACTTTTTCTCTTTAAGGCCTTTAATCAATTTGAACGCTTGAATCAGTTCGATGACATTCAAGCTACAAAACAGGCTGAAGTACTTTTCACAATTCTTTTAAAGAGTTTATGCGAGTATCCGAGTTAATATAATACTCAAGGGTTAGTAGAAAGAAAATGTTATCTAACACAGCTGGGCTTGATTTCTAACTTAGTAAGTTCTGAACAATTTTTGTGGACTATTTTGAGTACTAGAGCACGACAGTACTAACGAAATAGCTAAGTAGAAGGGCTATACCAGAGGAGTTTGTTTTTGAAGGTGGTGGATTTTAATAATTGCATGAGACCTACTCTTGAACAGTTAAGTTTTCCAAATACTCAAGCAAATAAGACTGTTAGAGAAGACGTGGAGGAAGGTTACTAGATACGGCTTTATCAGAAATGGATCCGTGAAGTTGAAGATACGCTAAAATGTTGGAAGTATGAGAACGTGCATGATCGTTGGGTCAAACACCGATTTCAGTTCTATTTTAGATATATAGTTCTACTGGATTATTAAGTCTCTCATTATTCCCGTCCTGCTATATGGTGCAGAGGCATGAACGATGACAATATCTGATAAGTCGGCCTTAGAAATTTTCGAGAGAAAGCTTCTGCGAAAGATTTATGGTCCTTTGCGCGTTGGCCACGGCGAATCGTGCATTCGATGGAATGAGTTATACGACGACATTGACATAGTTCAACGAACCAAGAGACAGCGGCTGCGCTGGCTAGGTCATGTCGAAACACTTCAGCTCTGAAAGTATTCTCACGCCATACCCGCCGAGGGAAGCAGAGGAAGAGAAGGACCTACACTCCGTTGGAATGAGCAGCTGGAGAAAGAGCTGGCTTCGCTTGACATTTCCAATTGGCGACACGTTGCTTTTCGGCTATAAGATGAATACAAGGATTGAACGGAATTTTTTTTACTTACAAGTTGGTAAAGGTCTCAGACAGTTAGGAGGCTAACAAGGTTTCAGCTAGAATTCTTCACTAACCATCGAAGATAGCAAAGACTATATTTTATATATAGAAAATGTGAGAAAAAATAATTCGTTTTATTTCGAGTGTTTATCGCAGTAAAAACTTTGAAAATTCGTGAAAATAAAAAATGTGATCAAAATATAATGTGCTCAATCTACTTCAACTGCATACAAGATATACATATATAGTATATATTGATGAACTGCAAGTAAACGCTCAAATATAGAGTTCTTCTACAAACTATAACAAAGTTGCGAAGTAGTGTAACATATGCTTATACACACAGACACATACATACATGTATGTATGTATGTACTTGCCAGCACACGCCTACTTGAAAACTTCTGATAGCTCAATTGCTCTAACATTATTGTTGTTATTGTCGTGTGCGGTGGCTTGTCATGGTTGGTCGGCACTAGAAATTTCGTATGGTTGCATGCGGAAAACCACAAGTGCAAACCATTCAGGCGTACGACGACAGGGTGCACTAACAACAAATCAACTGGCAGCAACAGAACAACAGAAACAATAAATGATGAAGACAACAACAAAACAACAACTATAAAAAAAATGAAATAACAACAATAAAAAGTCAAAATACAACAACAACGAACACTAAACAACAACAACACAAAATAGTAACAACAACAACAGCAAATGGAAGCCCTAACAATGAAAATATAACAACAACGATATCAACAACAACAAATATAACGACAGCAACAACAACAACAAGAGTTATAAAACAGCAGTGAAAGGCAAAAAAAAAAAAGAATGCCAAACAAAAACAACAACAATCCACAAAAGTCAACAACCAAATAGCAACTGATAAGAATGTGTACGAAGGATATTTTCACAAAATCGAAACAACAGGAGGTCCTGGCAACAGCAGCAATAGAAATAACCACATAACATGTACATGTCAGCAGCATAAATGTGTTAGTCGTTGAAAAGGCGCATAGACGTACATTCACACAGCGACGCACACATACCCATGCAAGCAAAAACAAACACATGCAAGCATACAAACATATTCTCACAGACACACATACATACATATGTATATAGCAGAATGGGTCAGCTTGAATTAGGGAGGCATAGCAACCAGGCGAGTAATACAAGTTGGCGGCTAGCGGCCAAGCAAGAGTGGGAGTGAAGACGGGAGAGGGTGAAAAAATGAATGATAAAATGCGGAGTGTGAGTGGGAGAGTTTGCGTGTTGATGTCTACATTTCGTAAGTTAGGCCATCAAATGAAATGAATAGAAGCAAAATCAAAACAACAACAACAACGAAAACAACAACTGCCAAATTCAACTAGCAAACTTGGAATAACTAAATGTGGAAGTCGTAAGACATTTGAAACACACGCACACATAAAAATGCATGCTCAAGCGCAAACACACTCACACTCACACTCACATACGCCCAAACAACACACACACACACACACGGTGAAGAGAAATACATGCATGCGGTTTGGCCGAACAACACTGCAGATCGCAATGTAATGGCTTGTGCAGATAAGCAGTTGACAATGGCCGTGCGGTTTTATTGTTGTTGTTGTTCTATACTTGCTGAAGCAAAAATCGCAAAAGCAATAGAAGATGTCGAGATTTTTATCCACAGCTGGTAACGTTTGGTAATGAAAATTGTGTAGCTGATTGTTGATAGGAAAATTTTCGATATTCGTAACGGCATGCTGCTGTTACTGTTGCTAAGCTCAAACAAGGATAACGTAAACGATGCAATGGCTGTGGTAGAGTGGATAATGTCAGGAATAATTGTGTGCTCAAAGATTGTGCGCACTATTTTAGGGTATATTTAGGGTAAGGAGCGCCTTTGTGGAATTATGGTGTTGCTGATTTAAGGTGGGAAAAAACATTGTTAAAAAATAATTAGATAAAAAACGTGTTGCCACAAATAATTAATATTAAAATTAAATAAATAAAAATAATCAGAAGAAACTCTAAAATAAATATATATCAAGAACATTAAAAAAATTGTCTTATTTTTTATTTCATAAAAAAAAAAAAAAAAATAAAAAAAAATATATAAAAAATATAAAAAAAATTTAAAAAAATAAAAAAATAAAAAAAATAAAAAAATAAATAAAATAAATAAAAAAAATAAAAAAATAAAAAATAAAAAAATAAAAGAAAATAAAAAAAAAATAAAAAAAAATAAAAAAAAAAATAAAATAAAAACTACATAAACAAATATATAAAATAAAAATAATCTTTTTTTGTTCCTTACAAAAAAAAAAAAAAATTAATTAAAAAATTTTAATTAAAAAAAATATATATAAAATATAAAAAAGTAAAAACAAAATTAAATTTAAACCATCCAAAAAATTTAAAAATATAAAAAACTTAAAAAAAATTGAAAATTCAAGAAGCTGGTCTTTAAATAATTAATTAATACTTTAAATTAAGAAAAAAATCAAATTAAATTTATTTATTTTTAAATGTATTTTAAAAACAATTTGAGTAAAAAAATTAATGCAAAATATTTAAAGCAAAAATTATCGAAATTAAATAGAGATCTCAAATTAAAACAAGATTATCAAAAATAATTTATATACCAAAAAATTAATTAATTTTTGAAGATAAAAAATATATACATACATACATATATACCAAAAAATTAACTATATATTTAAGATAAAAAAATTTACAATATTAACATATTATATGTAATAAAAAATATTTAAGAATAAGAAAATTAAAAAATATGTCAGACTTTTTTCAACTATAAAGAAAATTTTTAAAAATAAATTGAGGAAGTTTACAAAATTTTATTTTGTTGTATTGTTTTTTTAATTTTTTTTTCAATAAAAATAAAACCTAAAAATAAAAAAACTTACAACAAAATATTTCTTACATTTGTAATATTTTTTCTAAAATTTGCAATATTTTTTTTTTTTTTGAATTTTTTATCATTTATCATATTGTCAAACCAATATTGAAAAAATATATAAAATAAAAATAATTGCATAAAATAGGAAAATTTTTAAAACTTATTTCTGGCTGCTCTAAACAATCAAAATTAATTTTCAAAATTATTCAAAAAATATTAGCCACAAATCGAAATTTTCATTTTGCTAAATTGAAAATTCTGAAATCAGCTAAACAAAAAATTTTCAAACCTTTTCTATAGTTGTAAAAAGAGCAAAAAATATATTCTGGCAATTATAAAAAACTTTTTTTTTTAATATAATTAAATTAAATTATTTTTTTTATAAAATATTCAGAAATTAAAATTTTACCCTATATTTAACAAAATCTGCACGATATGGTTAGAACGAATTTTTTGTAAGAAAATTAATCAAATTGAAAAAAAAATTATCAAAAATTTAAAAAATTTAGGAAAAAAGCAAAAATTTATTTTTTTTTTAAGTTTTTATCTTCAAAAATGTTTCAAACAATTTTATATTTTAATATATCAAAATTTTTTATTAAACCAAATTTTAGTAAGAAAAATAAATAAGATTGGAAAATAAAAAAATTTTATTTATAAAAATTTTATCAGAATGTGTTTAGGAAAAAAGCAAAAATTTTCTTTTTTAATATACCAAAACCTTTTGTAAAACAAATTTTTTATAACAAACATTGGAAGAAAATTGGAAAATAAAAAAACATAAAAATTAAAAAAAAAGAAAGATAAACATTTATAAACATTCTATTTTTTTCTATTGTTTAGTTAAATTTATTTAAACTTTAAGAATGTTTAAAACAATTTTCTTATTATATATCAACATTTTTTATAATATGTACTATATTAGGGTTTAAATGCAAATTGTCTGATAATTTTTGCAAAAAAAAAATTATTATATTAAAAAATATAACAAAAATCTCAAAACATACACAAAACAATTTACAAGAAGTATACATTTTTTGTTTTTCAAACTAAGCATAAAAAACTAATCTTCATTGCAAAATATCCCGTAGTTCATGAGAAAACTGCAAACTTTCACAACGCAAAATTTATTTTAATATTTTTTTTTTTATTTTAGCCCTGGAATGCAGATTTCTGATTCCCCAAACGCACTTGACGGCATTCCTACTGTTGATTTCCCACTCAAACAGCCGCAGACCACAACTGTCGGCTGCATAGAGTCCCACACCATTAGCGGCGGTATAAAAATTTAATGCATATAGCAGCGCCTGAGTGTTCATTGAAGCTTAAAATCTTATCCTCTCAGTTGTCCTTGTGCAGCAGCTGCTGCTGCTACAACTCATTTGCATAATCGCACCTCACTAGGCGGCGTGAACTGTGCGGGATTTTCGCCAATAAAAGAGGTGAAGGGAGAAAGCAGGCGTTAGGCAGGTATATAAAGTATTTTTATATACAATATGTATGTCTTTTATATGTATTTGTGTGCCAGTATCAAATTAAAGACACAGCTGCGCGAAGTGTTAATTGATTTATTTACCTGCAAATGATGCCAATGCAAAAACCAACACAACTGCACTGTCACTCAAATAATTGCACACATACATAAACAGACCACCTGCACATGAGCGAGGGTGTGTGTGTGTGGCTGCGTATGGGGCAGCATTTGCATATGCATACTTGTTACTTAAGCACTTCAGCGTGAGGCAATAAAAACGTTTGCGCTGCCGGAAATTGAGAGGCGCCAAAAATAAATAAAAGCATTGGAAATTTCGGATAAATATTTTTCTTGGCCACATGACTATTGGGAAAATCTCAATTGAGTTGATTGAATGCAAATGGGCGAAATTCGTGCCTATACGTGTATAGTATTCAGCTTTTATAATAAGTGTATTTTTATGGGATTTTACGGGTTAAAGACGTGAGAGAAACAGATTTTTAATAATTTTTAACAAAAGATTTTTTCGATTTTCTATAATTATATTAGATTATAATTTTCCATTTAGATGTGAGCAGCAATACTTCTTCAAGACCTTTTATTTTGTACCCATTTTGTATATATTAATTTTTTCTTGTTAAATTTGTTAAAATTATTTTTTTTTAGAGAGCAACACTGCTAAAATTTTTCACGACAAGCAAAATTTGCTTAATTTACTAAATTTGTTGTAATTATTATAATAATTTATTTATTAAATTAATAAAATTTAACAAAAAATAAAACAGGTGGCAACTCGTTTTCGGAAATAATTTTAACTGTAAAAAAAAACTGCTTTAAAACTTCAACTATTGTGTTCGGGCATTACTCCAGTACATTCTACTGATTTAAAAATTTCAAACAGGTGGCAGCTCTGTACGGAAATAATTCTTCGCTATAAACTTTCTTCTGGAATTTCTGTTTTATTTCTAATTTGTATTAATTTAGCCATTGTCAAATTTTTTTTAGTTACAAAACTTTAAACTGGTGGCAACCCTGCTTAAAAAACAATTATTCCGAAGCTTTATTAAGTTTCTTCAGTTTTATATAACTATTGCGTTGGGTAATTTTTCCTGTACATTCTACGGATTTACAAATTTCAAACAGGTGGCAGCTCTGTTCGGAAAATATTTTTAGCTGTAAACTTTCTAAGCATTTACTGTTAAATATCTATTTTGTAATAATTCAGACATTGCGTAATTTTTTTATTAGTTTCAAAAACAGGTGGCAGCTCTGTTCGGAAAAAACTTCTAGCTATAAGTTTTCTTAAGCTTTTTCTGTAAAATTGCAATTTTGTAATAGTTTAGTCGTACCCGGAATTTTTTTTTTCATTTAAAAACGTTAACAGGTGGCAATACTGCTTAAGAACATTCTCAAGCCTAAGCTTTCTTGCAAAGTACTCTTCATTTTAATGTTTCTTGTTTCAATTTTTTTGAAGAAGATGGCAACTCTAACTTTTCTATATGTATATACATATGTATGTATGTATATGTATATTTTTCCACATGGTGCTTTCAGAGTATTTCAAATCCATTTACTTTAACGTACGCTCTCACTTTTATGTGAAATCATTTATTTTGAAATTTAATTAAATTTATTAGCCAGATAAGCGCAGATTAACTGCGAAAATAAAGCAACGCATTTTATGCTGTTTTAAGTAATTAGATGCGCGTTTATTTATTATCGCCAACAAAGGGATATATATATTCGCCAAGAAATGCCTGCACTACCGTTAACCATGTACATGCCAAAGTATACAAGCATATACATACATAAAGTTACTAGTAAATTTTACATGCACGTCTAACGTTACGAAAACCATTATATATAAGAGTAAACACAGCGCTAGGAAGTTCGCAGGTAAATGAGCGTGTTAGTGTGTTGGTGCAAGTGTACTAAGCGCTTAATTAATTAACGCGAAATTCGATTAATACGCAGCAGAGCAGAGTTCACGCGATTGTGTTTTTGTGTTGTTATTGTTGTTGTTATCTTTGGCTGATTTGTTGTGTTTCAACTTTTCACAAAGAAAGTTGTCAGCAAAATCAATTCAGTGGTAGAAAACAATATAAGATTGTGACACAGTGTCAATATATACATAATCATAAAAATACATACATACATACATATATTGTTGACATTTATACATATGTACATGTAATGTGCATAATAACTACATGGTATGTATTAATATGCAAAGAAATGCATATATATGCAGCCTCATTAAACACAAGCTTCTGACCAACACTGCGTATGAGTGATATTTTTGTGTTACGCCCTATAATAATTACAAGCGTTACAAAATATTATGATTTCAATAAGTTGAAATGCTCTTGGCGTTTACATAAAAACGCCCACCGCGTTGTTACGTTTATGTTAAATAAGTTCAATCAATTTTAATTTAAAAATTATAGCATATCCACTGGCGCAGTTTCCATATACTCATGCATAAATGCATGAAACAAAAGGAAGAATTTTATTTAAATAACATAAAGAGTGGAAATAATAAGGTAGCAAGGCCTTTATTGAAACTTTCGTTTAAAGAATAATTTAAATATTTTGCAAAGTCTATTTAAGAATTTGTAGGTTAAAAAAAAAATTGATACAAAATCATTTGAGCTTGAATCAAGGGCTTACTCTCCTTATTTACGAGGAAAAAATGTTTGTTTTTAAATAAAAAACAAAAGTGATTTTTACAAAACAACAACACAAATTAAAATATAATAAAATTAAAAAAAAATATAAAAATATAAAAAAAAATATAAAAAAAAATAATATAAAAAAAAATTAAAAAAAAATATAAAAAAAAAAAATAAAAAAAAATAAAAAATAACAAAAAAATTAACATAAAAAACAAAAATAATAATTTTTAAAGGTAACAAAAAATAATTTTAAAAAATGTATACATAAATAGGTTATATTTAAATAAATATAAAACAATAAAAGGAAAAAAAAAAATTTAAAATACAATATATTTAGAACAATATATTCCAAAAAAAATTTAAATAAATAAACAAATAAATATATACAAAAAATAAAAATTAAAATAATGCCGGACCGGAAAAACAAGGAGAGTAATAGATATAAGAGAAACTTTATATTAAAAAATAAGTAAAATATGTATATATATGCTATAGTAAACCGATCTGAACAAATTTTCGACGAGATTGCATCAGTGGCTCTAAATAATGATCCATGAGAAGTTTCGTGAAAATCTCTCGACAAATGAAAAATTTTTCCATACAAGCACTTTATTCCAATCGTTAAACTATGGTGATCTGACAGCGGCAGTTCCGACAAATAAGAGACTACTTGGTGAGAAAAGAACATGTGCAAAATTTCAGATCGGTACACACAATCGGGCAAACGGACATGGATACATACATCGACTCAGCTTTTACATATATATATATTGAGGTCCCTCACATTTCCTTCTGGGTATTACAAACTTCGTGACAAACCTTATATATTTTATTCAGAGTGTTATTAACAAAGGGTATAATACTTAGAGAAAAATAACGAAAAAACTCATAAGCAAACATATACCATCAACTAAATCGGTAATAAATATAACTACAACTTCCAAGAAGCCTCACTGTGAAGCTCTACTTATGCTCAATACCCCGGTGTTCTTCTAAAAGACGTAATCAATTGCTTTACAGCAGCGAAATAAGACATTACGTCACACATGCTTACATATTTAAGCATAAAATAGGCAACCGCACAACTATTTGCGCATTCACACATAGCCTAGCCGCAACGTTACAGCATCACACTCACAATATTGCCTGTATCAGCACACAAAGTGCTTCCGAACGATTTTATGCTGAATTGTAATGCATTGCGCCTACTAGTGTCCTTGCCGCCACGAGCATACAAGCAATGAGACGCAATTGAATTTTGATGCAGCCAGTTATATATATCTATGTACGCATACAAATACGGCAGACTGCTGCAGCAGCTAGTCCACGCCACTAATACACGCCTAAGTATATGCAGGTTGTAGTCAGTTTATGTGTCAATGCGCGTTAGTGTCATGTAGCATCAGATGATGTTGTCGTGTTATTGTCATGTTTCGCGCGTTGGTGTGCTGTGTTTTTCAGCCCATTTCTTGTTGTTGGTTTTGTTCATGCATGCATATGATATATTGCGGTATTATGACGCGACAAGTCAGTCATTGAAGTCAGCCGCACACACACACACAGCGGAAGATGTTAGCACATCAACTAGCTCCTTCATTACCTCCCATGCAGTCACTTCGCATTTATTTTCGATTCTCTCATGCCGCTTACTCTTTTTCCGCACTACCATGCACATTTGCTGCCTAGTCAGCACATCTTCAGCCTGTTTGTCATATCTCGCCACCAACAGTTGTTTAACAAGCAACGCAGCAACTCATCACCATGGCTGCGCCGCAATCTAATTAAGTGCCTTTTATTTTCCTTACAGGCTTCGCAAACTCTGCCTTTTCCTCGTGCAACGCAAGTGCGCGCCTATTGCGACGCTCGACACTAGTCGATCCTTTCATCTGCCTAACTTTACTAGCACTCGTACGCATAGGTATATGTGTGCATATGCAGCAATATGTGGCAGCGAATATAACTTGTAAGCATGGCGCCCACAGCTAAGTACAACCGCAATTCAAATTCAATTCTCACGAACATTAAGCTTAAAGGCTGTGAAAAATGATGGCCACCATTATACGAGATAGCTATTACTAGCATATGCATATGCGTATGTACATATATTAAAAAAATAAACGATTGTGAGTTTGAAGTGACGATATAAAGGGATGTGTAAAATATAAGTCACTTGAGACGTATTTAAGAATAAAAAATATTTCCCTAATGCGTGTAAATGATTTTTGGAGCATTTTGCAACAATTCAATAGAGATTATTCAAAACATTTGTGTACTAGGAAAAAAATATTGAAATTTAAAAATTTCTCTTTTGAGGGATATTTTCGTTATTCGAAAAGTACCACGTTTTTTGTAAAGTTTTAAAAGCGAATGCATAACATGTAAGAATAAAAATTCATTTCTGAATACGTTGCATTAATTTTTGAAGCATTTTTGACCAATTTCGTGGAAATTATTCACAAATCATGTGAAGCAAGCAAAAATGATTGAAATTTAAAAATTTCCCTTTTGAGGGATATTTTATTTTTTTCGAAAATAACCTCAATTATTGTAAGTTTTAAAAGCATATGACAAAAAAAAAGAACATAACATTTCTTGAAATTATATATGTATTTAAAAGAGTTTTTGTAGATTTTGGTAAAAATGTCTACCAAAAGCTTTTTTTTTTGTTTTTGGTCAGTAGTTTCAATTACTATCTGATAAAACGATCATTTTCATATAGGAAACTTTAGATTTTGTTAAATTCTGCTCCCGGATTGATTTTTATATGAAGTAATATTACTTTAAAAACGATATGGGGCTTTTGTTGGGAAGTTTTCACGGAAAAAAAATTTTTAAGAAAAGAAGTGCTTAAGAATGTCAATTTACATTGCAAACTAAATTTCGCCCCAGTATATGCTTAAACTTTAACTCCAAATTTGTAAACGTTTGCAAGGAAATTTAAAAAAGTATCATAAACGTAACTTTTCCTACCTATGACTTACAGTTTTCTAACTATATAACCGCTTTTTTCGCTTGCATGATGGTTTGGTGATTAAAACAAATTGAAATTAAAAAAAACATATGTATATAAAATTAGTCTGATATTAGCATAAATATAGTTTTTGAAGCCCCAGGTGCCGATTTTAATAGTTAGCACAAAATTACCTCTAAGGGAAATTTTTGTACCTTTACAAAAAGTGCGAATAATAAAGATTTCTGTTATTTAGACTTAAATTTAGACTCACTTTAGCATGTTTTGTCAATTTTAATAGTTAGCAAAAAATTACCTTTAAGGGAAATTTTTGTTTTTTTAGAAAAAGTGCAAATAATTGCGATTTCTGTTTTTTAGGTTTAAATGAAGGCTCACTTTTGCATGTTTTATAAATTTTACAGCTTTGATAATAAATATTTTTGGGGAATTTAAGCAAAAATATGAGGACTTTTTTCTTTTTATTAAACCGAAATTATTTGTTACATAATAATATTTACAACAGAAATTTTCTTTATACATATTTGCTTGTATATTTCTTATAATTATATAATTATAACTACAAATATTTGACAGCAAGTGCCTTTAAACACTAGTAGAAACAAACAAACAGAGTTAACTACATCTGTACAGATAGTTTTTCGTACTACTGATAGCCCAAAGCTTACTGTAAGCCGCGGGGTATTTTTTATTTTTCATATTGTACTCGTTCGACCACTTAGAAATGAAATGTAAAATAAATATTTCATTTCTGTTTCGATAAATCGTTTACCCTTAAAACATTTCCCTAAGTATTACACAAAATATGGAGGCTTTGTATGTAGTAGGTTCCACCTGCAATCTGCCTACAGTAAAACAAAGTCTCCTTTCATGTACATATTTATTTTATTGCAATTATCACCAAAGTAGTTAATATTTTGTTATTACCCCCAGCCATATACATTTGAAAGGCGAATATCATTCATTAACTCATCATCAATGCCCAGTTACGTGCGTTGCAAGCGTAAACACTTAAATTAATTACGAATGCGAAAATAATTTCAAATTTTCGAACAAACAGCAGACATCAAAGCATTAAAGATACGCTCACAAAGTTTACCTAACAGAAGCGTTTTACTTTGTGCCAAGCAATAACAACAAATCACCGTAAAGTTCGGTAAGTGAGACGTGGCAAATGTCATGCCACAGCGGCGTTGAACTGAAACAAAAGGAAAACATTATCAGCGCGTTCTACTTTGGCGGAGCACAATTTGGCAGCCGCGCTGCTGGAAAACTTCGTTTTCATTTGCATTCGGCGGCCACCACTATACCAATTGCTAGAAGCCACTTGACGCCAAGTTTGCTAAAGTTTATCTTGAGCGCTTTGTTCAGCTCAGCATTGAGTTATCTACTTATTCCCTCTCAAATTAATTTTTTTAACTTCAGTTTGTTGACCCGCGGGAAATTGCTGAGCTGGTTTTACATTCAAACTAAAAGTAAATAATAAATTAAAGAACTTGAGTGGCTCCCTACAATGATCTAACTTTTGTAGTTAAGTCACATAATGAAGAGGGATTTTTTGCGGCATTACTTGAATGCTTAATTAGATGTTGAAAGGTATAATTTATAATAGCTTTCAGAGAAACAAATGTAAGAAATTTTAAACTATTTAAGCAAAATAACAACGGAATTTTTAACTAAAACAGCAAATTTTCAATATTTTTTGTGGGTTATAAATTGCAAATTAATGTTCTGTGCAGAAATTTTGTGAAAGATAGAAAATTACCCTTTAGGGAAATTTTTTTAAAACAACTAAATTATTACATATTTTAATTACAAATATTGTTTTTTGCTTTTTAGAACGCTTTGTGTAAAAAATGTAAAAAAAAATCCCATATGGGAAATTTAAAAACATTCATGAAATTCTACAAAATTTTATGTAAATATTCATACTAACACAAAAATTGGATGTTTCTAACAAATACTTGCATTTTTACTGAAGGAATATTTTTCAATTTGGTTAAATTATGAAGGAATTTCGAATACGCTTGATAAAAATTATTTTAAAAAATAGTCATTTTTATTATTTTAAGCATTTTAGCTTATTGAAATTTTCTAAAAGATAAAAAGAGGGTGAAAAAATCTTTCTAAGGGAATCTTAAACTTTTTTAAAAATACTAAGTGCAAATTAAAACAAAATTAATTAGCGAAACCATTTCTGGTTGGTCGCTTGGTTAAGTTCATGCGGGAGACCTCGTCTTTGAGCATACTTGTGCAGCGTCAACTTCAAATTTTATGAAAACCTCGCAGGTTAATTAGCTATTCTGATTTCAGTTGCTGCCGCAACCAGAGAATTTGCATGCCATTGTGAGTTTACAATTAAAATTGCATGCCTTGAACATAGCACAAACATGTGCACATACACATATGCATTACGCTAAAATTCAATCGAACATTCATACAAAGTGCATGTAGTCTTTTGTGTATCTGGCAGTCAAGCCACATTGAGTGCAACCAACAATCGCTATTGTGGTACGTGGTATTTTCGTCCTAACAAGCCTACTTATTGGCGCATGGTTGCCGTCATTTGTGAAATTCAAATGAATAAATGCAAAAACAACAAAGCCAATAACGCGCAATGCATGTGTTAAAACAATAAAACTATCTTGAGGCTAATAATAACATGCAATTAGACGATGATTAGTAATAGTAAATCACTCATACGCTCGGTGAAGCATCTGCAATAAATGCATTTCAATGGAATTAAGAAACAAAAGCGTATGGGATTATGTAAATATGTACGTATATGTATAATCAGTATAAATATAACGAAATGAAAATTGTAAAAGTAAAAATACAAAAAATATAGAATTTAAACGGTAGAAAAGTAATTTTAGAAAATTACCCAAAAAGGGAAATTTTTAAAACCTTATTTTTGCATTGAATTTTTATGCTTAGCATTTAATTCAGGTTTAAGAAAACATTATTTAAAATTACCGTGTAAGGAACATTTTTAAATCACATATAAATTAAGATTTTTTAAAAACAAAGTTTTTTAAAATGATCTTGAGGAAATTTTGAAATTTGTTAATTCAGTCTTAATCAATCAATCTTAAGTCTTAATTTTTCAAAAGACAAAAGTGATAATTATTTGGAATAATTAAAAATCGATAAATCATACATATTTATCTTCAATAGAATAATTAAATTGCACTACATGTGATTCGAAAACTAAACTATTCATAATCAAACCCACACAGTAGTCTCAGGATAACATAAACATGTCTTTTTATAGGTTAAAAATGTGCAAAATCACTAAAAGCAAAATTTCCCTTAAAGGTTAATTTTAGGGACATTTTTTATGTGAACGTTTTTGGTACAAAAATTCAGTATGATTTCTATGTGCCTATTATGCATGAAAAACCACAACAACTAAAACATGCCCAAAGGGATATTTTTAGGGAAATTTTTATTTGAAAGTTTTGGATACAAATTAAGCAAATTTAGATGAATAAAATGTATTTTCCAATAAAGGAAAGTTAGAAAATATTTTCTTATTTACTGGTCTTTATGAAACTAGCTGCATTGAAGTGCTTATAATAAAAGATAATTTAAAGCTTTATAAATTCAACTTTTATGGGGCGTTGTGCAGAAAAGTTTATAAATGTTTACGCACGTAAATATACTTGTCTGTAGATGCTATATATACATACATATGCATATGTTATGCATTGTATACATTTTGTAATCTCTCAATAATGTGCCTTCCTGCTTACCAGCACACACACACACACTTGACAGCTTATGCATTCAGTGCAAGGAAATTTAATTTTGTAATAATTTAGTGCCTTTGCTGTCTTAATTGAGCGGATTATGGGTGCGCATGTGTTGAAGTTGTTGGTTTTGTACATTATACAAGGTTATAGAATATTTTTATGCACTTTATGTTTAACTTAATTTAATGTTTTTGATGGCTTTTAAAATTCATCCAGCACGAAAGTGCTATAAGACAGTAGAAGGAAGTGTGGGAAGAAAGCAGAATATGGCGAAATTAAGGAAAAATTGTGACTGGAAAGTTTTGTATGTATGGATAAGTGTGGGTGGTTTAAAAATGTTCAAAAATGTGTTCACTAACCTTGCTCTTCAAAGCTTTCGCATATTGAGCACTACATGGCGTATACGTAATTGCAAGTCATGCAAAGAAAAATGAGATGCATCTCTGATAAGAGCACTATAATGTCACGTTAATTAAAATCGGGAAAACATTTACTTTTCTAATTGATAAATTTTTCAATTTCACAGAAACCTTTGCTTTCAACTGGTTTCCAGAAATGCTTGAACGGCTGTCGTGCTGCAAAGCAACCGAAGGCTATGGTTCGATGACCATCAATCAGAAAATTGACTCAAACGACACTCCGTGCCATGCAGAGCTACACATTTTCAATTAACTAAAATTTCATCAGCACTTTACTTTGATTACGAAAAAGTGAAAACATTTTTATTGAGTAAGTGAGTAAGCCTACGGGTGCAAGGGGACTCAGCGCAGAGACAGCAGCGAACAAAAGCTAACGCAAGACTTATAGTTTGGATTGCGTGTGTGTATGTGAACAGAGATCTACAACTGACAACTAAGCCCTTTATGGCACACGCACACGCACATGCACACAAATACAAACATAGAACAGTAGACAGACCTCTCACATATCCTACGGCTGCTTAACAAGATAAATTAGCGTAATGTTGTAATGACACTTCAGTGACATGTCAGAGCCGAGAGTTGGTAACACACTGCCAGTCTACCAATATAGCTACACTAGGCTACGACAACAACAACAGCGAAAATACATGAAAAAAATGTACGCATAAAATCAAGTGATGAAAAGCAATTGTGTAACTACGCAGCTGTGTTACAAATACATTGGCTGCGATGCATGTATGAGTGCGGATGCTGGCCAAACAATGGTAGTATGTGTACGTGACCAGCACTGGTGGCTTGCCGTTGACCAACTGGTTGTTGCTGTTTGTGCAAGGATAAAAGCGGTTGAGGCCAAAGTGTGCATGAAGTATGCTTTTAGGAGCATCAAGCCAATACATGGGCAACAATGCTCCTAAATATCCATTTATAAAGGAAAATGTGTATGTGTGTGCACAATTTGATGGCTCATGCAGGAAGTCTCATATATAAGCCAGTTAATTTATTACGTACGCTGGTCATATAGTATGTGTACATACATACCCACTAGAAGAATGGGTGTTAAGCCGAAAGTATGGCGTGCTCGTGCTACTTACGCCGGCAAGCAATGAAAAGACATGCGGGAAAACGTGAGCGATTATTTACAGTGAGTTATAGTGATTTTTGTGACATGCTTTTTGCGTGAAAATTACTTTAAATATAATAATGTTAAGGAAAAACAAGTTGTAGGAGTACATATGTATATGTATATGATATTAATATATGTATGTATGTATGTACATATGTATGTATGTATGCTTAGTGCTATCTAAGCAAAAAAACACATTAATTGTAGCAAACTGAGTAAACATAAGTTTGTTTTTAATTACACGCTCATTAAGCGTTGTGGAAAATGTTTGCTTTAAAAACAAAAAAAATTTCCCAAAGGGTATTTTTAAGGGAAATTTTTTAAATACATAAATTATACAAGTTTAATTAATTATTAAGCCAAAGTATGCAATTAAACTTTTTTTAAGAAAATTTAGCAAAAGGGTTATTTGTTTTAAACAAAAATAAAGAATTTACATACCAAACTTATGTATATTCTATAAGACAGAAACCAATATTCCTGAAATAATTTGGTTTATAGATATTAGAAAGTATGTAAATATTAAAAAGTAATTTAAGGAAAAATTCCTCGGAAATTTCATATGAAAGCGTTTAACTCTTTTTAATTGAGTAAAATTGTTAAACGATGCATTAATAAGTTCAAGTACCACGCAAAATGCCTTTGACTGGTAAGAAAAACCTATTTAAAAAAATTACCCCGCTAGGGAAATTTTTTTATAATTGAAAACGCTGATTATCATGCAAATTTCAAGAGGTTTAAAGCATTTGCTAATACAAGCAACACATTACTATAAAGGAATTTGACTTTTTTTAATTATGATCAAATTTATTGTTTTAATTGTATTGCAAGCTGCTATAAACCTGCGAAAAACCTCATAATTCCTTAAAAGAGTTGCTGGTATTTTTAAATAATTTTTCAAATTCAACCCTTCAGTAATGAATTCATGACACAAATATGATTACAATTTTATTAGTGTCGAATAAAACACATTTATATGGAAAAATTTTGCAAGCAACCCTCTAAAGCTTTGATAAATATACATATACATATACATACATACATACATATATTTATATACACCCACACATATGTCTGTACAGACAGATGTGTATTTGTAGCTGTCTTAAATTTGAGTGAAAATATTTTACGGTCCTTCATCTTATATGTTTGTACAATGAGTAAGGAGTAAAATATTTATTTTATTGTGCAAATTGTATATGTATGTACATACATTTGTATGAATATATATACATACATATGTATGTTCATTGCTGATTATTATTAGTTCCTTATTTGTGCTTCTGGTATTAGCATCATTCATCATTTTATTATATAAATGATATTTGATATTTGTATCGTATTTATTTTGGGTTTATATTTGAACAAATAAATAGTACAAGGTGCTTTAAAATTTGTTTAGATGTTTTATAATATTTTAGCTAAAAAATATCAATAATTCAAAAAAAAAAAATAGTTCTGAAAGCCAAGGGAATTTAATTTATATTTGAAATTCAATTTCATAGCAATAAAATAATAGTTTTGCCAAAATTCCTTGTTGGAACACCCTATATACATACATAATAGGACTATATATTTTTGTGCAATAAATCAAATGCATGACATGGTATATACACGTATGTTAGCAGTAAGCATATTTAAAAATAAATAGAATACGAAAAATATTGGCTCAAAAGTCTAAAGGGAGCTTAAAGCAAAATGCATATTTTAAGAAAAAGAAACCGTAACAAAATTTGTATTTGCTCTACAAGAATTTAAGCAGCAGTAATATGAAATGATTTTGGAAAGCTGAGAAAAATTAATGGCTGCGTAAGAGCTTTCTTCATACAAAATATCTAGTTTATTACTAAAACCCAATTAAGTCTTTGAAAATTAAGCTTTTAATGAAAAAATTGGAATTTCGAAGAAAGCAGATTTATTGAAAAAAACTGTGTATGCAAAATGTTGTGAAGTTTCGAATTTAAAAAAAAATGAAATATCCCCTAAAGAAAATTTTTGGAAATTAAGTGTAGTCCGCTAAAAATTCAAATTTCGAGTATTTTAAGTTGTTAAGGTACAAAACTGAAAAAATATTAAATATCCCTTAAGAAAAATTTAGGAAATTAAGCGCAGTTCACTAAAATTTCAAGCATTTTAAGTTGCTAAAGCACAAAACAGAAAAAATATCTAAATATCCCCTAAGGGATTTAAGGGAAATTTTTGGAAATTAAGTAGAGTCTACTAAAAATTCAAATTTCAAGCAATTTTAGTTACTGAAACATAAAAATGAAAGAAGAACTAAATATCCCAAACGGGAAAGTTTTGGAAAAATTTTACAAATTATGTATAGTGTCTTCAAGTAGCCTAAATTCGTTTATTTTAAGTTTTTAAAGAGCGGTCACTTACACAAGCCGTTAGCCTATGCAAATTGCATTAATACTATTCTATCTATTTTGTTTTTTTTAGCTCCTACCTGGTTTAAAATTGTTTTCCAACTACATTGAAATCCCTTAAACAAAAAAAAAGAGACATAAAAATATCAGCAACATTAATCTCTCATTTGCTATATGATTTTACTTATTTACATCCGTGCAATTCTCCTGACATCAGTGTTTGCCATGGCTTCCACAATGTGCTGTCTGCACTTTGCTACAGCTGCATAAGCCATTGCATACGAAAATGCTTGACTGCTTACTTGATTGTGCCCCTAACGTTTCGCCAAACCACCGCCGCAGAACGCAGCAGCATGCTTGCTTACCATCCAATCTCGTTTGTGTGCTTTGGAGCATAGGTACATGCATACATATAAACCCCATTTCTTATTCCAATTTTATTTTAACTTTTTATTGCTGCTTCTCTATTTATGCAGCGCACTGTACACCCCTTTCTTGTTCGCTTTAATCCGTTCGCTGTACTCGAGACCGCATAGTAAATATTTGCTCGAATTTTTATTTTTTTCAGTTCAGTTTCTTCGCTCTCTTCTCGTCGAAATGAGGTTGTCAGCAATTTTTGGGGGGTTTTCGCGATTAGATTTTTAAATTTTCCAGTTTGCAAGCAGCATTGGTATGCGGTGAAAAATTCAAAGTGCATAAGAAATGATTTTGCTCTACCATGGCATTTCACGACAGACCAGCTAGCTGCATATATTTAGCGCAAGAAATTTCAGTGTCTTTTGAATTTAATATTGATTTAATGAAATCAGAAATGCACTTTCACTGCTTAAGTATTTGTTATTATAATTGCTAACCAGCTTTTAGCATAAAATCTTTAATTTATTAAGCATATTTCGTGAAAACACAAGTACGGTGCAACGTGGCGTATGATGAACTAATTACGTAGAGACATTTTTGTATGTGATACTTCTACTTTTTCTTCAGAGTAATAAATTACACAAAAAAAAATAAAAAATTATTCAAATGGCAAATTTTAAACAATATTTTTTAATTCAACCTTATAATTTTACTTTTTTTTAGGAATGTAAATTGAATATGTAGACTCAAATGGGAAATTTTAAGGGATATTTTTATTTTAGCACTATTTTTCTTATTTTTTTAAGAAAAGAAAATTACTTATGTATATACTTATGCAAAATTACCCAAAAGTGAAATTTTGAGGGATTTTTTTTATTTCCGTTTCTTTCTTTTCAGGTTAATAAAGTTCTAATTTTTCAACTCAAAAGTATAAAATTTTATTTATATAAAATTACCCCAATAGGAAATTTTGTAGGATATTTTTTTTTAATTGCCGCATATGAATTATCCTTCTTTTCAAGTTAATAAATTTTTTATATTTTCATGCACAAGTAGAAAATTTTTCGTATATTAAATTACCCAAGCAATTTTTTTATTTCCGAAAAGTTGAAACTTTTTCGAATAAAAGGCAATAAATATCGCTACAACTGTGAATTTCAAGTGTATCAACTTTTTTAGGCTAGACCAGCATTCGTTACTTTTTGGATATCATATTTCATTCACTTTCTTTTATATTAAACATATTTAAAAGAGCTTCAGCATTGCACATACTAACTTGTACAACTGCCACAAAATTTCTGGTTTTACTTAATTTAATACTAATTTAATGCAGCTTGAAATCAAAAATCCAAAAGGATTCATGTATATTTTTATGCACGAGTTGCTTTAGTTCTCCAGTTATAATTGTCCTCTAAAACAAAACAACTCAGAAATTAAGATAAATAAAGAAATTTGGATACATTTTCATTTGATTAAAGTGAATTTCAAGTTGTAAGGGATCAAATTTAGTTCAAAGAAATAATAATAGAAGTATGCTAAAAAAGGTATCAAGTACTCGACTTGTCTATCTACCATTAAGCCACTTCAACTAATTCTCAAAGCGCTTGGATGTTAGCAAAGGATGAAAGGTTAAAAAAAGTGCGAAAAGGGTTATTTCGGACAACGTTATACAAGGATATGTAAACATAAATGAAACGAAATAGTTATACAGCAGAAAGGATACGTTTACATATGAGATGTGTTGTGAAGTGGTAGAAAGCCTCTTCAAGTATTTTGCGTTTTTATTTGCATATTTGTTGAGAATTCGGCATTAAATTTGGTAAATATAGACAACTTGTATAAAGTATATTTGCACATAGATGTTGAAGGAGAAAATATCTAATAAACTCATGAAATAAATTTCAGAAAAGGAATATGTGCCGTATTTAATAAGCATACGGGTCCGCAAAAAATAGAGTAAAAACGTACTCTGAATCATGTCGGTAAATATTTAGCAAACCGGAGGAATATTTGTTCTAACAGCCAAACTTCACAATTTGAACAAGCGTCGAAAAAAAACTACACTTCTTCCTTTTTAAGTTAGTTGTTATAGAAATTCAACAGAAGGGATATTTTTAGGATTTTTTTATTATCATTGTATAGTATATTAGCCGAATACTTTCTATTTATTAACGCTTCAAAGAAAAAAAATTAATTTTTCCATATAAAAAAATTGAGTAAGTGGAAAAACGAAGAAATTTCCCATACTTGCGTAGCAATAAGAAAAATTCCGTAGAAGTGAAAACCTGTGAGATGTGAAAAGAGAAGTTCTGGTTTGGATTTTTATTATTAGACAAATTCAAAGCTTATTAGAGTCAAAAGGTTTATTTTTTTTCTGGAAAAATAAAAATTTCCTCAAGGAGAATTATGTTATTAAACTGCAATAAATAATTTAAAGCATAATCGAATTAAAGAAACTATTTTTGCGAGAAAAAGAGAAATTTCCCTAAAGACATTTTATCATTTTTGGGTAAATTGATTTTAAAATTTTATTGTTGTAATAATTGATGTTTTTATTTATATCTTTGCGAGAAAAACAAAAATTTCCCGAAAGGAATTTTTTTATTTTTGAGCAAATTGATATTAAAAATTTAGTGTTGTGCTGACAGATGTTTTTGTTTGTATTTTTGTGAAAAAAATAAAAATTTCCCTAAAGGTATTTTTTATTATTTTTGAGTAAATTGATATTAAAAATTTAAGGTTGTATTGCCCAATGTGTTTTAGACGTCTAAAACAATCAATGCATATGAAACTAAATAGCTTTGAATATTAATATTTAAATGTGGTTTACTTTACTGAGCACCTTTCTTTTACTCACAGCATCAAATATCTATAGATTACAACCAATGTGGTCAAAAATGTAATCATGCCATAAATATATTTATTCCATTTCCATAAACTGAAGAAAAATTGCACAATTACAATTTTATAATCTTTCATAAATTTCAATTATTATTTATCTACGTAAGCTAAAAATGAATTGCATTATACGTTATCCACATAACTGAATTTATTTATGACATGCAGCTTGCGCTATATTTATATATACAATACACCAAACATAATTTTCCACTCGCACACCCACACTCCGGCAAGCGCTTACTCGCATTCAAACACACACACACATACACACAGGCACATATAAGTTTGAGTATATGAACACAACTTTGCGCTCAAAAGTGCAACACTGACTGACGTCATTCCCTTTAATGCAGAATGTTTTATAGCTTTCGAGATATAAGTAAATATGCACATGCACAAATGCTTTCTATGTGTGCAAATGTGCAGCCAGTTTTGATGTGTGTATGTGTTTACGCCAATTTTGTTTACTTTGTTGCATTTTCAGTTTGGCAACGAAAAGTTTACAATCGCTTGCAATGTGGCGTCATTAATGTGCTGCGAAAGCCATTTGGGATGGCAGTAAAGTGTTGGAATGATGACTGAATTATTTCCAGGATGAAATTTGCGAAAATTGAAAACTTAATGCATTTTTTCTTTAATTTTGTTAGGTTAATATATACATATTTTTCACAAATAGTTATTAAAAAGTCAAAATGTACAAAATAACAAATCGTGAGCCAAAATAATACAAAAAATTTGAATTTTGGTCAACTTTGGAAAATTAAAAAAATATAAAAAAATTTCTAAAAAAAAAATTCTAAAAAAAATATAAAAAAGTTTCTAAAAAAAAATATAAAAAAATTGTGTTAAAAAAATTAAATTTAAATTTAAAAATAATTTAAAATAAAAATTTAAAAAAAAAAAATATTTAAAACAAAAAGTTTTGGCAGAAATTTTGAAAAAATTCAAAAAGCTGCGAAAATATTATGCCAGCTAGTTATTTTGACAATAAAATACTTTACTTCGTATACGTAAATGCTTAGTTACTTTTTTCGAGCGTTGAAATTTTGAAAATTGGAAACTCCAAAGTTTTTCAAATTTTGTCGAAATACACGTCCAGTAGCATTTTATTTCAAGGAACACTAAAAATGTTTTAAAATAAATTTTGGATGAAATTTATTTAAAAAAAAATAAAAAAAAATTAAAAATAGGCAAAATATTAAAAATTAAACAAAATTTTAAAAATTAAACAAAATTTTAAAAAACTACATTTAAAATATTTAAAAATTACCAAAATATTTAATATTAAACAAAATTTATAAAATAATTAAAAGTAGTTAATAAAAAAAATTATAGTAATTTCCTTTTTTATAAATATAATGTATATAAAAATAAAAATAAAAAATTAGAACATAAATAAAAAAATACAAAAATAAAATATATAAAATAATATAAGCAAATAAAAAAAATTATAGTAATTTCTATTTTTTATAAATATATGTATATAAAAATAAAAATAAAAAAATTAGGACATAAATAATAAAAATATATAAAATAAATTTAAAAAATAGGCAAAATACAAAAATTCACCAAAATTTAACAAAGTTTTCAAAACCAATGAAAATATTTGAAAAAAAAAATTATTTTCAAAAACTAATAAAAAATTATACTATTTTATATTTTAAAAAATATACAAAATATAAAAAATTCAACAAAATTGCAAAATGCAAAGTATTGACTACTGCCTTTTACACATTTTGACCACCTTTCTGGCAATCAAGCCCATAAGAAATATTCGTATTTTTAACCAAACTAATCAAACACTCAATTTTCGATTTCTGCGTAGGGATCGAAGTGCTGTTCAGCCAATGCGTGTTCCATCAATGAAACGAAAACGTAATCGGAAGGGGCCAAGTCTGGTGAATATGTCGGGTGGGGTAGAAACGATTTTCTCGAAACGATTTTGCTTTGTTTAATTTAAATTTCGCGAGTAAGCCCATCTTTCGAAATATTTTATTTTATATGTTGGTATCACTGTCAGAGAAATTTATGCCAAAATTTTTTTCAAAAACTCGTTTTTTCTAATATTTTTAGGTTCTTGTATTTAATAAAAAAAAACATAACAATATCATTCAGAACTAATTTCATATGCGCTCTCACTCAAGTCCTTGCACTCTTCATTTTTCAAATTTTATTGTTATTTCGCTGCCTTATAAGCGGCAGATGCAACATTTTCCGCAACATAAATATATGAATATGTATTTACGATGACCTGTGAGCATAATGCACCACCAACACACAGCAGCAGCGCGCGCGTTCCATATACATTTGCTTTCATTTCACATTATTGTATTGAAGATTTCCTACTGGTTGCAGCAGCATTGCAGACATTGTGAAGGAGCTACGGTACTCGTCGGGCCCTTGAATGGCCCTAATTGAGATTGGAGCGCTTTCAACTTTCCACATTGCCAAGTGATTGCAATTGCACAGCGCTCGTTGCAAGTAATTTCATATACACTACACACTCACACATCTACATATATACATTACAAATGTATATTGGTGGATATTTCGCGTGCACTGCAAGGATAATAGAGTCACACAAAGGTGCCACATATAAATACACAGTTTTCAATCTACAACCACAAGATCGAAGCAGCGAAAAATTACTAACCGCCGTTATACGAATGTGAAAAGGCGCCAGTGCATGAGTACTTCCACTACACAGCCCAGCCAGTTATGGTGGCGTAGCGCATAGCCGCAAGGAGTAGCGCCGAAGAAATAGCCACAGGATTACCGTAAAACTGCGACGTTTCCGTTGCGGGTTTGATGAAGGAAATTGCTTTTTGAATTTTCACAAAGCAATGTGCATGGAACTGTGTTAATACATATGTATATATACATATACAAACACCGGAGTGTAAAGCTGGCAATGCAAAGCTTGCCACAGTGAGTGGCACTCATTGTTGTTTGCTGTTTGCAATTTGCTTTACCCCCACTTGCGTGCAGCTTTCATAATTTCAAAAGAAATGAAAACTCATATATATAAAATTTAGAAGATGAGCAGCAACTTAAAGACACAGACATATTTATGAAGCCTTAACCGTACTTTTGCGCCAGTAGATTAGTTTACACTGCCACTCATAATTCTTAGCGACTACCACGAAATTACTTTCTTATATTAAAAGAGCGATTTACTGTGTAAGTTATTTATATACGGAGATAAAAAAAATCGAAAAGTAAGATTTTTTAAATTATGTTGCAGCAGCATGTTTAGCAACAATGTTGCTAACAAATTTTTTCATTAAAATATGTTGAAAATAGGTTTTTGCTAGTTATTTATTTGGACAAAAACTTTTTTTATATACATTGCAGCAACCTGTGTAGCAACAATGTTGCTAACAAGCAATAAAAATGTTAACAAATTTGTGAACTATTTATAAATTGCTAAAAAATTACGAAAACAAAAATAGCTTCTATGAATTATGTTGCAGCAACATGTTTAGCAATAATGTTGCCAAAACTTTTAAATAATAAATGTTGAAAAAATTTATATTCTTTATTAAATATGCTTGAACAGACAAAAATAATTTTAATTTTTGAAATAATTTTCAAGATCCGTCTAAGAAAAGTTGCTGCATCATGTTGCTGAAACATTAGTGCTAACTTATATTTCATTGAACTTTATAATTGCAAATTTATTAGAACTCAGGTCTCAAACTATATGTGCTCAAAAAGTTGTTGCCGCAACAATGTTGCTATCGTTTTAAAAATTAGAAAAATGAAGAAACGATAAGTTAATTTACATTTTTTGTTAAAGGCACTTTTTAACCCCAAAATAATTTTATTATAATTGGGGCAACATGTAGTAGCTTAAATTATTATTTTAATTTTTTTTAAGAGGTGGCAACTCTATTCTGAAAATGTGCGAATTACCGATTTTAGAAAACTAATTTAAAAAGCTTGCAAATGTTTCATTTCTTTTTTATTACGTTTCATGCAAAATATTTTAGAGTGGCAACCTTATTATGTTTTAAGTACGTAGAAAATAACCAGTTTAAGTTGCTTGTTGCAATATTTCATATGTATTGCTTACTTAGATATTTTATAAAGAGAAATAATAAAATTGGTAGCGCAAATTAAAGAACTAAAAAAATATCGGAAAAGTGGCAACCTTATCAAACAATTTTAGTGCTTAGATATTCAAATATCTTACGTACTATAACGTGAATTTAGAATTTTTTGTGGAACTTAAAATATTTGAAATATGTGGCAACACTGTTTTTATAGAGTTTTTTCGACAACAAAAGTAATATTTGTTAAAAAATTTTTATATTTACATATCCAAATATCTTAACGCCGAATTTAATTTTTTTTTTTGTAAAACTTAAAATATTTGAAATATGTGGCAACGCTGTTCTTAAAGTTTTTTTTTTTTTAGTTTTTCCGACAGCAAACGCAATATTTGTTAAAATTTTTAGCCCATTAAATAATTTACTTGAGTTTTGAGAAAAATAAATTTCGAAAGGTTGGCAACCCTCCTTATATCATTTTTCATAGAAAAATGTGCTAAATGTTAAAGCCTGGATTACAACGTTGTGTTATTTTTTATTAGTTTCTTTATAAATAATTTTATTTTTTCAGACATCTGGCAACACTATTAGCTAAACTTTTTGGACTTACACTTGATACAAGAATTCGTAAATTATAAAAACACTTGCGCGAACAACATTTATTTATATTTTTTTTATAAAAATAGCTAAAACCCCTACAGACGTCATATATGTATCTCATACACTTCGCACGCGTACAAATACATTTGCTTATTCAAAGTATACACTACATCTATCCATACATATGTTTGTATGTATGCACACACTCAATTTGGTTTATTTTTTAGCATCCACTCAATCAAATTGTATACACAATTTACAACATTGACATGCTAATTTGACCCAATACATCCCAACACGTCATAGCATACTTTTGAGGGCGCAGCGCTGTGCATTCCAAGCGCCGATCAAGCGTCACACACACACGTCTTTGATGCGAAGGTGTTTAATTGGCAAATTGTCTACAAGGAATCAAAATATCAGCCGCACGTGCGTAAGAGACCAAAATAAAGCACATGTGTGTATGTGTGTGTGTGTGCGTGTGAATTTGCATTTAGCCAAAAGTGTGTTGATTACATTTGGAGTATGCTGTGATACCTTTCCATACAAACGCAGAGCTTAAGAAAGCAGCAAATAAAACGCTAAGAAACACACAGCGTATGAAAGAAAATGTTAATAAGTGTGCATGTGAATGTGAAAGGACACCTGTGGGACCCTTTTTGCATGCAAATTTTCGGTAATATAAATAAGCATATTAACATGTATACGTGTGCATTGCTTTGGAGCGCGTTGAGAGATTGGTGTGCAAACATAACGGCATACAAATTTTAGTGACAGCTATCAACGCCTACTTAACATTTCTTTAATGACTTCAACCAAAATCGACCTTAAGGGAGTAAGGTATTATTAAACAAGGTTAGCACAGAGAGTTCGGAGAAAACCATTTAGACGAGCAAAGCTTTTCGAGTCTTCAAATATGTTAAAATACCGCACGAAAATCTAAAATAGTCTTAAGAGATCGTATCTACAATCTTCCCTACGAAAACTCGAGCTCACTTCGAGAAAGCTCATATTTGCAGAAACACAGCTTTTCTAAGGTTAAGGCTAATATCTCGATCTTGCGGTAAAAGAATAAAACCACTCTTATCTTTCCTTTCAGTCAAAACGAAGAGAAATTTAAAAAAATTGTAAATATTAATCAATGTCCTATGATTCTACGGACTAAAAAGTATCTTCGAACTTCTTGATATTTCTGACTAATCCTACAAAAACAAGGCTCAAGTAGCGGTTATGTCGAAGTTCAGATAAGTTTGGACTTTAATTTTTAATTATTAAAGCGAAAAACTTGACTTGGACCAGCATTGTTGCCGTTCCCAAGCTCCAAAATCCAAGCTTACGAACCGGTTCAATCTTTAAATGGAACAGATCTATTCTAATGATCTTCGTAATATATTAACTTGGCGCTGAAGGTTCCGTTGAATCCAGAAACTGAACCTAGAAATTGAACATAGCTACTATACTGATTCCGAGTGGATGATAGAAACATGAGCCGCAAAGGCACCAATGGTATATTTCATGTAATGGTACGAATGAGCCATACACTGTGAGGCTTCCATTTGCTTTCCCCCACACACAGTGCACAGTGGTACATATCCAGCAATGCTCCGGTTTTGTAACCGGAGAGAACTGAATTGGAATCGATACGGGTTTTCTATGAAATGTTTGAGGGTTATAACAACAACACCATTAGGATCTCTATTTACAACTTCTACGCTCTAAGTAAAATATCCCTTCGTACTCGGTTGATCTAAGCTGTGAGTTATAAACTGCATCGAAACAGCTTTTGTTTACAATCTTGGAATTAGACTTCTCCTCAACTAAATAGCATTAGCGGAAGCGATGCGCTTACAGTACGTTTAAAGTCTCTTAAAGTCGATTCTTATTAGTCAGTTGGGCTAAATCGAAACAGCGAAACCAGGCACGAGTTGCTGCTCAATTAGGAGGAGTAATAACTATTCATGAAAGAGCATAGATAGCATCTATAAATAGAGAATAACCAACACTATCACAGGGAAGAGAACGTATATCCGTTTCGAATTCTGGTCTCACAACAAAGTGCACCAGAGCTTAAAAGCGTCAATTGGACGTTTTGAAGCATTGAACTATGTACATATGTTCTCATATCAAAGTTCACCAGAATCTTCATCGTTTGATTTTGAAACGTTGGCAGTTATGAAAGATCCAACAAATTCACAAACAGAAATCTTTTTTCATATTATCGGTATGCCATTAGTGATGAATATCTTAAAAGAGCTCGAAAAGATTGTCGAAAGATTTGAATTTTATTTTAAATTTATGGGTAGATTTAGGCCCGATCTGAAGACAAAGAGATCGTGTCTAGCGCAAAAGAAGTTAGATTTGCACTAAGAAATCACAATGAGACCTAGAGAATTGTGCTAAATAAACTAGATAAAATATCAACGACTATATCTTTTTCAATATATTTTTTCTTTTACTTTTTTGAAAATATATTTCTTTTTGCCTTTTTTCAACAAAAAGAATTTTTTACGTAATATTTTATAAGATCACTTCTTCAGACAAAGTATGACAGCAATTTAAACAATACTTGAAAGGTTATTATGAAATTTCATGCATCAAAACTCTGAGCAAATAATTGAAGTCAATTGTATGTTACTTTGAAAAAAAAGTATACAACTTTTTTAGCACTTAAGAAAAACATAACCTGCAACGCTACACGAAGCAACAACTCTTCACGTTGACAAGCGAAGTGCGAAAGTAAATAAATATAAATGATTTTATTGATATATTAATCAAATAAAGCAATTGATTTGCGAATACAAAGAGCTCTTCAAAAATCAATATATACCATATCTACATATATACAAACCAAATATACACAAATGCACTTTGTACATTTAAATAACGATGAAAAATTAATAATAAATATTGCAAAGCGGTATAATTCAAATGACACTTGTGTAAGACTTGAGAGAATAAATAAATATTAATAACTAAATTGAACTAGAATTTAAAAAATAATTAACTATTAAAAACCTTTTAAAAGTAAAAAACATAATTAAAGCTTAAAAATTAGTATAATTGAGAAAATGTTTAAATGAAATTAAAATAGAAAATAAAAAAGAAACTATTTTAAAATTAAAAACAAAAATTTTCATTTAATTGGAACAAAATGAAAACCAGAATTTAAAAATATAATAAAAAATAAATAAAATAAAAAAATAAATAAAATGAAAATAAAATAAAAAATAATAATAAAATAAAAAATAAACAAATAAAAATAAATAAATAAATAAAAAAAATAAATAAATAAAATAAAAAAAAATAAATAAAATAAAAAAAATAAATAAAATAAAGAAAATAAAATAAAATAAAGAAAAAAACAATAAAAAAATTAAATTAAATAAAATAAAGAAAAAAACAATAAAAAAATTAAAATTAAAATATTGAAAATTAAAAGTAATTAAACTAAATTAAAACAAAAAATAATTACAAACCAAATAAAAACTTAAACCAGAATTTATAATAATTATAATATAATCAAAAAAGTTCAAATTATTTTTTTACTTTTGAACTTTTTTACTAAAAGTAAAAACAAAAAAGTAAAACTAAAAAAATTGGTGAAATTTCAAATTATGGAAAATTAAAAAAAAATTAACTATTTTAAAATTAAAAACAAAATTTTATAATTAATTCGAAAACATGATAACTAGAATTTAAAAATTAAAAAACACTTCAAACAAAATTATTAAAAACAAAAAAATATAAATATAAAAAACAATAATAAAATAAAACCTTGAACCAAAATAATTAATAATTAAAACCAATCCAAAAGTAAAAAAATTAATTTGAAGAAATTTACTAAAATTTAAAAAACAGTAAAATTAAAAAAAATTTTAAAAATTAAAAATTTAATTTTTCAATTAATTCGAAAAAAATTAGAAGTTTCAAAAATTGAAAAAATTCAATATTTAATAAATTAAAATCGATATACAATTAAATAAATGAAATTATATTTAGAAAAGAGCCGAAGGCCCTGGTAGCCAGTGCTGATTCTTATAAGTGGATTAATTATTTATAATTAGTTCTCTTTAAATAAACAAATAAAAAAATAATATTTAGAAAAAAATTAAAAATTAAATAAAAAAAAATTAACCAAAATTAAAAAAAATAACTATTATTTGAAAAATTAACTAAAGCTTAAAAATTAGTAAAATTAAATCAATTTAAAATTAAAAAACATTAAACTAAATATTTATTTATTTTAAATCCAAAACAATTTTTTTTTTAATAATTCGAAAAAATTAAACTACACTTGAAAAATTTTGTATTAAAAAATTTTGTTCAATTTAATAATTTAAAGATATTCAATATAAAATTAAATATAGAAAAATAATTAAAAATTAAGTAAAAACTTGAAACAGACTTTAAAATATTTAAAAATTACTTAAAAAATTAAAAAAGTAAGAAAAAAGCAAAATGAACTAAAACAGATGTACAAAAAGCCGGAATTAAAAAACTAACTTTTTTACAATTAAAAACTAAATATTTTAATTAATTTGAAGAAATGAGAATTAGAATTTGAAAAAAATTAGAAGCTTTTAAAAGGAAATAAAAAGTCAATAATAAAAAAGTTAAATTAAATGGAAAACAAAGCAACTAAAAATTAAATAAAAACTTGAACAAGACTTTAAATAGATACTATTTAATTAGAATAGAAAAAAAAATAACAAAAACTTTAAAAATTTTAAAATAAAAAAACTAGAAAATAAAAAAAATTAATTTGACCAAATGAACTAATATTTAAAAATTTATTTCTAAAAAACATGAATTAAAATTTGAAAATGTAAACATTAAAATTATTTAAAAATTAAAACATGTTAAAAAAGGACTAAAAAATTTAATTAAAATAAACAAAAATTATTGCAAATTAAGCAAAAATTTAATCGGAATTAAAAAAAATTATTTGAAAAAAAACAGCTTAATTAAATTAAACCAAAATTTCTGCAAATTAATGAAAAATTTAATCGGAATTAAAAAATTAATTGAAAAAAATCAGCTTATAATTAAAAAAAAAATTGAAAAATGACAAAAAAAAATATTTTGAAAAGCAAAATTAAAAGAAGAATTAAAAAAATAAAAAATTGAATAGAATTGATTTGAAATTATTTTAGTTAAAAATTATAAAATTTGAAAAAAAAACATAAAAAGAAGCAAAAACTTTTTGCGAAACTTTTAAAATTGCATTTTTACACCAAGTTAATCAACGCAACTACGACACAAATAAGGCACGCACAGCGAAGTGCTCTAGCATGCTGTTATAAACACTTTGCAAAGCCATTACAAAGCACAACAAAAGCAACGCGCTTTAAAATTATCGATTCTTATATAAAATATTTATATGACTAAAGTCCATGAACTTTTTTGTTTCACAATTCTTGACCAAAACGTTTAAAAATAGCACACAAATTACTAATAATCGATAGACTTGAGTTGGTTTGGGGTACACCATGGCGTATACTTGTTGCGCACACAGCCACAATAGCCTGAAATGCCTGAAAACATGTGTGAACGAGTGCGGTTTACTTTATTTGGGGTATATATCTAGCTATTTGTTGTACAACTCGTTTAACCTGAGCTTTATCACGTGGTTAGATATATAAGGCAGCTACTTTGGCTGGAAAACATGGTTTGAGAACGAGAACTACGCTGTTGGTGCTACTTCGCTCATAAATTAGAAGTAAGGACAATAATAAACTGAATAATTTACCACTAAAATTATTCACAAGCATGTTTCTCGTAATATAGAATATATTTGGAGACACTTAAATGTGGATCGATCAAAAAAACAAAGTTTATATAGAACATATGGTTTCAAAGTACTTACATTATTGTGACGACAATTTTCTTTCACTGTTAAGTTTTTCTGTAAAGAAAAAAAGGAAAAGGATTTAAATCAGTTGAAATATAAACCAAATCATAAATAAATATTAATGTTAGACATGTTTATTTACTACGAATACATTCATTATTCCCAACCACATTTATTTCTGTCATGACATAATGTAGTTTCTAGCACTCGAATCCTGCTGTGTGAAAAATTGGTGTTTCTTTTGTAAGAAAATGGGGTGCAAGCGCAAATTAATGGAGACATGTTAAAGCGAAGTAACTATGAAAGCGTAGGAAGAGCGCATGCAGCGCGCGAAATGGATGGTAAATGAATAAAGATAAATATAAAAATTAAAAGAAAATAGTACTTAATTTAAAAAAATCAGAAAGAATTTAAAAATTGTATAAAAAATATTTAATATAGCACTAAACGAGCAAAGGCGTATAAAAATGTATTTAAAAAAATTAAAAAAATTAAAAAATAAAAAAGAAATTAAATAAAAATAAAATAAAAATAAAAAAAAATTAAAAAAATAAAAATAAATAAAAAAATAAAAACATAAAAAAAAATAAAAAAAAATATATATTTAAAAAAAAATTAATAAAATAATACAAAAAAAAATTAAAAAATAAATAAAAAAAAAATAATAATAATAAATTTAAAAATTAAAAAAATTGGACAAAAAAAAATAAAAATTTAAAATCCAAAAAAATAAAAAATTAAAAAGCATTAAAAAATAAAAAAATAAAACAAAAATAAAAAATTTAAGATATATATAAAAAAAATTAATAAAAGAGCAAAATAATACAAAAATAAAACAAGCAATTAGGAATCATGAATTGTATATTATATTTAATAAAACAATAAAAGATTAAATTTAATTTCAAATTTCGTACAGATAGGTATATTTTTTTAGTTTGAAAATTATAGAAATTTTATCAAACTTCATCTAATTTTAATTAGGTTAATACTTAATTTTATTTTAAAATTAATGTAAGTTAATTTAATTTAGAAAAAATATTTAAATATATATACAAAATTTTAAAATCACTACAAAAAATAATTATATTTAGTTAATTTTTTTTTAATTAATTAAAATTTAATAAATTTAAAAAAAATTAAAAAAATATTATTTAATTTAAAAATTTGTATAAATAAAAAAAAATTATCTCATTGTACGAAAGTTTAAAATAAGTTTTAATTTTAATTCAAAAAAAAAAGCTTAATTAAAACGACAACAATTAAGTTCTTTCAAAAACAAAGAAATTAATGAAGTTATAAAAAAAATTCCTGAAAAATATTTAAAGCAAAACGAATTTAAAGTAGCAATCCTCAAATAATCAATGAGTATTTAAATCATGATTTCATTTTGTAAGTGACGCTTCATTAACACCCAAATTAGCACCCAAATTGTTGGTAGCAAAAATCGCTTTTGTTGGTTATTTTTTTGCAATTTAATGATGCAGAAAATTCAATTACAATGCACAATCACAATTTGCAAAAATCACGCTGATGCATAGCGACAACGACGGCAGCACAACCACAAATCATAAACTAGACTTATTATTATTATTGTCACATTTTATTGGCAGCATATATCTACCGCAAATGTATGTATGTATGTGCGCATATAGACAAGTATGTGTCATGAGATTTTCGCTCAATTCCAAGCTAATATGACAGCTACGGGTATAAAATATAAAATGCCTTGCAGTGAATGAAAAAATCAGCACACAACTCTATCTCTATCCTACACTCATGCGCTCTCTTTGTCTCTCGCAAGGTAGCTTTGTCATCATTGCAATAACTGACCCTGTCACACGCGAGCGAGTCACTCTCCGACCGCCTAAACACCTGGAAGTCCCAATCGTTTGCTACACAATACAAATTTCACAAACTTTTAGCGAAAGCAATTAAATTTTACGATAGTAACAAATGGTTATGGCGTTTGGCGCGGACCACCGGGAGTGGGAGAGCGCTGCGAAGCACCTGCAGCAAGTGACCAAATGCCGTAATTAGCGCTTTATTTCGCAGCTTCGGTGCATTTTTAATGGTTGTTTGGAAATTAAAATATGCATATGCTTAAGAGCGCTATGGGAACAGCGCCTAGAAGCAGCCGAGCATTTTGTGTATGATGCAATTCACGGTTAAATGCAAAAACTGCAAAAATAATTTCAAGTAATGAACTAATAAGGCTTTGGAGCAAAGAATTCACCTTTGATGACCGTAGTGAGTATATTTTTGAAACTAAAGGCATTTTCGAAGCGATATATTTACTTTTATAATAATTTTTTAACTGGTTAAATATGTTTTTCACGTTGCTATGTGGTTTATATTATGCTTACGCTAAGTTCAAAGCTTTTTAGTATTTTATGAACTTATGAAACACACTTCTCACGAAGAATTAGGCGTTTATGAACTTAAGAAACACACTACTCACGAATTTTTTCGCGCTTTATGAACTTGGAGAAAGCATATATTTCAGGCGACGGTTTATGAACTTATGAAACACACTTTTCACGAAGAATTAGGCATTTTATGAACTTATGAAACACAATATATTCCAGGAGACGGTATTATGAACTTAAGAAACACACTACTCACGAATTTGTTGGTACTTTATGAACTTGGGGAACGCATATATTCCAGGCGACGGTATTATGAACTTAAGAAACACAGTACTCACGAATTTTTTCGCACTTTATGAACTTATGGAACACATTTATCACATGTTTTATACTCAGCGTGACAATTTTATGAACTGTGGAACAAAACTACAACTATTTACAATTCCAAATCGTAAATATAAGCTAGGTAGTACTTAATGAGCTTATGTAATGCAATTAACTAATGCTAAATAAATTATTAATATTGATTTATGAACTTGTAAAACATTATAAATGTAAAAATTACATCTAGAGAAGACAAGCGTCCACGTTTAGAAATATATTGGCGCTCAATACATATACAATATATCAAATGAGTTACGGATTGAACAACAATTCTCATTTAATACATTTTAAGTTGCAGTTAAATTTACAATAGTTGAGCCGAAATTCGGAAGCATTTATTATTGTTCTTATTGAACTTGTGGAACACAATTCATATGCACTTTATTTACAAATGAAACACAATTTTTGTATGGAACTTTTCGAACTTGTAAAATACTATAAATTCATATCACAACTTATCTTACAAATACTAGCAGCAAGCTTCGAACTTTTGAGTAGCAAACCATAGAATTGCCTTAGATAAATCCAAGAGATCGAGAGCAAAGTCATTTTAGTTTCGCAAAGCAAAAAAGGTTGTAAAGTTAATCAATTAAATCGGGTGAATTAAAGAACTTTTATGAACAAGTGGAACACAACCCAAATTTGAAAATGTTATGAATTTGTGAAACAGAGTTCTAGTTTAAAATCTCATGAACTTGTAGCACACAATTCAAATTTGATATCTTATGAACTTGTGGAACACAATTCAAGTTCGAAATCTTATGAAAGAGTTTGAAAATTTTATGAATTTGTGAAAAACAACCTAAATTTTAAAATTTTATGAACTTGTGGAACGCAATTCTAGTTAGAAATCGTAAGAACTTGTGAAACACAACCTAAATTTTAGATATTTACGAACAAGTGAAACAAATTTGAAAATTTTATGAGCTCATGGAACACAATTCAAGTTTAAAATCTTAAGAACTTGTGGCACACAATTAAAATTTGATATCTTATGAACTTGTGGCACACAATACAAATTTGATATCTTCTGAATTTGTGGAATACAATTCAAGTTTGAAATTTTGTGAACTTGTGGAACAGAAATGAAACTTGAAATGTTTGTGAACAAATGAAACACAACCATAATTTGAAAATTTTATGAACACGTGGCACACAATTCAATTTTGCAATTTCATGGACTTGTGCCACAAAATTCAAGTTTGAAATTTTACGGACTTGTGGCGCAATACTAAATTAATTGCAATTATTTAAATGCAAAATAATGTAACACTATGCGAACTGTCGTAGATAAAATATTGAAGAAATAAATAACCAAATGGCATCATAAAAGTCTACTTCTTTGTTATACTTTCAAGCATGCCTTTGCTGCAAAACACGTTTTGATCTTTCAATCTTTTATTGCCAAGAATTTGCTTAGAACCTTTCTTTTACTTTTCCATTCCATTCCTTAACATTTTAGCAAACCAATCTGAGTACCAACGGCATCAGTTAAAACCCTAAAGAGAAAAAGTAAAGCATGCATTGTGAAGAGAAACAAATTCCATTACTTTGACCCCTCATCAAAATCGCTAACCGTGTGCAAACTTGCGCAAAGTAAAAGGTGATCGAATGTGCACATAAAGTCCAGACAGACCAATCAGCCAATTCGTACCTTGACCTTTATTTTAAGGTGGGACCATAATAATAATAGCAACACAAAATAAACGGCGGTAACTTGCCTTTGTCAATTTAATAGCACCTTAAAAGGTCTTTGTTTGTCGTTGGCGTGCGTCTGGTTGACGGCAGCGGCTTGTGTATGAATTATATATGGTATGAATACATGTGTGTTCACTTGCTTTCCTTCTCAATTTTCGGCTTGGGTGAGGGCAAAATACGCATTTCTTATGCTTTTAATCAGCTTATGACTTGCAATTTATTGAGAGAGATCAAAGAACTTGTGAGAACAGTTGAAAAGAGTTCTAGAGTCGGGTCCGTCGGTAACTATGAGTATATAAAAGTGGTAGGCAGCCCTACCAGATGACTTAATTTTCGCGCTGAAGACAAGCTTATTCAGGGATTCCTTGTTGAGATCAGATTTTTGCAAATAATTATGTGTACAGATTTGAAATTTTCTCACAAGAATTGTTTTCATTGTAAATTTGGGAAATCTGTCAAGAAAATGTTGGTGGCATCAACCCAACCACCTCTCTTGTAACGGTTTGTATGTTTCTGCCAGCTGCTCTAAGCTAATACTAAACATTTATATTGATTTTTGATACGCAAGGGGTTCCATTTCAACCAATAACTGTGTCAACAAATGGACCAAGTTTGATAAAACTTAAATTTAACGCAACAACAGCCCTTTCGGGCAATTAATTTCATTTAGAGACATTTGCTAAATTCCATAGAAATTTCCCGCCTGCGGTGTATTCTAAATAAATACGAATTTATTGCACAGCACAGCGGGTGTGTGTGTATGGGTTTGTTTACAAATAAACATACGCATAAATATATCAAATATTTAACTAAAACCAATTGTTTACGACATTACGTATCATTTGATTTATGAAACGCTGCCATTGAGCTTTTCACTGCTCAAATAACCGACTGTAAACAAACAACGGAAACTGCGGACAAACGTGAACACGGACGCGCACGCGATGTTGGAGGAGAAGCGCGTATGTGTTTGCATTTATTGAATATTTATTTGCTTTAGAATATAATCAAATAAAGTGGCGCGATGTGATGAGGACGCCGCCGAAGGCGAGAATCTCAGTAGCGTTCCTTTAATGCAAATAAAAACTCATAAAAAGTTTAAGCGATAGTTTTTAATAAAAAAAAATAAATATATAATACAAAAAACTATATAATTTTAGATTAAAAATAATTCCAAAAAAATAAAAATTTAAGTGAAAATATTTAACTCAAAAAACAAATAAATAATATAAAAAAAAAAAATAAATAATTTCAAATAAAAATAAAGGCAAAAAAAAAATAAAAGATACTAAGTGAAAATATTTCATTAAAAAACGAATAAATAGTAAAAAAAACTATTAATTGTAAACTAAATAAAATAAAAAATTTGAGTGAAAGTATTTAATTAAAAAACGAATAAATAATACAAAAATTTAAATAATTTTAAATTAGAAAACAAAATTAAAAAAAAATTAATAAACCTTAAAAGTACCAAAAAAAAAATAATAATTAGAAACTTTAAAATTTTTAATTTATTTAAACTGAAAATAATTATTGTCTTAAAACATAATCAAATAAAGTGGAGCGATGTGATGGGGATGTCGCCGAGCGAGAATTTGAGTACAATTTAATACAAAAAAAAATTGATATAAAATTTTATTAGAAAATTAAAATTAAGACAATAAATCAAAAAATTGTAATTGTCAAAAAATAAACAGCTAAATATACTAATTTTAATTAAAAAAAATTAAGTGAAAAAATTGCTTTTAATAAGTAATATTAAAAATAAATTGAAATATTTAAAAAATTAAAAAAAAAATTACTAAAACAGTTAATTTTCAAACACACAATTAAATAAAAAAACTAAGTAAAATGAAAATAAAATAGTTATGAATTAAAATAAAAATTAAAAAACAAACTATTGTTAGGACAAAATTTAAAATTGCGAAAAATAATTATTAAAATTAAGTTAAATTAAAAATTTAGAAATAGTGATGAAAATTCAAAAAATAAAAAGTATAATTAAAAATTAAGAAATAAATAGTTAAGAAAATTAACAAAACAAATTTAAAAAAATTACTAAAATTAAAAATTAAGAACAAAATGGTTATGAAAATTAAAAAAATTAAAAAACATTAAAGAAAACAAAATTTAAAATTACACAAAAATAATTAATAAAATTAAGTGATTTTTTTTTTGCGGGTGAGGGGGTGGAAAATGCCTTCCGCATCATCGGTGCTGTCGTCACAGCAGCGGTATGTGCCACTTGCAGGTCACTAAAAACCCCCACTCTAAGGAACCGTCGCCGTGAAATTAAAAATTAAGAACATAATAGTTATGAAAATTAAAACAAATAAAATTAAAACAGATTAACGGGAAGAAAATTTAAAATTGCACAAAAATAATTATTAAAATCAAGTAAAATTAAGAATTAAGAAGAAAATAGTTGTGAAAATTAAACAACAAAATATATTAAGTAAAATCAAAACACACTAATTAGAATAAAATTTAAAATAATTATTAAAATTATAATAAGTTGCACAAAAATAATTAATAAAATTAAGTAAAATTAAAATTCATAAAGTTGATTTAGTACATTTAAAATTGCACTAACCAAAATGAATCAAAACAAACACACTTGTGAAATTCAAAAAAAGGAAACTTTATTTAAAAAAAAAGCGAATTAAATTAAAATTAATATGAGAAAAAGTTCATTAGTACTTATAACAGATATTCATTACATGAAATATCATTTATATAGAAAAGAAGTAGAAAAGAAGCGCGGTTTAAAATTGTATAAAAAAATTAAATTAATGTTAAAACATAAATAAATTATTAAATCAATTTAATTAAAATTGAAAAAATTGAAAAAAATTAAATAAAAAAAATTTAAAATATAAAATAAATTTAAGTGAAAATATTTCATTAAAAACGAACTTATACTAAAAACTTACTTTAATTACTTTAAATAAAATATTTTTAACATAATTTTGAAATAAGAAATTTAAAATAAATCATAGAATAACCATTAAAGGCTTATTTAAATTTACATTATTAATTGGCAGCAGAAGAACTTTTTCTGCCTGTTTTGCGAAAATTCCATCATAAAATCAAATCAAATAATACAATTTCTATGGGAATAAAAACCATGTAAATATAATTGCCTCTAATTATTGAACAAAGCGTTTGTGCCGGTAATCAAATCAATTGTGGCAACAGCCAAGCAGCAGCAGTGGTTGCGTACAATAATAGCAAAAGCAAATTGAGTTTGGTAGAAAAAAAAAAAAAACAACAAAAAAACTATCGACAACAACTGTCACATTTGAATGCAAAGGAAAAAATGTCATTGTACAAATAGAATTTATATAGCAGAAATATAACTGTATATGTATGTGCATATAAAATGTAAAAGATTAATTAAAAATATAAATTAAGTTTATGATTTGGAAATAAAAGTAGAAAACTAAAAAAAAAAATATAAATAAATAATATTTTTTTTTACTTTTACAATTTTTTTTTCTTTTTAATTTTAAGTTGAAAGTATACATTTTTTTAGAACTTTACAATAATTATAAATTTAATATTATAATGTTTAATATTTTAAATTTTTTTTGCAAGTTGAAACGGTTTAAACTGATTATTTTTTAAAGATCACTCAAAATATTAAAAAAAAAGTCAATATTTTTTTATTTTTATTTTCTTAACTTTCTCTTTTAATTTTTTTTATTTATTTAATTTTTTTATTTTTCTAATTTTTTTTTACCTTTTTAATTTTTTTTAATTCTTTTAATTTTCTTAATTCTAATTATTTTAATTTTTTAATTTTTAATTTTTTTATTTTTATTTTTTTTTCAATTTTTTTTCGATCTTATTTTTTTATCAATTTTCATTTCCATGGCAAAAACATTGACTAAATAAGCCAAAAAATTATCAAAAATTACAAACAAAAAACAACAGTTTTGAAATGACGTGGAAAACCATCGAGCATTTTTTATTATTTATTTACATATGCATATACATATGTACATATGTACGTATATACAAGTTTGTGTTAAAAAAATAATTTACCATTTTCTTAAATATAAAAAAGATCCAAAACCAAAATTGAATTAAAATAAAATATTTAAATTTAGAGTTTATTAATGTTCACCTTTTACTGCTAATTTTAAAAAAATAATATTTTTTAAATTTTTATTAAAGAATTATTTAATTTTATTTTTAAATTTATTTTCATTTTTAGTTGATTTTAATTTTTTTTTAATTCTTTTTAAAATTTTTAAAATTTTTTTTAGTAATTTTTTAAATTTTTAATTTTAATTTTATATTTTAATTTTTTTTTAATTATTTTTTATTTTAATTTTTTTTTAAATTAATTTTTTTTTTTAATTTTTTTTTAAATTTTTATTTTAATTTTTTTTTTAATTTTTATTTTAATTTTTTTTTTTAATTTTTATTTAATTTTTTTTTTTAATTTTTATTTTAGTTATTTTTTTTTAGTTTTTATTTTAATTATTTTTTTTTAGTTTTTATTTTAATTATTTTTTTTTAGTTTTTATTTTAATTATTTTTTTTTAGTTTTTATTTTAAAAATGTTTTTAAAATTTTTATTTTATTTACTTTTTTATTTTATTTTATTATAATTTTAATTTTTTTATTTTATTTTTATTTACATGCAATTTATTTATTTCTTTTTTTTTTTTTTGAATTTTCGCAATTTTTTAACATTATTTTTGCGCATAAAATATTTTAGAACGTAAAAACTTGTCGGAAATTACTTTAATTTATTTAGAAGAATATATAGAGGGTTTTTGCTTTTTCAATAATTAATTTTCGAAGACCTGGCAACTCTTGAAAATAGTTTTTATATGTGTAGAAAGATGTGACTCAACTCAAACTATTTGAAAAAAAAAACACTCCAGTAACCTATTTTTCATCTCACACACAAGCGCACGAATTGCTTTCGCGCTTCGAGACTAAGGGCGTCCCATATGCGCGATGTTAATTCTTTATACTGCATGCCCTCAGTATGCTTCAGCAGCATAAGTGCTTCGCTTGCAGCTGTGAAAATCAATAACGTTTTTTTATACTTTATTGTAAATATATGGATCTGAAGCAACACCTGCCTATCCTTGCGCGAGATGTGCAAATTGCAACGCAGGTATATGTTAATTGAATAAAACCGTGCTGGAAAGGAGGCCTACTGCATTGTCTGCCGCTGCTTGCGCTTTAATAATGCATTTTTACTTTATTTTTTTTTTTCATAATTATTTTTCACTTTTTAATGCGCGTTTTCTGTTTTCTGGTGTCTTCTTTTTTATTTGCAAACCACTCCAAGTATATTGAGTTACACTGATTTGATATTGCCAGCAGCGCAGGAAAAATCAGATTTTCCATGAAATGTGCAGACGTACACATATACAAGTAGAATTGGCAGGATACAGCATATATGTATAGAAAAATATGCATAAATACACACACACACACATACACACACACTTTTGCATCACTCACATGTCAACCGCTATGCTATGCTGCCATTATGACGCATACGCGCCTTTAATTACATTGTTTGTTGTGTGACTACCTAAGAGATCGGGTACGTGTGTTTGTAGGTAAGTGCGCGTTCGATCCGCTCAACACTAATTGTACACTCATACGCTCCGGCGGCAAGAATATTGCACCGCATTGCTATATCAAATTATTGAAAGTAATTCAATATGCTGCTATTGGCCGTTGAAAGCATAGCGCAATAGGTAATGACAACAATAACAATAAACACAATAAGAATACGCATCGTAATAGAATAAAAGCTAACTGCAAAACGAAAAGAAAAATAACAATAAAAACAAAAACCAAAAAAATAAAAAAAGAACATGAAAGGAAAAATAAAAGGAGAATAAAAAAATAAAAATGAAAAGAAAGAGAAAAACGAGAACCGAAAATATTGAACTTCGTACCAAGATAGTACATACAAAAGTGGTCCTGGAGTATAGAAAATACCCAATTATTATTTATAACGGTATTATATGGAAATAGGCGTAGTCATATACCGATTTTCAAAGAATTTTCAAAAACTTTCTTCTTAAAACTTCTTTTCAAAGAAGAGGTTCTCGCTGAAATGCTTAGAATATGAGAGAAATATCATTAGTTTTTATATAGTGGTATAATGTAGTCATCACACCGGATGTAGGCGTGGTCATATGCCGATTTTTCACCATTTTCCCAAGTCTTTAAACTTAAAGCATGATTTCCAAATGGATCTTCTAACTATAAATGATTATCATATGAGCGAAATACCGACAACAATTATATAACGGTATGAGGAAACTGTTATACAGAAAGTAGGCGTGGTCATATACCGATTTTTCACGAATTTTCAAAAACTCTATAACACAATTTTTAAATGGATTTTCATACTAGAAATGATAAGCGTATTCAAAAAAAAAAAAATCACATTAGCATTTACTTCGGATATTCATCATATCGTATATTCTTCATATGGCAGGTAGGCGTGGTTAATTACAAATTTTCCGCCATCTTGCAAAACTTTAAACTCGAAACACGATTTCCAAGAGAATCTTCTTACTAAAGATGATTAGAATAAGACATAAATACCGTTAGTATCATATAACGATATCATTATATAGAAGGTGGGCGTGGTGATCAACCGATTTTCCACTATTTTTCAAAAAATTTTTCCAAGAGGATCTTTAAGATTTTATTGAAAAAAGTCCCCTTAAAAATTAAAGAACGGAATAAGATACGCATTATATGAGAAGTAGGCGTGGTTAAGTACCGATTTCGAACATTTTTTAAATATTCTACCTTTGAAACAAGATTGCCAAGTGGATTTTCTTATTATAGATCATTATTTTATTACAAAAATGCCGTTACCATTTTTATAACGGTATCAAATTATCATTATACCGAATATGCATTGTTATGTACCGATATATGTATCGCAAGTTTTCAAATATTGTATCCTTATAATTGGAGATATTACTCTTCTAAAGGTTAGTGGATGCGATGTAGAGTATATGAAAACAAAAAAAAAAAAAAAACACAAAGCTCAAAACTAACCAGAAGTATTTTCTTCTAATGGCCAAACATCAACAAATATCTTAAGAAGAAGAAACTCAACTTACTATTCATTGTTATTATTTTTTCAACTTCTGTAACCAGCAAACCTAACTCAGTATTCGTCAGCTGCAGCACTACAAATCATATTTATGCTAGATCTATGGTATGTATGTATACAGTATATATGTATATATGACATACGTACATATGTAAATACTACGTTAGCATATTACACTTGTTCCAGCGCTAAAGCCTAAATAAACGCAGCGCTCTTTGCGAACTAACGACGTAATCAATTAAACACACTTACGTCACTAAGTATGCCACTGTAAGTGTAAATACGCCTGTGTATGTATGTAAGTACATACTATATCAACATGAGTAAGTGCAGCCGAGAAGCTACTCGCACTACTTGCCCGACATATGCGCGAATATTTACTTTCTAATTGAAGCTGCTAACTAAAGCGAAACAGAAAACCAAATAAAACACTTCTTGAAAGCGACGCTAAGTGATGCGGGATGACGTGGGGGACAATTGTAAAGAAAACTAGTAATATTGTAAAAAAAATGTGATAAGGACCAAAAATCCAACAACAAAAAAGGAATAAAGTAAAAACAAAAAATATAAAAAAATTACTGGAAAAAATTACTGAAAAAACAATAAAAAAGAAATATTTAAAATGCAGAAAAAAATAATTAAAAAATAAAAAGTAAAATGTTGCAATAAAAAAAATAAAAATAATATAAAAAAATAAAAATAATATAAAAAAAATATATAATATGTAAAAAATACAAACAAAAATTAAAACGAAATTCAAAATAATAAAAAATTAATAAAATAAAAGCAGAAATGATTAAAAAAATCACAGAAAAAAATTTCAAAAAATTTCAATGATATACAAAATTAAAAAAATTAAATTGCAGAAAAAATAATAAAATAAAAGTAAAGTGTTGCAAAAACAAATAATAATGCAAATACATTTATAAATAAAAAAAAACCAAACAGAAATTAAAAAAAAAAAATAAAATAAAAAAAAATAAAAAAAAAATTAAAAAAATAAAATAAAATTAAAAGAATAAAATTAAAAAAAAATAAAATAATAAGAAATAAAATAATAAGAAATTAAAATAATAAGAAAATAAAATAAAAATAAGAAAACTTATAAAATGAAAACAGAAAAAATTGCAGACAAATTTACAAACGTAAAAAAAAATTTACAAAAAAAATAAAAAACAACTCTTTAAGAAATTACAAATATATAAAAGTTAAGAATTATTTAAAAAACATAAAACATAAAGAAATAATATCTTAAAAATAATAATAAAATGTGAAAAAATTATAAAAGAAAAAACTATTCATAAATAAAATATAAACAAACAGATATTAAAAAGAAAAAAATCTAAACGGAACATTATAAAAAGGTATACGAAATTGAAAATACGAAAAAAATTAAAGAAAAAATAATAAAATGTTAAAAGGTACAAATGAAAAAAATACATAAAAATAAATATAATAAATAAGTAATTAAAAGTATAAAAAAATCTTCAAAAATAAGTAAGAAACTTGAAAATACATAAGTGTACAAAAACAAATTAAAAAAACAAAAAAAAATCTTTTTGTTGTAATACAATTGGAGAAATATAATATAAATGAAAAAATTAAGATTTTCATTATTATTTTTGTTTAAGGCTAAAAAAAATATTTTAAAAATTTTAAATGAAAAAATAAAAATAAATAAATAAAAAAAAAATAATAATAAAAAAATAAAATAAATTAATAAAAAAAATAAAATATAATTATAAAAAAATATTACTAAAATTTAAATAAAAAAAATTATTAAAATAATTAAAATATATTAAAATAAAAAAAAATATAAAAAAAATTAAAATATACGTTAAAATAAAAAAAAATGAAATAAAAATTAAAATATAATTTTTAAACAAAATAAAATTTTAAATAAATAAAAAATTATTTAAAAAATATAATTAAATCTTGCCAAACAAAATACAAATAAATTTAAATAAAAACTGTGTAAAACTTGAAAAAAAACGAATTTCCAAACAAAACATACAAAAACCAATCGTTTTAAAATATAATAGAAAAAAATTTTGACTTTTACAAGATCTTCGACGGCGAGGAGTCCTCTACTAAAGCAATGATTCGAGAAGGTATTCGCCGTAAAATGGCCTGCGATCAAAAGGAAAAATCAAATCCATCGACAAAGTGGCAGCGTTAAAAAAACTTACGGTTAACATAATCGCCCTACTGAGCGTACTATTCGAAACATTATCACCCATCTTGAGCCCCAGCATTCATTATTGGCTAATATACGACCGATTAGACCACGTCCAGCATACAGTGAAGAAAATATAGCAGCCGTAGCTGAGAACGGAACGACTTGGCACATTTTACGTGGAAATTTAAATAGAAAAAGTACAAAATACAGCTTGCGCAAGTACTGAAGCCGTTCGAACATCCCAAACAAAATCGCTTCGTTCTATGGGCTCTTGGAAATTCCCAAGAAAATTCGATGTTTTTAAGCCAAATTTATTCAGTGATGAGGCCCATTTCAGGCTCAAAGGGTGATGTGGTTTGAGAGCCGGTGGAATCATCGGTCTATATTTCTTCAAAAATGATGCCGATGAGAACATAACCGTAAAGAGCGATCGTTATCCCGCCATGATAACCGACTATTTCATGCATGAAATTGAAGCTCGTGATCTCAGCGATATTTGAAGGAGGCAACCTTCAAAAAATAAATGCAAAAGAATATTCTATTGAATGATAATTTAATTTCCCATTAAATTTGAAGTTTCTGCGTTTTTTCTTCCCTCGAAATGGATCGCTTTTATAACAACAAAAATGTCAAACTTTGCGATCAAGTTGTCAGTTGCCAGATTGCAACACTATGGTTGCCAAATCCCGAAATATAAGAGGTAACCTACGTACACAGTTCGAATGCGCCATGTACGGCATATTGAACTAAGCAAACAAAACAGCGAAATAATAAAAAAGTAAATAAGCACAAAAGCAAAAAAGTAAGCAAACAATTGGTGCGGTTGGTTTGGGTAGGAAGAGCAAATAATCACTTATTAGTAGACTTTATCCATTTCTCATGCTACGAAAACCAATTCAAACGCCTAACTACAATACTACAACTCACTTACACATTTGATGCTTACTTTGTTTACAAAACAATTTTTTGTGAGCGAATTGCGGCGAAAATTCTACAAGCAAGCTATTGGTATTGTGTTATTATTATTATTATTTCAGTTTTTTTATTATTTTCTTTGTTTTTTTGTTGGCGCTAAGCACTGTAAAAAGGTTAATTGGGCGACTACAGCTAGCGCGCCGAAAAGCCAATAAACCACACCAGCGTCTCACCAAACAATTTGTAGCGTCTCATTGCTTTCGATTTATTGGTTTATTTAATGCCTTCTCATATTTGGCTGTAATAATAATTATGCGGTTTTGTTTTCAGTTCACTCAAACTCATTTATTTAGGTATTAGTAAGCACAAAAGTGGTGCCAATGAGTTGTTGCGTTGAGTTGTAAGACATATTTGCCGTGGCGTATGATGAACTAAGTGAAGTATGAAGTTATTAAGGAGCATTAAAAGATGATTGGCGATATTTCACCATATTCATATCATATTTTTGACTTGGCAGCCGATATTAGTAAATAATTTTTAGAAAGCAACAAGTGTGGCGTAAAGTAAAAGGTTACCGATTTCATACTGGTCACTCACTATCTTATTTTCGTACTATTTATTTCAGCAAAAAAAAATTAATTAAAAAAAAAAAAACAAATAAAATAAACAAATATAAAAATATAAAAAAAAATAATATTTTTAAATTTTGAATAATAAATATTTATCTTTTACTGCATATATCGGCCAATATGTGAGTTATCTTAATAAAATTGAGAGAGTGTATTTTTCTAATAACGCTGGATCTTTGTACTGAGGTTGAGCCCAAGACCTCATATAACTAACAAGTCTTATGTACCTGAAAGCATTAAACCGACTTCAAACCTTGCAAGTTGCAAGAGTATGAAATGTTCGTCTATACCCGCAACTTAGCCTTTTCTAAATTTTATTTTTTTTTATATATTGTAAATGGTTTTTCAATTTAATTTTTTTTTTAATTTGCTAATAATTTATTTTTTGTGGTTATTTTATTTTATTTTTTTATATTAATTTATTTTGTTAATATTTTTTTATTTTTTATAATATTTTATTATTTTAATAATATTTTATTATTTTTTATAATATTTTATTATTTTAATAATATTTTTTTATTTTTTATACTATTTTTTTAATTTAATAACTTTTTATTATTTTTTTATTTGTGTTTTTTTTTATATTATTAATATTATTTTTCTAAATATTATTTTTTTATCTAATTTATTTAGATACGCACGGTTTTTTTATATTGTTAAAATTTTTCAAATGTTAAAAATTGTTTATTAATAATTTGAATCTAATTTTTAATATTTTTTTCATTTATTTCTTTTTATTTGTGTATTATACAGCTGTCGACTTCGAAAAATTCCTTACATTATTTTCGTTATTAAAATGTTACATTTTCAATATGTACATTTTCTCAATTATTGTAAACTGACTTTGACAAACAAATATAATTTTTTTGTTTATTTTTTAATAATATTAATTAATAAATAGATAATAAATAAAAAAATAAAAACTTGATAATTTTTCATTTAAAAGTTGTTTTTAGTTTTATTTAGCTCATTAAATATATATAAAATGTATATATTTTATTCGATGTTTTTTCAAATTATTTTGTTTTTTTTTTGTTAATTTATTTCTTAACTTTTTTTGGTAGTCTTAATTGTCTAATTTTTTTGTAACTATGTATTTTCTTATTTTCATTTATTTTTTATTCTATTTTTTGTTTACTTTTTTATTTTTATTTTTTTATTTATTAGATTTTATTAATTTTTTTTTAATTTTTTAATTAAATTAATTAATTTTTATTGTTTTACTTTTTTTTATATTTAAATAAAATTTTCTATTATTTAAACAAATTTTTTTTCATTTTTTAAATTAGGTTTTTTTAATTTTAGGTTATTAAAAATAATTAATTTTTTTATTTATTTTTTTTAGTAAATTTTTTAATTTTTTAAAGTAAGTTATCGTAATATTTCAAATTAATTTTTATAATTTTTTAAGTTAATTTTTATTTGTATTTTAAATTATTTTTTTTTTTATTTTGTTTACATTTTTTAGCTAACATTTTATGTTTCAACTCGAATATTGATCCCAACATATTTACATACATATATGTATTTCTTAAAATCTACTTGAATTATATTTAAATTATTTTTTTTATTTCAAGAATTTTCATGAAATTACACTTTTAATGAAAAAACTATTTTCAATCCGATAGTAAATGAAATTTTGCGAAACACAAAATAACAGAAATGAAATTAATTCAACACTGACACAATTGCATAAATTTTCGCAAATGCCAGGGCAAGAGTGAGATAACAGAGGTACGAAAAACACAAAACACCATCAAAAGCGACCTTCTTTTGTCAATCAACAGTTGACTTTTCAGCGCTTACACTTCTTAATTATTTTTTTATCAGCCATGAGTTGGGCGGCCCGCATGGTGTCCGCGAAAAATTTGACGATAAAATGTTTACAACTGTTTTCCTCATTTGCATATAATTTGCAGGGCTACACTTGCGCATCGAGACAATGGGAAAGTAGGCACGAAAGCAGAAATGGGTGAGAATATAAAGACGAGTTCAAAAAAAATCGAAAAACATACGTACGTACATGTACAGGGTAGGCCATTTAAAGTTGACCCATTTGCCCATTTGCCAAAATTAAGGCGTCGCGGATAATCAGCTGGGTTTAGTTTTTGTGCCATTTGAATTTTATATGGAAACATCTTCAAATCTTTATGAATTATGCGTCGGAGAGTGGTGCGAGAGATGTCTAATTCCTGAGAGCGGCGATAACTCGATGTCGATGGAGTCTCCTCAATACTGGCTCGTACAGCTTCGATATTTTCATCAGAACGTCTTGTGCGTTGTCTGGATGCATGACTGGCATTACTGAGATTACCGGTGTTCACAAATTTTGCGTATAAAGACTTAATTGTGTTCTTAACTGGAGCACTTTTCACTTTATTTTTTTGCGAAACGCACGTTGAGTTAACACAATTGAAAAGTTATTTTGAATATAAAGCTGAACAATTTCAGCGCGTTCTTTTTGGAGTGTACTGTTCCATGGTATAAATTGTCTTCGAATGACGCTTCTAACGCGGTATGACATTAGCCGATTTGTCAGCGCTGTTAAAAGTTACAGCGTTGCCAGATGGGTCAACTTTAAATGGCCTACCCTGTATTTATGCAAATATGTTAAATAATGAATTTTATTTATATTTTCTACTTACATTTTCGTATGACTGGATGCCATCAAATATTCATAATTAATATTAATTCTGCTGAAATTTCCACATTAAATATTTATGACGTAAATTGTGTTTCTTGTTTTTGTAAATTTAAATCATGAAAATTGTTGTGCAAACAATGTTAAACCGGTCAATTTCACTTCACTTGTATGTATGTGTATTAAAGGAGCGTTCAATAATGAACTGTAAACGAAGAGTAAAACAGTGAGAGAAAAACGTCAAAACTTGGCAATCAAGAATTTATATTTCTATATTAAGTATAGAAACATTTAAATTTATTTTTTAGTTAATTTTTTTTTACTTTTTTATTTGTTTTCTTTTTATATTTTTTTATTTCTTTTTAATCTTTTTATTACATTTAATTTTGATTTCTTTTGATTCTTTTGATTTTTTAACAATTTTTTTTTATTTATTTTTTAATTTTTAAACAATTTTTTTTTTAATTTTTAAACAATTTTTTTTTTTTAATTTTTAATTTTTAAACAATTTTTTTTTTATTTAAAAAAAAATTTTTATTTATTTTTTAATTTTTTTTTTATTTTTTTTTAGTTTAGTTTAATTGTTTTAATTTTTTTTAGATTTTTTTTCATTTAATTTTATTTTCTTTTTTAATTTAATTTTCTTTTTTAATTTTATTTTCTTTTTTAACTTTATTTTTTGTTTAATTATTTTTAATTTGTTTTTAATAATTTCTTAATTATCTTTAATTTAGTTAATTTTATTTTTACTTTTCTATTTGTTTCATTTTTTTATATTTTTTAATTAATTTTAATTTTATCTATTTTTTATTTTAATTTAAGTATTTTTTAATTTTTAATTATTTTTACTTCTATATTATCCAATTTATATTTATTTCCAATTATAATAGAGAAATACAGTTTCATTATTAGCACTCAGAAGTATGCCACACTTTTTTTTATTTATTAAATTTTATTATTATTTTTTAATTATATAACATTTCCTGAAATCATAAGCGCGCCGCAATATAGGCACGAATTTTAAAATATTTTCCATTATATTTACATGAAGGTCTACAATATTAAAAAAAAAACTCAAAGCGCCTAAAACGCGACTAAGGTTGTATCAAAGTACTGCATTATATTCTTCAAGTTATCAATTACAAGGGATTTGTTAAGAGAGAACGCGTTTGAAAACAGTCACCACTGAGCTGATGTATTCAATGACGATACAATTTTCTGATGTGACGCAGAGCTTAACCTTGCTCATCCCCGACTCAATTAAGTTAATAGCCATAAAAATTTGCAGCGCGCATAAAAGACTTTATCCTTTGCGAACGATTGACATCAGAAAAGGCGAATAAGCAAACATACACATAAAAAAGGCAACGAAAATAAGGCAAGCTATCAGGCGACCAATGGCGCTAATGACGTTAATGTGCGCCAAGTTGTTGGTCATTAAGTATCGATATACATACATATATGTACATATACGTGCATATGTACACATACGTGCGTACAAAAAATTATAAAAAGCTTGCATTGCGAGTACATTAAAAGTTAATTGAAGTAATATAATAGTAAATATGAGGCATACTTTCAGGCGCTTTTGGGTTATATGCAGCGGGGATCAAGTAAAAATCAACGTAAACATAAATATCTAAAACCTACTTTAGCGGCAATTTAAAACGGATAGCGTACTTAACAATATTATAATGGGTTAGCCTAAATGTAGGCAATTAAATTTTCTAATTCGATATGAAGCTTTAAAACGGCAATATGAAGCTTTAAAATATTACTACGCGTTATTTGCTGCGTAAAATTAAATTTTTTAAAGCTAAGCAGGCATTTACATTGCATTAATCACAGCTTTACGATTGTACATATATTACAGTATTTTGAACTTCTTCAAACCCTAAATGTAGGCAACAACATTTAAAAAAAAATTAAATTACTATAACAAACGAATTGAAATTTTAAAAATGTTGAATAACTAATTGAATAATTAGAATTAGCTGTGGTTTAAAATACATTAAGACCCCAAAATATATTTATTCAAATAAAAAGAGTTCCTGAATATATACTTTATTTTTTATAATTAACATACATATGTAGGTAGTTAGGAAAATTATGATGCCATTCGTAAGCTAACCAGCAACAACTGCCTAATATGCGCTGAAAAGTATGCAAAATATAATTTTAGTATTAAAAATTGGCCACACTCTCTATGAAGTATATTTGGTCACATAAATTTTAAAGCCTCACCAAGAGTACAGCGCTGAACAATTTCAAAAATAGCGCCTAAAAATATGCAATAATCACCTTTTTTTTAAATAAACAAAAAATTTTATTTTCTTAAATGAAAGCTCATTCTTTCTATTATGACTCTCGCTAAAGCTATGCTACAATAAAATTCTCATTCTAGCGCCTAAAAATATATAACAATCACAAATTTTCTTTTTTAAATTAATTACCTAGAAAAATTATTTTCTTGAATGAAAATTGTTGCTGAAAGAATGATATTTGGACTCGCGCCAAAAACTATGCTACAACTATATTCAATAACCAATTAAAATTTAAATTCAAAATAATTTTTGTGGAAAATTTTAATGCGAAATTCACTTTAGTGAGAATTTAATCCATGGATTAAGCAACTTCCGTGCATTTTATTGGCACACACGTGCGTGAATCTACATGGCGCCTAAATGTGCGCAAACTTCAAAAGAATCAAAACAAGAGCAACAATTTAATTAAAGGACATTTGATCTTCAAAACAACCTATAATGAATTTCAAGAATAGCATTTGCTAGAAAATCATAATTAAAAAGCAGATTTGAAGGAAAGTACAACATGATTTTCGCCTAGCTAGTCACATTTTGGAGGATTGAAGGAGGTTAATTGGCAATTAAAATGCTAAATATGTATGGTGTACGCGTTAAAATATATGAATATTTACATTTAAGGTTAAAATTAATAAAAATAAACTTAACGCCAAGCATTTTTAACCTCAAAATAAAACTCAGTTGCATGAGAGTGACTAAAAATACTGTTAAGCTGTGAGCCCCCAGCCATACTTGTTTAAAAATATCACGCTGCAAACTGTATATATATAACTAAGGCATATTTTTAGCAACACGATGCAAATTTCACAAAAGACAAGGACACAGATGAGTCTATAAGAAATTTTATGGACATTAAAAGGCACAAAGACAATAATTGCTATAAAACGTTGCCTACATTTAAGCGCAAATGCGCATAAGTTAAGTGATACTCAAGGAGAAACACGCCACATACACACATACACGCGCTTTGTATCGACTAGCAGCCGCAAAAGAAACCCTTGCACCAAACCCCGCTGAACAACAGGCGTTCACAAACTTTTTTCGCTTTGTTTGCTTTTGTTAAAACTTGTGTTCGTGCTTTTCGTCTTCCACCCTTACACATGTGTGTGCTGCTATTTAGACACAATAAATGGCTGCCCACAACAGCACAAAGTGGGGCACGCTCATATTGTGAGCTGTATGCGTTTCAATTTAAATGTGTTACAACGTTGTATGTTGGCAATATTCTAACCTACATATTTTGCGCCGGTATACCGAATCACACAAAAACAATAAAGAGCATGTTCAACAATCAACAACAGGTCTATACAGGTGTAGATAAGAGTAGAAGTAGTGAAAAATAAAAAACATGTTGCATATTTTTAGGTGTAGTGCATTGCTCTCATTTAAGTGTGCTGAGCCAACCGGGTATGAAGTGCATGTTTATATTTATTTTTATTATATTTTGGTTTTAAATGATATCTTGAGTATGCTTATTTTGGTGTTCATGGAAGTGCATACTTTTAGGAAAAAAATTTATTTAATATTGTATTTTTTCTGTTTTTAATGGCTTCAAATTCGAATAGAGTTTAGAAATAATACATACACCATTTTTAGTATTTTTCTGATGTTTGTCAATTTTTAACAATTTTTGTTCGCTTTTTATAGAGGAAGTTTTGGATAAGCAATGCTGAAAATCAAACGCTTAGGCTACATACAGGCAGCAAAAAGGCTAATACTATTAATATGTACGGTTTTTGCGTAAAAAATAAGCTCTACATTTGAGTATAAATATTTATTTTGACATTCATTGATAAAAGTTTACAAAAAAAAGCGTAAATTTCAGTTTGCATACCTTTGGTGTGCAACCTACAGTATACTTTTAGGCTGTCATCAGATAATGGCTAATTTTTGTTACAAGAAAAAAACTATAGACGTGGTTGAAGCCCACTTATAGGAACATTGCAGCCAAACGCACAAGCCCAGTCTGCCTAAAGTTGGCCTACTTTTACGGGCGCATTATTAAATATCAAACGTCTACTTAGTACGTCAAAACAACTGTTAATGCCATGCTTTTCGGTTCAAAAAAATTCTGCTTTTATTAAGTCAACAACTTTTTGCTTGATTTTGTTAAAAAGTACATATTATAGAAACCTACTTCTAGGCGCACGCCAACAAAAATCGCAATCTAGTCTACTTCTGGGCGTTAGACTCACTAATCATAATTTTCTTCGAAGTTTTGTTATACAAATTATTATCTTTTTATTACAATGGAGTACGGATAAGGGGTAAATAAATACTTTAAAACTGTTCTCATTAAGAATTCATAAAAAAAATATATATATGCACATATATTTTATACATATATTTTTTTTCGTTAACTTAAGTTTTTTAGTTACATTTTATTTTCGCAATACTGTCATAAATTATTTAATTAATTTTCAAATTTTTTGGCTAATATTTATTCTGGGAAATTAAAAATATTTCTTATTAAAATTATTTTTAATGAAAAAATGCAACGGTATTGAAGATTCTTGGTCAGGATCGTAGGATTGCTAAAGCTAACTAATTAAAATTATTTTTTAATTCAGGATCACAGAATGTTTGAAGGCATAAGTTTCAAAAGATGATTCTTATACAAATGTTTCTTTTATTTTTTTATTAATTTTGCATTTTTAATTTATAATAATAAATTTTTTTTAAATTTTACTGATTTTGCTATCCAAAATTAATTTTTCTTTGATTTATTAAGACCTTTTTATTTATTTATATTATTTATAATATTCGCAAATTTTTTATTTTATTTTTATTTTGATAAAAATTTTACGTTTTCTTCGAGTCATTAATTTTATATTTATTTTTAAAATTTCATAATAATTTTTTTTATTAAGACTTTTTTATTTATTTATATATTTTACTAATATTCGCAAATTTTTAATTTTTTTATTTTAATAAAAATTTTATTTTTTCTTCGAGACATTAGTTTTACATTTATTATTTAAATTTTATAATAATTTTTTTTTGTTATTAAGACTTTTTTATTTATTTATATATTTCATAATATTCGCAAATATTTTTATTTTTTTTTATTTTAATAAATTTTTTATTTTATTAAAACTTTTCTAATCTTCGAGTTATTAGGAACTTTCAATATAAAAAATATTTTATTATTTTATTTAGAAAAAAATTGCGAATTTATTTAAGTTTATTCTTAATATCCATGATTTTTTGTTTAATTGTTTATTTTATGCAAGTCCTTTATAAATTTTTTCTTCTTTATTGTTTATATTTTTTATGGGAATTTTTTATTTTATTAAAACTTTTCTAATCTTCGAGCTATTAGGAACTTTCAATATAAAAAATATTTTATTATTTTATTTAGAAAAAAATTGCGAATTTATTTAAGTTTATTCTTAATATCCATGATTTTTTGTTTAATTGTTTATTTTATGCAAGTCCTTTATAAATTTTTTCTTCTTTATTGTTTATATTTTTTATGGGAATTTTTTATTTAAATATACATACATATTCGTATATATGTATGTTTTGCACCTCACCAAATACGCTACCTGTATTCGCACGTAATGGAGTTTCAATTGCTTTAGCCTACTTACGGGCGCATATACTATCACTTAGATATTCTGCAGTTTTTAGAGTTGCAATCGATTTTTGTCAAAACATGTTGCACACAGTATATATAATTTTCATTGAAATTTCTTTTTTTTTATTTTTACGAAGAAAAAACTTAAATTATTTTTTATTTTTTTGTTTTTACTTTCAGTAAAATGCAATTGCCAATGCAGGCTTCACACTGCGCTCAAACACCGTTGCACGCACATACACAGCTGCATATATGCATGCATGCATGTGTGCTAGTAAGTATATTTTATGTATGCACTGCACTTTTATTAGAGTATTTTCTACTTTTGTCTTGTATTAACGGTACTTATATTTTGTATGCAAAAATGCATTACTTGCACTTGCACAGCACAAACATATGTTTTTTGTTTTACTACTTTCGTACATATGTATGTGTGTATTTAGAGTTCTACATATTTTCACTTTTTTTTCCTAACCGTTATTGAGCGTTTTTGTGCGTTGCGGTTTGCGCCTTCCAAATCGCTTTGTTAACCGTACAATACCGTTGTTGAAATCGAACTGAAAGCCTGCGCGTCAGCAAAAGCTGTATCGACTATCGACTCGTCGCCAATATGAAACGACTCACCGCACACACACTCACAACCAACTTTGTTTGCATCGCCTGGCGCTAGCGCCGACAAAAGCGCCCAGCTTTGCAATCGGCTTTCTTGGCTAAACGTTGCAGCCCCGGCGCAACCCCGAAAAACGCATATCGTGTGTAAGCTAAACGCGACGAGCGCACGTGCTGAATGTGCTAAAGTTTGGAGAGTGTGCTGAGCGCAACATGAGCGCCAACGAGCGGCAGTTAAAGTGCCAGCGTGAAAAACTTCCGGTAGCGAGAACTAATCAGTGAGAAAATTTGTATTTTTTTATTTTACTTTTCACTCTCATTCGCTACAGCTGATTGTGCAAAGCGTATATGAAATATTCTATGAGCAAAGTGAAAGTAACACGGTTTTATGGGGAAATTGAGCGCTGGTGTAAATACTCGCGGCGGAGCTTTTAAGTGGTTTGGGAGAAAGAGAAATTGCAATGCGAAACCACAAAGAGTTATACTGTGAAAAACAGGAAACTCTGAGAAGTAATAACCGATATTATTTATTTGGTTTGCTAAAACGACACAACTCAACAATGATTTTTAAATAGTAAGTAAATACGCTCTGAAGTTTAAAACTTATTTAATAGTTAATTTAATATAAATTTTAATTTAATTAATTCCAATTTTAGTTTTTAATATTTTTATTTACTCCTTAAGATAAAACTTTTTTAATTAAATTTAAATTGGTAATCAAATTTAAGCATTTATATTTTTTATTTAATTTATTTGTAAAATATAACTTAATTTAATATTTTAATCGAATTCAAATTTTTATTTAAACTTAAATTTTTAATTTGAATTAATTTAAGATTAATTACTTAATTTAAATTAATGTTTCACATTTTTTGATTATTTCTTTTTTCAATTTAAATTAGTTTATAACCATTTTTTTAATTAAAATTAATTTTTCAATTTAATTTAATTTTTTTTAATTTTTACTTTAATACTCAAGTTTTTTTTTATTTTATTTTTTTCAATTTCAATTAATTTTTATTTAATTATTTAATTTTTTAATTAATATATATTTTTTAATTAAATGTTGTTTATTTATATATTTAATTTATTAACATATTTTTAATTAATTTTAACTTTATTTTATTTTATTGTTTCTTAGATTTTTTTCTAATTCTTTTTAATTCAAACTATTTTAAATCAAATTTAATTTTTTAACTTAATTAGTTTTTTAATTTAAATTAATTTTTTTAGTTAATATAATTTTGTTTTATTAAATGTTGTTTATTTTTATACATATTTAATTCGTTTAACATATTGTTTATTTATTTTTTATTGTTTAGTAGTTATTTTCTTTTTGTTTTTTGATTTTATTTTTTTATTTTATTTAATTTATCAATTTAAATATTTAATTTAACTTTTTTCAGATAATTTTTTTTTTTTTGAAATTAAGTGTTGTTTTGTTTTTTATATATAACATATCTTAATTTTCCTTTTAATTCAGATTAGGTTTAATTTTAATTAATTAAATTATCTTATTTAATCAATTTCTTAGTTTAAATTTTAATTAAATATAATTTTTTAATTTAATTACTTTAACTATTTAATTTAATTAATTTTAATTTAATTTTATTTAATTGTTTCTTGAATTTCTTATAATTTTTTTTAATTCAAACTATTTTAAATCAAATTTAATTTTTAATCAGAATAAATTTTTTATAATTAACTTGCTAGTTTTTATTGAATTTTATTTTGTTAAATCTTAGTTTTTTCTTAAAAATATTAAAAGAATTTTCAAAAGATATTAAAAAATTAAAGAAAAATCAGTTAAAAAAAATTAAATAAAAAAATACAATTTAATTTAAATTTTTTTTTTAAATTTTGAAAAATTCGTTTATCAAAACTATCGAATTTTGAAACAAACAAATTACGGTATTTTTTTTTTTATTTAGAATACTTCCTTCAATTTTAGTTTTTTATATTTAATTATTTAGTACTTTCAAATCATATTCCGCTTGTAAGTTTTCTTCGTGTTCTGCTCCTACAATGATACCCTATATCTTATTCCTTTTCACTCGTCTTGGTAGACACACATATAATCAGCTGGTCCCTTCGGTGCATTCAGCACATTTCAGCATTATTTGTCTAACTGACGTTCGTTAAACTTGCATACATATGCATGTATATACGTAAATCATAGATAAATATACTATGGCATAAAAGGAAGGGGCGATTTTTAGCAAACAAGTCATTCATAAATTTATTTTGTTATTATTTCTTATTATTCATTTTTTCAATTTTTGTTTTTATTATTATTTTTAAGTTTTTAACTAATTAAATATATTTTTTACCTTTTATATAATTAAATTTCTTTTAATTCATATTTTTATATTTTTCATTATTTAAATATTTTTAATTTTGATATTAATTTATGTATTTTTTAATCCATTTTTTCTTAACTTTTTTTTCTATTTTTAATTTTTTATTTTATTTTTTTATTTTTTTTTTTTAATTTTTTTTTTTACTTTTTTAATTTATAATTAATTTATTTAAATGTGTATTTTTTAGAATATTGTTATATTATTATTTTAATTTTTTTTTATTTTATTTTATTTTTTTTTTTAATTTTATATTAATTGATTTAATTTTTTTTTACTTAATTTTTTATTTTTTTTTTAATTTTATTATTCTTATTTAATTTTTTAATTAATTTATTTAAATGTGTATTTTTTAGAATATTTTTAAATTATTTTCTCTTTTTAAGGTTCTCTAGCTTTCGGATGGCACTCATTTTAACCGGGAAACGCCACATTCACCTATTTATTGCTGCCTCTCCTTTTTTTCTACATTTCCTTCTTGCTTTTTACTGCTCTCACGTTCTGTTCACCCTGCTCTCTTCAGTCATATACTTTGCGCTCTATCTGTTGCTCATTTGGCCTGATAGCGTGTAAAAGCTTTTTCTGAACTAGAATGCTGATTTTTGTCTCTCTTTTGTTTAATTTGTATTTTTTACTTGATACTTTTCAGATTAGGCACTTGTTGTGCGTTAATTTGAATGTCTAACAAACTCGCGAGATTTTTTGTTTTGTCACATATTGCTGATTTACAGTGTTTGCTTTCTGGTTTTTGTTTGGGGAATTGAGCTTATAATACATTTTCATAGTCTGATGTTTTTGTTGTATAAATTAGTTTTCTATGGAAAACACAAAGTAGTGAAAAAAGAAGCAAAGGATTTGCACATAATACAGTATGATTGAGATATTTTTATTTTTCAATATAACATTTCCGATAAAATCTGCAAAGCCCCAGAATATTGGAAAGAACACAAAATTTTAAACTCGTGTAGGCAAATATGTGATAAAAATCACTGAACAACTGTCAATTAGCAAATATGCATAATTTTTGTATTTGCTTCTAAATTTAGTCTACAAAAAAATTGAAGCTTTGCTACTTTACATTTTTGCATGCGTTGCTTCCGTTGTTGGTAGCCAACTTATCACGCGCTTTTACTTTACTTTTCATCCCCTATTTGTTGTTTGATAACTTTAACAACACATTTACATGCAAATCGACTGTCTCTTAAGCATTTCAATGGATAAACGCCCTGTCATATGCAATGAATTTTAGTGAGAGCTTTTGTACAGGCTTTAGTATTATATTTAACAATAAATTTTTATTATAAACTCTTTTTTTAATATTTTCCAAGATTTAGAAAAATATAAGAATTTATAAAAATTAAAAAAAAAGTTGTCAAAAAAGGAATAATATGAAAAGGAAACTATATTAAATATTAAAACTTAAAATTTAAAAGAAACAAAAAAAAAACAAAACAAATAAAAAAGTAATAAATTATTTTAAAATTAAAAGTCAAAAAATTTACTCGAAAAATTAAAGACATTTTAAAATCCAAAAAAATATAATTGATGGAAAAAATTGGAAAATATAAAAAAAATTTATAAAAAAACAAAATTCAAAAAACATAAATTCAAAAAACTTAAATTAAAAAAAATTAAATACAAATCAAAATTAATTAATCCATTTGATTTTATTAAACAAATTATAATGTTAAAAACCAAAATAAATAAACAATGTAAATAAAATTATAATATTTTCAAATTTTTAAAAACTATATAAAAAATTTAACAAAATGAAAGAAAAATTGTCAAATAAAGACTTATATGGAGGAAATATAAAAAAAAATTTAAACATAAAATGGAAAATTAAAAGAAATAAAATCAATACAAAAAATTTAAGTGAAATTTAAAAAACGCAAAATTAAAAAAATACAATTATTTACTTAAAAATTAACTATTTAATTTTATTCAAAACATTATAGTTTTAAAAATTAAAATAAATAATAAAATTCTAAAAATATTTAGATAATTTTGAAAATATATAAAAAATTAAGGAAAAATCATCAAGAGATGAATCTTAATGAAAAAACTATAACATAGAAAAAAAAATTTAAACAAAGTATATTGAAATAATTAAAAAAATAATAATTTAAAAAATTAAAAAAAATAATTTAAAAAATTAAAAAAAATAATAATTTGAAAAATTAAAAATAATAATTTAAAAAATTAAAAAAAAATAATTAAAAAAATAAATAAAAAAGAAATAATTAAAAAAAAAAACAATTTAAAAAATTCAAAATAAACTAATCTAACTATTGGAAGTCTTTCAAAAAAGAATAGTTTTAAAAATAAAAATAAATTTAAAAAAATATAATCTAAAAATAATTTAAAAAATTTTAAACTATATAAAAAATTATCAACAGGGGAATTATATGAAAAAATATGATAAAAAATAAAACTAAAAAAATAAGTTCAAATTATATGAAAATTAAGAAAAAAATTAAGAAATAATAATAATATACATACCGTACATATAAAAAAGATTTAAAAAATTAAAACCAATGAAACATTAAAAAAAAGTTAAATTACATTTAAAAATTATATAAAAAAAAATTAAGAATAAATTTAAAAATATTAAATAAAATTAAAAACATGAAATTATTTAAATAAAAATAAAGTAATCTAATAACTTGATTTTACTCAAAAAAATTGTTTTTCAAAACATAAAAAGGAAACTATTAAAAATAAGCTCTAATTAAATTAGTTAAAAAAATTAAATAAACATGTAAAAAAAATAAAAAAAGGCCATCGAAAACTCCCGTTTGAAAAATTACCCGGAGAGCCTATCAAAAGCCTACAATTCAACTACAACAAGCAATGGGCATTAGCAAAACTGTTGCATACATTTAGGTGTTTTACGCACAGTTTTTTATTGCTACCAACCAACAACGTTCTTCACTGAAAAGGCACAGAAAAAACGCGTTACGAAAAAAACTACAGAAAAAGTTAGCCCAGCAAAATGTTGACACGGATATGAGTAGACAAAGGAAACAGCGATAAAAGCGCAATACAAGAACACTTGAAAGAAAATAATAATAACTCGCCACTGAATCAACAGTTGGCAGTGACTAACGTAAAAGTAATGAATGAGAAGCAGACGCAAATAAACTGGTGGAAAGCAATTTCGCTTTGCGTGTGATAAGAAAATACATTTTTCTTCTTTGCTAGGCAGTACGCCTGAAATTAGGCTTACATTATTTGAAATTACTAAAAGAATTTGGCGAATTTTATATTTAAGCGCCACTTTAAATGTAAATTTTTAATTTGGGAAATATTTAACATATGTTTAGTTAAAGGCGCCTCGATGTATGCTACAATGTGTGCTCTGTTAAAAAACAGCTTTAAATAGTAATCTGTTTTTCGCTGAGGAATAAAATAATGAGATAAAAAAATGATAATTTTCGCTTAAAAGCACAAAAACTTTAATAAAAGTTATATAATTATTATAAGCGCCTAAAATCATGTTACTAAAATAGAATGGGTCTTTATTATTGATAATTATTCTAAAATCTCTTTAGAAATATTAATATAATGAGAATATTAATTTTTTTCATAAGCATTAAAACTGCTAATAACTAAAAATATCACATTTACGCCTTAAAATAGGCTTAAAAAATAAAATGTATGCGTACAATTTCCCTTAGAGCTGGCTATAATAAGTATTTGAACGACATAAACTTTCAAAGTGAAATAATTCAATTTTAAGCAAATTTATATTGCTCAGGTGCTTCGCTACTCTAAAGACGCTCTAGAAGAAGAGAAGGCGCATCAAACGCTATACTTACACAATTTATAACTAGTATAGCATATTTTCTAACAAATTTTCGTTTGAAAGACCAATAGAGGCTCTTTATGACAGTAGGTTTCCCAATGGCAGCAAACTGAGAAAATCAGCATAATTCTTAACGCCTAAAAGTATACTAATTTAACACAAATATTTTTAATATTTGTATTTACATTATTTGTCACGCCACCAAATGGTAATATAGCTAGGATTGAGACTTAAAAAAAACATATTTTCATATCACCATTTTCGTGGTGAAACATTTACTCATCTTCACTTTCCTTTCAACAAAAATCAGACATGTAAATAAAAGATATAATGATGATTGAAGCGCTGACAATAGAACTTTTCAACAGACAGCCTAATTGACTGCTCAACTGAGTGTAAATAAGTTGGCGACTACTCAGTGGGCTCAAGGCGACAAGCGGTAGACACATCCAGCCTACAAGGCCGGCATTTGCCAGACACAATGAAATTTATGCGGAATTTAAATGCGTTTTAGAAAGTGAAGGCGCATGATAGCAGACCGAATAACGACTATCGTTTAGAAAACCTGCAATGAAGGACAAGTGAAAGTTTGCTTTGACTTTTATATAGACTTTTCAGTTGGGCAAACAACAACTTTTATTTATGGTCGAAATTGCTCGAAAGATTAGGATATCGAAGTGGTAAAATAAATATTTTTTAAGGGCCAAATTTTAATTGGAAAATGTTATCGAAAGTCGAAAACTATCGACAATTTTCATTGCCTTAATTTTTCAACAAACAAATTATTTTGAGAAAAGGAGTTCTAAACAGAAAGATCAGGCCTAATATAGGTATAAAAAAAACTCATGCCGAAATAATAAAATAAAATTTTTTTAAACTGATGGGAGAATATTATCGATAACTTAAACAAAATATTTTCTATATTTTTCTCATTACTAATGCATAAAAATAATAAAGCAACAAAAAAGCATTTTGGCAGAAGCTGATATGAAAAGTTATCGCTGCTCGATAAATGTTATTAAGTATATTGGATATAAGAATTAAGAGAATTTTATGAATACTCGCAAAAAATACTTAAAGCGAGTAAAACTAATAAGAGCGGCATGCATAATTTTATCGATAATCGATAACACTTTATCATCAGGTATTCGATAATAAAAACAAAATATTTTTTAAACTAATTGGATAAGGTTATCGATGAACGATAAATTGATTCAGCAGGCATATTGTGCATAAAAGATTTATGGGAACTGCTTGGAAATAATAAGATGATTTATAAAAAAGCTGAGATGAGAAAGTTAGCGATACTTGGTAAATTTTATCATTAAGCATTTTGTGCATAAAAATGTATGGGCACTTGCTTAAATAATAAAGCAACGAAAATTTTTGAAAAAAGCAGATGTGACAGGTTACCGATAATCGAACATTTTATAGCGAGACAGGGTGGATATCAGAAAAAAAATTTTCAAAAATAAAATTATAATTATATAAACAATTTATGGGCACTTGTTGAAATAATAAAGCAACAAAAAAGTGTCAAAATCAGATGGCATTGTGTTATCGGTAACCGATAAATTTTATAAAGAGGCAGGTTGGACATCAGAAAAAAAAACAATAAAAAATTTAAAAATCAGATGGCATAGTGTTATTGATAATCGATAAATTATGTAAACAATTTATGGGCACTTGTTGAAATAATAAAGCAACAAAAAAATTTGAAAAAGGCAAATGTATCGAGTTTAATCAATAACCGATAAATTTTATAAAGTGCCTCTTCAGGTTGGATATCAGAAATATTAAACAATTAAAAGCTCCAAATTCAGATGGAATAATGTTATCGATAACCGATAAATTATATAAACAATTTAGGGGCACTTGTTGAAATGATAAAGCAACAAAAAAATTTGAAAAAGGCAGATGTGAGAGTTTAATCGATAAATTTTATAAAGTACCTCTTTAGATTTTATATCAGCAAAACTAAAACAAGAAAACAATTTTAAAATCAGATGGTATAATGTTATCGATAACCGAAAATTTTTGTAGGGGCAGATTCAAAATCAGATGGCATAATGCTATCGATAGATGCTTACATAGGGTTTATATTGCCAAATTGATAATTTTTATATTATTATCTTTTTTTTTGTTTTTTCTTCATATTTTTTACACATCTTGTTTTAATATTTGGAATTAATTTTTTCTAATATTTCCATTTAATTATTAATCGCTTTTCAATTGCAATCCTAACAAAATAACAATTTGTATATCATTTGGCATGCAATAAAGCGATTTGCAAGATGAAATCAGCAAATAATATTTAAATAAGAATAATTGAAGGCAAAGTTTACTCACCGCACACCTTGCAGCAGCAATCGATTTATAATTAACAATTATTATTGTGTAAATTCAATTGCACTAATGAGTTGTTTGTTGACGTAATAACACTGGCAACACTATTTTTTTATAGTTAACCGATAGCCTGGCTTATTAAGACCTAGAACAAAGGGAGAAAATATATATATTTACAAACTTGCGTATATTTTTTTTTTTTATATAGAAAAATGACATATACTTAAATACATACAAATATACATAGTATGTATATAAAATATGAGCCTTAACGCACCTTGCCACTTGTAAACATTTATTTAACTCGCTTTTACCATTATTAGACGTCTGGTAATTAAAAACTAATTAATCTTGATCTGCGTACAATTGTGCATACAAACTTTAGCTGCGCAGTCAAAGTGCATATTTAAATATATTTACGTGTAGCTGTGTATTTTGAGAGCAGTAATTCGCAGAATATGCCGTGACTTGGTGAAAAATTTGACAAAAAACTATCACTCATTCATGCAGCCCAGCGCGCTATCTGGCACTTCACACAAGCACACACGCACACAGTTTAATTTATTTACATAAATGTATGTATGTGTGTAGCTATCAGCTGCCACTTGTCGGCAACAAGCGTCTCCAGCTATCAACCGCAAATAACGCTATCAAATGTAGCCATCTCAGATAAATGCATAATGTGTGCGTGTGTGTGTGTATACATTTTCACCACTAAACAGCTGTGCTACCGGAATTACTTTGACAGTACGCACGAACTACCAATATTACACACACCAGCACACACATACATACTTATACATAAATACAAACCACACGCGCTCATGGTGCAACATATCGCTCTCGATTACCGGTAGCTGGCAAATACTGACAAATATTGAGTTGTAAGCAAATTAATTAACTAATTTTTGGCTTTACGGTGACAGTGACAGATCTTAATAATTTTGGTTTGTTGTTGTTTAAACAACAGATTCAATTTACGCCGTGCCAAAAACCTTAGCAAATGCTGGTTGATAAGTACAAGTATTTTTGATTTTAAAACGAAACGAAAAACAAGAAAACACAACTGTCAAAGGTGATAATAAACAACATTTTAATTGCGCAAGCAGCTGCGTCACAATTATTTATGATGTTGAAAAGACCATAAAAAGTAATAGAAATAATAACAAATAATAATAATTGGGAAAAAAATATTAATAAATTTTGAAATCTTGTAAAGAAAAAATTATTTTAAACAAAAATGTTTGGTGCGTAAAAAAATTAAAGAAAGGTTAAAACATTAAAAAAAAATTAAGTTTAAAAAAATAAGATTTAGTCTAATAAAAACTAAAAACCAAAATAATTTTAATAATAATTAAATTAATTGAATAAAATTAAACCTTAATTTAATAAAAATTAAACAATTAATTTTTTATTATTTAAAATAAAAAAAATAATAACAATAATGAAGCCTAATTGAAAAAAATAATATTAAAATAAAAAGTCAAAACTATATTAAAAAAACAAAAAATAAGAAATTTACATTAAAAACCAAAAAAAAAAATTACATTTAAAAAGCCATAAAAAATATTTAAAAAAAAAACAAGAAATTGAAACAAAACAATATGAAAAATTAAAAACTTAAAATTAAAATTTCATATTAGAAGCAAAAAAGAAATATTAAAAAAAATAGGTTAAACAAAAAATAATAAAAATTAAAAAAATAAGTTTTATAAAAATAAAAATAATTTAAAAATTTAATATTTTAAAAATTTAATTTAATAAAAATTAAAAAATAAAATAATTTTTATTACTTAAAACAAAAATAATAATAAAAACCAAATTGAAAAAAATAAAAAATTATATTTACAAAAACTGAAATTATATTAAAAAAAAATTAAATATTGACAATTAAAAAACAAAGAAAATTTCCAGTAAAAAAGCCATAAAAATTAATAAAAATTAAAAAAAAAATTATATAAATAATTAATAAAAAAAAACTTATATAAAAAATTAAAAAAAAAAATTATATAAAAAACTAAAAAAAAATAAAATTGCACCCTATCAAAAAAAATCAAAAAAAAATAATAATAATAATAAAAAATTGACATATAAAACCACAAAAATTAAAAAACACGAAACTGAAAAAGTTATATTAAAAAAAAAGTTAAAAAACTTTAATCTCACATGAGAAGCAAAAAAAAATTAAAAATTAAAAATGATCAAAATAAAAAAATAAACATAAAACAAACAAAATTTCCACTAAAAAACCATAAAAATTAATACAAAAACCAAGAATTTTAGCCAATAATATTAAAAAAATTAAATACACATTAGGTGCAAAAATAATGAAAACTAGAAATAATCAAAAAAAATATTAAAAATAGAAAAAGAACAAAAATTAAAAACGGAAATTGAAAAAATAATATTAAAAAAAATAAAAATTAAAAAACTCAAATCGAACATTAGGTGGAAAAAAATTTAAAAATTAAAAATAAAAACAATAAAAATTAATAAAAAAAAAAATTAGAAAAAATCGAAATTAAAAAATATAATTAAAAATAAAAAACAATTAAAAATTAATTAAAAAAAACGGAATATTGAAATAAAAATAATATTAATAAAAATTTAAATATCACATTAGATACAAAAAAAATATTTAAAAATTTTACATTAAATGAAAATTTAATTAGAAAAATATGAAAAACAATACAAATAAAGCAAAAAATTAAAAATAAAATATTAAAAAATTAACAAATTAAAACATTTATATTCTCAAGAAAGAAAAATTTAAATTAGAACGTAAATAAAATTAAATAGAAATTTGGCATAGAATGTTGCCTAAAACAATAAAGAAATTGTTCAGATCAGGCCACTATAGCACTTAGCTGCCTTGCAAACTGAACGATGCTAAAGTTCTCGTAAAATGCCTTTTGTAATTGTGTGAAGGGTATTATAGCCTCGGTGCAAGCAAACTTAGCGTTTTTTCTTATTTTAATATAATTTTGCTCTCCTCTTATACATTTTGACTTTGTGCCAAGGTCATAATAGCCAACCGCGCCTGCGTAGTACAGTTGACATTGCACGTTTTTTTTCAAATGAAGGTTAAGGGTATAACTGTATTAGAAGGCTAGCCGTAACGTTGATAGCAAAGCGAAATATTTGCAAGCACATAAAAACGAAGAAGCACAAAACCCAAAAAAATCAACATTAACACCAATTACATGCGTATGTACATCATATGTACATATGTATGCATGTAAGTACGTACGAGCATAAACCTATTATTTTTGGCTATATCTACCGTCTATAGTTCACTTAGATCTTATGTACTATTGTTGCTTTTATACTTCGTGGATCTCAACTTCAAATGCACGACACGTCGCGCAACGCGTCAATGGCCAATAACTGAGTGCGCGCAGTGCGTCGCAGTGGTCAATAGAAAATCAAATTAAAATGAGTTAAGGTAGCAGAAGTAGCTGCAAATGACCACAGAGAGTGTTAACAGAAAAAATAAAAAATAAAAAATAAATAAAAAATCTATATGCAGAAAAAAATTATATTAAAAATATATTTTTTATTAAAAACAAAATTGATTGAATACTAAAAGCATATTTAAAAAAAAATTAACATAAAATGTAACAGAAAAAAATATTAAATCTATATTGAGAAAAAAAAATTAATTAAAAAAAACTAATTCAGAAATTTAAAAATATTATTAAAAACCAAAAGCATATTAAAAAATAAATAAATTTTAGCATAAAATGTAGCAGAAAAAAAATATAAAATCTATATTCAGAAAAAAATTTAATTAAAAAATTTAATTAAAAAAATTTAATTTAAAAAATTTAATTTAAAAAATTCAGAAATTTAAAAAATATTAAAAACCAAAAGCATATTAAAGAATAATAAATTTTAGCATAAAATGTAGCAGAAAATAATATAAAATCTATATTCAGAAAAAAAAATTTAATTAAAAAAAATTTAATTTAAAAAAATTATTAAAAACGAAAAGAATATTAGAAAAGAATAAATTTTAGCATAAAATGTAACAGGAAAAAAAAATCTATATCTAGAAAAAAAAATATATAAAAAATATTATATAAAAAATATTATATAAAAAAATTACATAAAAAAATTATTTAAAAAAATTAATTAAAAAATTTATTAGAAAATAAAAGTATAGTTTAAAAAAAATAAAATAACTTAAAAAGGCAAAAATTAAAAAAAAACATAAAATGTAGCAAAAGTAGTTGAAAATATACAATGAAGAGTGTGAAAAATATAGAAAACAAAGCATAACAAAAAAACTAAAAAATTATTTTTAAAGGAAATTTCAAAAAAAGTAAAACAAATTAAAAAAAAATTGAAAACTTATTTAAATAAAATTAAAATATTTTTAAATTAGAAAAAATTGTTAAAAATATATTATAAAGAAATCAATTAAAATTTCAGAAAATATTTAGAGAAAAAAATACATTATAAGATTTTAGTTATTATAAGGAAAACTAAAATAATAAACAATTCAATAGAAAGAAGAAAAAAATTAAAAGTGTTTCAAAAAAAAGTAAAACAAATTTATAAAAAATATCAAAATTTATTTTAAAAAAATTTAAATATTTTTATATTAGAACAAAATTAGTAAGAATAAATTATAAAGAAATAAATTAAAAATTTCAGAAAATGTTTAGAAAAGTAAAGTATAAATTATAAGATTTTAGTTATTATAAGAAAAAAGAATAACTAATTTAATAATAAAAAATAACTTTAAAAATAAAAGCATAATGAAGGTTTTCTATTTTTTTCAAAATTTTCAACCCAAACTATTATACAAAAATGTTTGTGCACACTAGGCAGCTCTGCCACTTGTGATAGGAATGCAACGCACATACACATGTGCACAGGGCTTCATACACGCAATTACATAAATACATATACATATATGTACATACATGCACCTAGTATATGCCCATATACGTGTTTTAATTGCCAAATGCGCAGCCTGTTCGACCAGTTTTACCGCCTTACTTGTTTGCTTGCTTATTCTTGTTGTTTTTCTTTTTGCTGCCTTTAATTCTTATTGTGGTGCAAAACGTTCAGGCCCCTCCCTAAGGTCGTCTGCTGCTGCCACCCAACCACAACCAGTTTCCGACCAGGAGACGCCATTCGGCCGGCACTAGCATGTAGTTATACAAGTCGAAGAAGTTAAATGCATTCTATATGCTCTTTATACATTAGTGTGTCGTTATTGTTATTGTTGCTCTTGCACTTTGTGTTCCCACATTGTTGGTGCATTGCATATCTAGCATTTTGCGATTTCAATTATAGCACATTCTGTCCAAAGTTTATAATATTGATAACTGCCTGCTGTTGTATTTATTGTGATACCATAAATGTTATTATTGTTGTTAATATGTTATTAATTTTTATTACCACCACTTTTGTTAATTTCTGCATTGATTTGATTATTTTAATTTTTACTTTACAACGTATTACATAATTTGTTGTTGCCATTTGTTTATTATTATTGTTGTTCGTTTAATTTATAGTTTTTGTTTGCAATTTTGAGATTAGACTTTAGTATTACTCTCTCTTTTTCTTTTAATAACTTCCCTACTTCTCTCTCTTTTAATGTCGCACCTTTTCCTATGTTTATTCTTTCTCTCGCTCCCGCTCTTTCACTATCACTCTTCTTTATCTCTTTCTCGACCACTCTTCTTTATATCTCTATCGCTCTCTCTATCTCTCTTTTTCTCTCTCTCTCACTGTTCTACTTATTTAAAATTTTTTATCAAATTTCGGTTATCCTCTAAAAGATTTCTTTTACAATTTAAAACAAAAAAAGTTTTTTTAATTATTTTTTGATTTTGTTTTTTTAATTTTTTTTTTAATTTTTTTTTTAATTTTTTTTAATTTTTTTTTTTAATTTTCTTTTTAATTTTTTTTTAATTTTTTTTTTAATTTTTTTTTTAATTTTTTTTAATTTTTTTAATTTTTTAATTTTTTTAATTTTTTTTAATTTTTTTAATTTTTTTTAATTATTTTTAAATTTTTTTTTAATTATTTTAAATTTTTTTTTAATTATTTAAAATTTTTTTTAATTATTTTTAAATTTTTTTTAATTTTTTAATTTTTTATTTAATTTTTAATTAATTTTTTTATTTAACTTTTAATTAATTTTTTTATTTAATTTTTAATTAATTTTTTATTTAATTTTTAATTAATATTTTTATATATATTTTTTCTTAATTTTCTTCTCTGTTATAGTCTGACCTGTACCTTTATACAGTTTGCTTAAACTCTCTTAAGTCTACTCTCTCGCTCACTCACTATCACTCTTCTTTATCTCTTTCTCGACCACTCTCTATATATCTCTATCCCTCTTTCAATCTCTCTTTCACTGTTCTAATTACTTCCAAATGATTTTTTAGCGAATTTCGGCTATCCTCTTTTTTATTATACTTTTTTAAATTCTTTTTTAAATTTTTTTTAAACTTTTTTTAATTTTTTAAATCTTTTTTATTTCTTAAATTTTTTTTTTTAATTTTTTAGTTTTTTTTTTAATTTTTTAGTTTTTTTTTAATTTTTTTATGTTTTTTTCTTAATTTCTCTGTTATAATTTGTTCTGTTCGATTCTACAGTTTGCTTAAACTCAAAAAATTAAATTTAAATTTTCTTTAATTATTTTTAAATTTTTGAAACTTGTGTAGCTTGCTTTAACGGTCATAACTATTTTAAGCAAAAATATAAAATTATTGTTATTTTCTTTAACTCAAAGGGTTTTTCTCCCTAGTATGTTATATTTTTGTTTTTGTCTCTCGCATCTGCCTTTCTGACTATCTCTCAATCTATTTTATCTTCTTTCTCCGTGTCTTATTTTTTTCACTAATAATTATACTGTTCTCAAGTTTGGGTCTTTTTCACACTGTGTTTAGGCCTGCATATATTTCTCTTTCCCTCTCTCTCGCTGTCGCATTTATTATATTATTTCAAGTTGATGTATTAGTCTTTGCTCTCCTTATAATTATCTTTCTCGCTGTTTCTCGATCAACATATCTCTCTTTTTCTCTCTCAGTTTCTGTTAAATTGTTTTTTAGTTATTTTACTCTCTCACCTTTGGTTTAGTTCTCCCTCTCAATAAATATTTATATTCGTCAGAAAAATATTATATTTGCAGAAAAATATTTACCCTAAACGATTTCATGACATTGGCAACTCTAACCAACAACCGGTATATAATTTTCTGAAAATATTTCTCCATATTCGAACAAAATCACTTAACCAGCAGCCGAACACATAGAGAATGAGCGAGCTATATGCGATAGCAATGTGACTGGGAGAGTCACTGGGTGAGTATCTAGTGTAGAGAGAGTGCGGGAAGCAACACAATACACGGTAGTAGTGGGTGAAGTGAGCGTGCAAGCAAGAGATGGGTGGGTATAAATGCACATATGCTTCGCTAAGGTCAAGATCGTTCATTGACCAAAAGTTGGTCCAGCGCTGCTGCTGCTTGTGTGCTATAGCAAAGAGAAGTTAGCGATGTTGCTGTTGCTGTTTTTATTGTAATCAGCTTCTCGCTACGACAGTGCAATGGCCATACAACTACACAAACGCGCAGACATCTTTGGCTGCTTCCTTTTCGGTGAAGTGATAAAGTTGCTGTTAGTTTTAGAGCGCTGCTCACATTGCTGTAATTGTCTTGTTGTTGTTTTCATACATTTACTGTTTGCGCTCGCGTTTCTTTTTACTGACTTTTTTTGTTTTTGTAATTATTTTATAACATTTACTCGCTGCATTTTGCTGGAATGACTTGAGCAACAACACAAGCCTGCTGGCATTTGAATATCAGCGCGCGCATACCAACAACAACAACGACAATAACAAAAACAATCAGCAAGTGTTGGCACGGAAAAAATGTGCAATAATAACAACAACAAGTGCCATGAACACTGAGCAGATGCGAAGACAGAAAACGTAAAAAAATACAAAAACATATATATACATATATGTATGTATGTTTGTAATCACATGTGATCGTGTTGTATTTGCTGTTTGTGGTCATTAATCTCTGGTTTGTGGAGCAGTAAACAACATGGAATTGCCACGAGGCTGTAATATCTAGTGCATGTACGTGTGTATGCATATGTATGTTTGTATCTGAGTGAAAAAAATTGTTTGTTGTTGTAAATTATGTACTCAGATTTTAATTTCCGCAACTTCTCAATTCACGAAATTGAACTTTGACCGCTCTAGAGGCATTCAAGCGTTGTTTTTGATGCGTTGCGGCGTGAAGCCGAGCTCCGGACTTCAGCTTAGTTGCAATAGAGATGACAGTTACATACATACATACATATTTTCGATAAATACACGAAGATCAGTTAATCAAAAATAAGTAAATATCAACTGCGGTCAAGATAGTTCAAACCTAAACTGTATCGAGTGGACTCAGTTCTTTCACTTTTACTGAAGATTTAACATGAAATGTACGGACTTCTACGAAATCGAGCCTCACACGACTGTGCAGTGATTACTAAAAGCATTTCACGGCTTTGCAGTGATCTTGGAAAGCATTCCACTACTTTGCAGGGATGATTAGCAGCAAGAGACTACATACGTTTCTTACACTCGCTCTATTTTTGAGCTTTTTAGGCAATAATTTCAAGGAAAAAAACAAATTTAGAGCAAAAAGCTCCCGAACTAAAGCTCAGCAACTCAACTGGGAAACTCGATCACTAAAAACTTAGATGTCAACTATGATTTCAGAGAATCTTAAAAGCTCATTAGTGTGGTCTAAAGCTTTGAAAAAGCTTTCAGGGTTTCTTTTGCAAAAAAAGATCAGAATCTTAAAAATACAGTTAACCAGAAAAAGCTATTTTTATGCGCAAAGCGCTCAAGTTAAAAGCTTTTAACACAACAGCTCTTACTCACTTTGGAAGCTGCCGTCATCAAAGAAATTTGTACGCTAAAAAAAACGTATTTCACATTTATAATTATGGATAATATAATTTCAAAAAATTCCAAAACCCCATTATTGTGGTCTAAAGCTTTGAAAAATCTTTCAGGGATTATTTTCAAAAAAAGATCCGAATCTTAACAAAAAAATAGTTCTGAACCGTTAACGAGAAAAACCGACTTTTAAACGAAAAGCTCTCAAGTTAAAAGCTCTCAACATAATAGATCTTACTCACTTAGGAAGCAGCCGTCAAAGCCGAAAAGCTGTCAAGTTAAAAGCTCTCAAAACAAAATATCTCCCTAGATAAAAGCTCTTAAGTTAAAAGCTTTCAAGTCAAGAGCTCAAAACCGACTTTTAAACGAAAAGCTCTCAAGTTAAAAGCTCTCAAGTCAGCAGGAGTCAACACAATAGATCTTACTCACTTAGGAAGCAACCGTCAAAGCCGAAAAGCTCTCAAAACAAAATATCTCCCGAGACAAAAGCTCTTAATTTAAAAGCTTTCAAGTCAAGAGCTCTCAAAAAAAAACTTTGAAAACAGCCGCCTCAAAAGTGAGTGAAAATAATAAAGAAATTCCCTATATTTTGAAATTTTTGTATAAAATATGGAAGAATGTCAAGCAAGCCATCAATGAAATTTGTGAAGTCTACGGAGACGATGCTGTATCAGTTCGTGTGTTCGCCCGCTTTCGTTCTCGAAATTTCGATGCGAAAGATGCACCTCGGTCTGGTCGATCTATCGTTGAAAAAGTCGATGAAATTTCGGAAAAGATTGACCAGGAGCGGCACATAAACAGCCGTGACATCGTCACCATTCAAAAAAGGCTGGCTAAAAGGAGGCTTGATGTTTGGGTCCTACATGAATTGTCTGTGAAAAATTTAATGGACCGAAATAACAACTACGATTCTTTGCTGAGACGAAATGAAATCGAACCATTTCTGAAACGAATGGTAACAGGTGGCGAAAAGTGGACTAATTACGACAATAATGTGCGAAAAAGAACACAGTCCACGGATGATAAAGCTCAACAAATGGTCGCAAAGCCAAGATTGACGCCTCGAAAGGTTATGCTGTGTGCTTGGTGGGATTGGAAAGGAATAATCCACTATGAGCTGCTCCAGCCTGGTCGAACGATTGATTCTACATTTTACTGTCAACAACTGATGAGATTGAAGCAAGCAATCGAAAAAAAACGGCCAGAACTAGTCAACAGAAAGGGCTTCGTCTTCCATCAGGACAACGCTAGACCACACACATCTTTTATGACTCGGCAAAAACTGGAAAAGCTTGGCTGCGAAGTTTTGATGCATCTACCGGCTATATGGTGGCCTTGCGTCAACGGACTACCATTTCTTTCGTTCAATGCAAAACTCCCTGAATGGAAGAAGAGAAGAGAAGCCTGTGAAAATTACTTGTCGCAGTTTTACGCCGAGAAACCAGAAAACACACTGCTGGAATAATGGCTCTGGCGGAAAAATGGGACATATTTGGATCATTAAAGTTCATTATAATAAGTTGAAGTTTGATTAGAAACGAAAACGAAATGACTTTCGACAATCCAATTTATATAGGGAAGGATACAAGGAAAGCAGCGCTGTGAATTGTGGATCAAGGCGTCAAAAATTCAATTAAATACACATACATATATGAAGAACAGAGAGGACTATATCGAAGACACTAGATCCAGCTGAAATCTCTAGTAGTTGCCATACAGCAGGTGGCATACAACAAAGTTCAATCACTTTTCAGACGATTACTCAACTTCGGGCACAAAGGCATAAACACATATGTAGATATGCACGTAAGTAGATATGTATGTATGTATGTAATTCACGACCCGCCAAGCTTAAATAAATAATCTACAACCATTGTGACTTCAATTTGTACAGAAATCTCGTTTAAGAGCAAATATACGCACAAAAAGCATCCGGTCATTCAATTTAAATTATACAGTTATTACCTACAACTGGCAATTGTTGCTACTGTTGCATGAACAAGAGATTTGTTGCATGCACTTACTGGTATATTATGTATGCTAGGTATGGATGTAGTAAATAATATAGTAGAATTATTAATAATTATGCAATGTTGCATGTTAGTATATAAGAGTATGAGATATGTATATGTAACATATAGTTATGTACATATATATACATATGTGTGTATGTATGCCGGACACATCATGTCAACACACTCCAAACTGGCTGATATCTAGAGTGATAAGCGAAAATTGTTGTACAAATAAAGCTATTTGCTTAAGTACATAATAAACATATGTACATACTAACATACATACATTTGTATGTATGCATATACACAACTATAAATGTAAGTACAAATGCGCATTTCTTCTTTACTGATGTTGTAGATATGGTTTAGGCGTATACTTGTTTAACTATGAGTACTAAGTGCTAGGCGTGAAGATAAAGTGGAAGATATGTATGTATGTATGTATGCTCATTCAATTAATGCAGAGACCAGAGTTGGCAATCCCGAAAATTAATATGTTTAATAAATCAACGTTACAACTTTACATTGCACTAATTTTTAAATATAATATGTGAGAAAATCGGGATCCCGAAATGGTTATATATCAATCCCGAAATTTCGGGATTGAAAATATAGGTATTGCTGTTAAAAATTTTTAAATACAGCAGAGGAAATCGAAATCCCGAAAGTTGTGTTGCAGTCCCGAAATTTCGGGATTTAAAATATAGGTATTGCTGATGAAAATTTCTAAACACAGCAGAGGAAATCGAAATCCCGAAAGTTGTGTTGCGGTCCCGAAATTTCGGGACCGAAATTTAAGGCATTGCTTATAAAAACTTACGTGGCTAAACAAATATTACTTAAGAAAACATGAAAGTTAGTTAATTTTTCTGTTATTCGTACTTTGCAAGTACACACCTTAAGTTTGAAGAACTTCAAATTTAGTAAGGAAAAGTAAGAAAATATATAAATACAAAAATAAAACAACAAACAACACAGTATACAAAAAAAAAACAAAAAGAAAAATATTATAATAAGTGTTACATGGAAATGTAGTCACTCTAAAGAAAAACAACCCTGAATACCTGTAGTTTGGTCTTTGAAGTCGGAACGCATATGAGTGGGACAAAGAGTTCAAAAAACTACAACAAAAGTATGGTTGATGGCATGTACGCCGCTAGCTCCAAGTTATTTACACGAAGCTTCGGAACAATATGAGCTTTAGAAATTTTTAGTACCTGTTACATATGTGTATGTATGTATTTCCAAATTTCCATATAATGGTCCCAAAGGAAAGATACTGAAAATTCCAAATATGAGTAATGGAACCAAAATTCAAAACCTGGAGACCAAGTAAACGCTGACGCCAGGTGACAGGAATATCTAATACGGATTTTTCTTAGCCCTGTTGCTTGCAGTTAAGTTTCGTGGTTAATGAAGTCGTAAAGAAATAGCGAACAGACCACAATAGTTGTGTTTACCGAGTGGACCGAACTCAAGCCGTTCCCACGACAATCGGGTCTACGTAACCGGAACGGACCCGGATTTTTTATCCGGTCAAGGACTGTAAACTCGGCAATATTCCACGAAATTACTTTAAGAATGTTTTCTGCCGCTACAACAACAACAACCGAACTCAAAACTGTTTGTGCAGTGTTCCAAGTGAAGGGACCGGACTGAACTCAAATTTCCTTATAGGGAGATTTCAGAGCCAACATTACAAAACCTAACCTAAGAAGTCAGAGTTCGTTTCAGTGAATATCAGTAGTATTGACATATATCAGGACGCTACAAAGTTTAGACCAAGCGCTTCTATTTATAAATAAAGCGAACCATAAAGCCTATCAAAAGGCTGTCGGGGGCGGCAGTAACAAATAAATCGGTGATAGGTAAAAGAGGACTAAATGTATATTTAATATTTTTAACTATTTTCGAATGACTCGCGGATGGTACAAGTTAGGAGATCGAGTTCTGACTGTAGGAATGTTGATATAGTTGATAGATTGACCGACTCTGCGGTGGAAATGTCGACATATTTCGAGGATTTAGATCACAATAATGCGAACGAAAGTAGTTTCGAGTGACTAGCGGATATTACCGAGTTAGAAGATCGGGTTCTGACAGTAGGAATGTTGATATAGCTGATAGCTTGACCGGCTCTGTGGTGGAAATGTCGACATATTTCGAGGATTTAGATCACAGTAATGCGAACGAAAGTAGTTTCGAGTGACTAGCGGATGGTACAAGTTAGGAGATCGAGTTCTGACTGTAGGAATGTTGATATAGTTGATAGCTTGATCGACTCTGCGGTGGAAATGTCGACATATTTCGAGGATTTAGATCACAATAATGCGAACGAAAGTAGTTTCGAGTGACTAGCGGATATTACCGAGTTAGAAGGTCGAGTTTCGAGATTGACTAGCTATGGATGTTAGAAGAAACGAGCGCAGAGAATAGGAACTTCGAAAAAATTTAAAGATATCGTGAAATCACAAGCTTTTTAACGTTAAAAAATCAGACGTCAATTAAATTTTGAAAATCAGAAAAAATAAAAACAACAAAACTAGTCGAGTTCAAGGCTTTAAAGGGCTTGGAGTTGCTCTGACGGCTATCTCGGTACTGTCAATAAAACCGTGCTGTGAATTTGTTTTTGTAAAGATGTTGATAATTGGCGACAATATTTACATACCCCGTTATATATGTATAATACGTGTAGATTATTTTTTCAGTTTATTTTCCGTGCGAAGCGAGGTTTTCCATAAAGTTAATTGCTCTCGGGGCACCGAGTATGCGCACACCTACGGACACACCAACGTCTTAATGTTTCTTTAATTTATTTCTTATTATATCTGTGATTAATGAGTTCTACACCTGAGGCTGATAGTCAGTTTCGCCGCGATAGTACAAGTCGCGCTGATAACATCAACATATGAGCAAATACGATATTTCTTATTTATTTGCTCTTATTTTCAAATTGTTTTGCTTGCCAGTATTGCCGCTTGCGTCTGATAAGCGTACCAGATATCTGCTAAGTAGGCATGTGCTTAGAACGTTACCGCTTTGCCCCGGTCTGAAATGAGCCGTAAAGGTGCTAGAGCTACAGCATGATATACACGAGTGAACTGCGTTAAATGATTTGTAAGAGACTGACTGACTACAGCGTCGATAAGCGCGTCGGAGACTGAATTCGTTAGAAGAATTAAATTTAAGAAACCCACAAAGCTAAAAGGAAAAAAAGGCACCTTCCGAACAACTGAGACTAAAACTAAGGAAAAATTGTGCGGCCATAGAAAATATCTCTACTGAAATTACAGCTTTAACTAGGTATGCGGATCACTTTCTGGTCAACTAAGACTAAAACACGTGATATATGAACCGATCATACAAATTACCTTCTGCGTACAAATCCGGCACGTCGCAGGAGAGACAACGAAGATCACCTGGCAACTGAGCTGATTAATGGTCAACACATGTAGGTGGCCTCAGCCAAAAAAAAAGAGAAAGCTCCTAATGTCGACGACAATCAGCGTCTTATTATACGGAGCTGAGATCTGGGCAGACGCGCTTAAAAAGGAAAACCGGCGTAAGGTAGTGGCCAGAGTGTACCGCACCGCAGCCCTCAGGGTTGCATAAGCCTAGCGAACAGTGTCCGGCGATGCAATATTAGTTATAAGCGGAAATGCCCCAATTGACCTTCTAGTATATGAAAGGAAAAAGGCAATAACAAGAGCGCAATACAACAAATAATAAAAGATGCAATAACAACATGGCAACGAAGATGGGAGAATGAAAGCCGTGGCAGATGGACGACTAGGCTAATAAAAGATCAAAATCGGAGAAGTAGATTTTTAGTGACCTGCAAGTGGCACATACCGCTGCTGTGACGATGATGCGGAAGGCATTTTCCACCCCCTCACCCGCAAAAAAAATATAAACAAAACAAAAATATTTTCTAATAACATTATTTAATATTTTTTCATGTTTTTTTTTTATTTTATTTATTTATTAATTTTTTTTTTTTTATTTATTTATTTTAATTTTTTTATTATTATATGTTTTAATTTTCATTACTTTTTTTATTATTTATTCTTTTAATTTTCATTAATTTTGTTTATTTATTATTTTTTTATTTATTTAAATATTTTATTTTATAATTATTTTTTATTATTTTATTAATATTTTTTACATGTTACTAGTTCATTTACTGTTTCAGTTAATTTTTTGATGTCATGTTACTAGTTAATTTACTATTTAAATAAATTTTTATTTTATTTTATTTATTAATGTTAATTTTTTTAATTATTTTTTAATTTTTATTATTTTGTATAATAAATAATAAAAAATATTATGTGCATACTTACTTTTATTATTTATTTGTTTTACTTTTTATTATTTAATTAAATATTTTATTATTTCTTCATTTTTTATACTTATTTAAATAATTTATTTTTTCATTGCTTTTATTATTTTTTAATATTTTTTTACATGTTACCCGTTAATTTACAGTTTCAATTAATTATTGTTAATTTTCATTAATTTTTTTTACTTTTTATTAATTATTTAAATACTAAAATTTAATAATTAAATATTTTATATTATTTTTATTTTTTTTGGTTATTTATTATTTATTTTATTATTTATTTATTTTTATTTTTTTTGGTTATTTATTATTTTTTTTATTATTTATTTATTTATTTTTTGCTATTTATAACTGTTTTGATTATTTATTATTTATTGTTTATTTCTTTCCTTTTTAATTTTTTTATTTCACTTTCTTTTTATTTTATTTTTCAATTTATCTAATTTTTATAATATTTTGTTTGTTATTTATTTTATAGTTTTTGATTTCACTTTTATATTATTTTATTTTTTTGGTCTATTTATCTAATATTTATTGTATTTTATTTATTATTTATTTATTTTATTTATTATTTATTTATTTTATTTATTAATTTTATTTATTACTTATTTATTTTTATTTCCAAGCATTTATTTTATAATTTTTTAATTTTACCTTTATTGTTTTTTATTATTATTTTATTATTATTATTATTTTATTATTATTTTTTTTTTATTATTTATTTATTTTTTTATTCCTTCTATTTAATTTAAAATTTTTTACTTTAGTTTTAATTAATTTTTTCGTTTTTGTTCCAAATAAATAATTTTTATAATTTTTTATTACTATTTATTTATTTTATAATCTATACTCTACATTTTTTTCTTTTTTACTTTATTTCTTAGTATTTATTTTTTATTTACTAGTTATTTATGTTACAATTTTTTATTTTACTTTTATTTATTTGTTCGTTTTTTAGTATTTATTTTTTATCATTACTATTTATTGACTTCATTTTAATATTTATATATTTTTTATTTTATTTTTTTTTATTGTACATTTTTTATTTAATTTTATTTATACTATTTTAATTTTTTTCTCTTCGCGCAAAGTTATTATTATTAATTCTATAATTGTTTACTATTTATTTGTTTATTTTTTATTGTTATTTATTTTTTACTGTTCTTTTATTAAATACATACATATTTATTTATATTTTTAATATTTTATTTTGTTACTATTTTCTTAATTTTTTTTTTTTTACCTTTTTAGTTATTTATTTTAAATTTTTTATTTTATATTTTATTATTATTATTTTATAACTTTTTATTTTATTTTTATTAATTTTTTATATTCTTAATTATGTATGTACATTCTTATATATTTATTGTTTTATTACTTATTTAATTTTTTATTATTATTATCTAATAACTTTTTATACAATTGTTTTATATTTTTATTTAAATTATTTTAATTTACTTTTCTTTACACCAATTCACTTTTTATACATATGTACATACATACATATGTACGTGTACACATGGATGTACATATGTACATATGTATGTATCTATTCGCTGCTATCACACATTGACATTTGTAAATTTTTTGTTATTTAAATTTCCACGTTTTATTCATTGTTCTGTTCCCTTTTTGTGGCTAACACTTGTTCTTCATAATTCATTGATAAGGTGGCGGCGATCTCTCAACCGCAACAATTGCTTTTGAATACACACATGCATACATAAGTAAGTGCACATGTATGTAGCTATGTATGTATATATATATATAAGCAAATATACACATATGTATGTATGTATGTATGTTTGCATAGACTTATGCTCTTTGTTGTACTCTCATTGATTTCGTGTTAAGCAGCGACTTTACAGAGCAACACCCGCGGCCGGTAGACTCTTGTGCGGTTGGGTATGGTATTTTTATTTACAAATTTACATATTATACTTATCTACACATGCACATATGTTAGGTATTTACATTTTAGCAGCAGACTAGTCGCTAGTGCAGCTAAGAAGGTTGGAGAGCTGAGATGTCATACGCGTTGCAAATCAGCTTTAAGCTATAGAGAAATATACATACGTACATACATATATGTACATATGTACGTGCATAAACATGTAAGTGAATATGTACATATGTGCATGTATGTGATAAATAATGTATGTATGTATGCATATTTACAAAATAAAAATTCATATGTATGCAGAGTGCATCTGCGTCCATCTATGCAATACACGCTGGCTGTCTGTGGTTGCATGTGCACTTACACACAGATATACACTCAAGTATGCCCATAAGTATGTACATACATATTTATATGCGCAGATACGTATGTACGTGCATATGTTTGTAAGCATATGCAGATATGCGTCTTTTTGCTATGCATATACATATGTATGTATGTGCGTATGTATGTATGTATGTAAAAACGCATGTGCATGCACTTGTTTGCTTGTGTACATATATGTATGTATGTGTACACAAATGTAAATATACAACGCTTTGCATGCATGTACATATGTATTGCGCCGCACTTGCACATTTGCTTTTTTTCTCTTTTTTTCTTTTGTTTCTGTTGTTATTTATTTGTGTACATTTCATTTGATTAATATGAGTATTTTCATTAATTTTTATAAATCGTTGTTGTTTTTGATTGGTCGCCGGTCGCCTATCACCGTTGTCGTCCGTCTTGAGTCGCTGATTGTTTGTTTGTTTTTATTGTGTGTGCTGTTGTTGTTGTTGTTGTTGTTGTTGTTGTTGTACGTGTTATCGCAACGCTCCGACTATGTACAATCCGATTCATTCTTCGTCCATTAAATCCAATTAATCCCTGATGTGGCGTCCCTCACAAATGCTGCTCCATGCGAAATCCACACACACACACACACGTGCACTCAGAGTTATGTACATACATATATAATAATGTATGTATATAGGTATGCACAAAGCAAATCCCGGCTACTCAAAAGTCATACAGTACTACTTAAAACAAAAACAAAAAAAATAACAACAACAACAACGCAAGCACAAAATTATATATAAACAAAAAGATCTGTAATAAGTAAAAAAAATGATCTGCACTTATGCATTTGTGCACATGAAAATATGTAGCCATACACAATATATACATATGTAGGTATGTATGTATGTTTATAGTAGTATATATGCAAAATAGTAGTAGTTATTTACTTTGTATATAAACGCACTTAATTCCCACAACACAATTTTGTTTATTTATTTAATTATATGCATATTGTATATGTACATATCTATATTTATATATAATTTTTTTTTGTTTAACTGCACACAACTACTACGAAACCGTTATTTAGGCGCTTTTTATAAAAATAAAAAAAATTTATTATAATTTTTTTATATTAAACACATTTTGTAATTTTCTTTAGCACTCATATTATAGAGCTGTGTACATATGTATATACACATACACAAAAGCACAAATATATTCTCTTTACATGTACATATGCATACATATATGTAAGAACGAACAACCGTCTGCGGAAACACCAACTCGTTCGAAATGCAAAAACGCACTAATTCCACCCATTCGATGGACCGGCCTTTCGCACTGAAAACCGAATGAAAACTTTTTCGAACTTTCGTACATAAAACGCACACACACACATACATCCATGCATAAATATTGTATATAGTAGCAGAGCAAAGATCGTAACACGAGCAATGTGCTTGAGATCGTAAACAAAGAGCGAACTTGCAGTGAGCGTGAAGATCAACGAGTACAAAAATGCATAAAAAGAGCGTGGCAAGCAAGAGTATAAAGCACAATGTACAGAACAGCAGATAATGAGCAGAGAAGAGTAAAGAAAGCGTACCGTAAGCCTGAAAATTATTGAAAAACTACGAAAACGTTAACTGCGGTTGCACCGATGCTATAATACCCTTCACAAAGAAAGGTGTCAATACAAGACCTTATTTTGATCGCCAGAATTCTGCCGAATTGACAGTCCTTGCCCGGATAAAAAAATCCGGGTACGTTCCGGTTACGTAGACCCCACTGTGATGGGAATTTTTATGGTCGGTCAGTTTATATGGCAGCTATAGTGATCCGATCTGAACACTTTCTTCGGAGATTATATTATTGCCTTGGACAATCATCTATGTCAACTTTCGTGAAGATAACTCGTCAAATGGAAGAGTTTTCCATACAAGCATTTGATTCCGATCGTACAGTTTGTATGACAGCTATATGCTATAGTGATCCGATCTAAACACTCTCTTCGGAGATTATATTATTGCCTTGGACAATCGTCTATGTCAACTTTCGTGAAGATAACTCGTCAAATGGAAGAGTTTTCCATACAAGCATTTGATTCCGATCGTACAGTTTGTATGACAGCTATATGCTATAGTGATCCGAGCTGAACAATTTCTTGGGAGATTACACTACTCTTTTAGGCTAAGGTTCTTACCAAGTTTGGTGAAGATAACTCGTCAAATGGAAGAGTTTTCCATACAAGCATTTGATTCCGATCGTACAGTTTGTATGACAGCTATATGCTATAGTGATCCGATCTGTACAATTTCTTGGGAGATTACACTACTCTTTTAGGCTAAGGCTCTTGCCAAGTTTGGTGAAGATAACTCGTCAAATGAAAAAGTTTTCCATACAAGGCCTTGATTCCGATCGTACAGTTTGTATGGCAGCTATATGCTATAAAGACTCGATCTGAACACTTTCTTCAGAGATTGCACTATTCCGTCAGACTTAGACTCTTGCTAAATTTCGTGAAGATATCGCATCAATTGAAAGTTTCGTATGGCAGCTACTATACGATATAGTGATCCGATATTAGCGACTCCGACAAATGAGTAGCTTCTTGGAGAGCAAAGGACGTGATCAGAGTGATTTCAGAGTGAGAACGCAAAAAGAGAAATTCCTTCACATATGTATATACAAACATATTTAATAGGATCTCCAACCTTGCCATCCGAGTGCTACAAACTTCGTGGCAAAATTAATATACTGTTAAGGGTATAACGAGCAAAATCATATAAGGTGAGGTAATTCCTAGGTGATAATTGCTTTTCGCACATGCTGCAGAGAGAGAGAACAGTGTGAACTAACAACAGCGAAGAAAGCATTTATTTAAGAGCATGAGAGGGTACGAGAGGTCAGCGTCCAACGAAGGATATAATCCCCGATAGCTCAACTTCAAGCAGCTTTCTGAAGGCTTAAATCCAATCCGAGATATATTTGTTGATGTTCCAAAGCATCCAAAGCAAAAATACGAATTTTGACCACTATGGAAGACGATACTTTTCTACGGAACCCCTTTTTACTATTTTCTCGATTTACAGATTTTAACACTAGTCACTTTAAACTTGTCTCAGAACAATCTCAGATCACAACCACGCAACTTTCAACAGGTTAAGTGGTACTGGAAAATATCTTATAGGATTGGCTTCGGGTAAGGCTAAGAGTTATCATGACGTTTGAGATGCAGGAGGCCCAAGAAAAGTGCTGTTTGGACAGGGACGGAACGTAGAGTGACTGAGCTTTATTGGGCATACATGAATATTTGGTATATCGGGGTTCATTCTGATTCTCACTCTAGATTCGTGAGGGGAGAATTGCTCGAGAATATTCAAAGCTCTTGGAAGTGAAGATCTTTGATGAGGCGACATTCATCGCTTGTCCACTGGGTTTCAATAGTGGTTCTATTATTATCAGTTTTCCATATTTTTGGAAATTTGAGAAGAGCTAGAGAGAAAACCTTACAGGATATGTTACTCTCACTGAGAAGATGGATGAGAACTGTGAGTTTAGGTAGGTAAAGTAGTAGTAAAATGTACCTTTGTAAAAAAGTACGATTACAAAAAAGTAGTATTGCAAAAGGCAGTATTGACAAAAGTAGTATTGCAAAGAGGAATAGTGGTAATTCCTGTAATGGTAGTAAATATTTGGAATTCTAAAAAGTAGTATTTTAAAAAGTAGTAGCAGTAGTAAAAAGTAGTATTAGTGAAAAGTAGTAGTAAGAGTATTTTAAAAAGTAGTAGCAGTAGTAAAAAGTAGTATTAGTGAAAATTAGTAGTAAGAGTAGTTCGCAATTAGTAGCAATAAGAGTAAAGGTTGTAGTGGTAGTAAATTATAGTAGTATTATAAAAAGTAGTGGTGATTCCTGTAATAATCGTAATAATTCGAACACAAAAAAGTAGTTTTAGTGAATATAAATAGTGAACTCAAAAAAGTAGTATTCTAAAACAAGTAGTAATAATTCCTGTAACAGTAGTAAATAGTTTGAGTACTAAATAGTAATATTCTAAAATAGTAGTATTCTAAAATAGCAGGAGTGATTTCTGTAATTTTACTACAACTTAGTAGTAAAGTGTTGAAATTAGTGAAATGTAAAAAGTAGTAGTTGTTTCTGTTGTAGCGGCAGAATACTGCCGAGTTGAGAGTCCTTGAGCGGATAAAAAAAATATTAAGATTTGTTCCAGTTACATAGGCCCGACTGTCGTGGGAACGGTAGTAGTAGTAAAATGTAGTAGTAGTAGCAGAAAATAGTAGTAGTAGTAGTAGAAAAAAGTAGTAGTAGTAGTAGTAAAAAGTAGTAGAAAAAAGTAGTAGTAGTAGTAAAAAAGTAGTAGAAAAAAGTAGTAGTACTAGTAAAAAGTAGTAGAAGTAAAAAGTAGTAGAAAAAAGTAGTAGAAGTAAAAAAGTAGTTGAAAAAAAGTGGGAGTAGTAATAAAATGTCGTAGTAGTAGTAGAAAAAAGTAGTAGGAGTAGCAGTAGTAGAAAAAAGTAGTAGTAGTAGTAGTAAAAAAGTAGTAGAAAAAAGTAGTAGAAATAAAAAAGTAGTAGAAAAAAGTGGGAGTAGTAGTAAAATGTCGTAGTAGTAGTAGCAGAAAAAAGTAGTAGGAGTAGTTGTAAAATGTAGTAGTAGTATTTAGTAACAATTAGAAGTAATAGTGGTAAAATGTAGAAGTAGTAGTAAAAATGTTGCAGGAGTAGTAAGGAGTAGTACAAGTAGTAGTAAATAATTTGTATACTGGTAGTGAGTAGAAATGATAATGGTACTGGAGCAGATTAATAGTGAAAGGTCGTTTGTTTACAATAGTAGTTCAACAAGACTACATACAAACATCAAATAGACTTTCTTAGTCCGTTTTACTTTTATTTCTTCGATTATTTCAAATTAACTCTAAGCTTAACATAAATGCCGTTTCAACAGACAACAAAAATGTACGATTTTAAACACTGGAAAGGCCAATCAAAAAGCAATGGAAATGGTGTGAAAGACGCAACAATGAAATGATGTGTGAAAACTTAAAATTTGGAAAAAAAATCAAAAAGGGCAAATTTTCACAACCTTAATAAATATGTTACAATTTTATTCCTTAAACTTCTTAATCACAATCTCTTCGTAGTAGGGCCGACAATTCAGACGTACATTAAGGCGAGCGCACAACAAAAATATGCCCGACAATTTGCGGTGTATCGAATAGATTTCCTCTGGCGGTGGGCATAGGCGATGGGCAATCATTGTTGGTACTAAATGGGCAATACGTTCAGTGGTATTCTGTTGATAACGCGTTTTATGACACGTTTTAAGTAAAAAAAACAATATGTTTCACATATGCGATTTCAAAAAAGTTAAAAGAAAATTAACAACACTTACTTGTTTACCAAAATCGAAATCGCCATCGAAACGGAACATTTCGCCCAATATCATTACGGCGTTGATATGCGCCTCCTCCATTTGTTTGGTTTCATAGCCAGTGAGGAAGCCCATTTCACGTGACATGAGCAAAACGCCCTCACGGTTGCCTTCCACGGCATTTATAATTATCTGCAAAATGTAATTTTTAATATTTAGGAGTAAACTCAAAGTCTAAATTTTACAGACGTACCTGTCGATAGTTTTTTATGAATTTCTTTTGGTAAAAACGTGTTGAGCCAAAATCAATTAACATTAGGCGTTTGGTATCAACATCGTAAAGAAAGTTCGACCAATTGGGATCTGTTTGCATGCACTCTATCTCGAATAGTTCGCGCAAACATAGCTTTAGTACCGACGAACCAATGTGATGACGATGCTCATAGCTGAAAAAAGATGAGATAAGTTTAAGAATATCATAATGAATAATTTTGGCATAAATAATAAACATTGTTATTGTTGTAATGACAATGTATGCACTGCTATAGACAGTATTCAAGCAAGCTTTGTTCACACAACATCGGGTCTAAGTAACGGGAACGGTTGGAGCCGGCTGTGAACAGGGCACCATTTTTCGATTTTACTTCAGAAATGTTTTCTGTTGCCACAACAACACAAAAATACATTGATACTGTAGTTTGTAGCACACATAATCACCTTAAGTCAAAACACTTGTCCAGTGGCACACCCGGCACCAATTCTGTTGTGAGCACGCTACCTGTGGTCAAATCTTTAATAACTGTAGGCACATAGTATTCTGGATAAGGAGCAATCATTTGTTTAAATTTGTCAGTATACTCAGCTTCGCGAGTATAATCTACTTCCCAGTTGAGTTCACGCTTGGCTACCTACAATTCAAAGCGATATTTATGTTTAAATTTAATTTACTTTATAAATTATTCGAAGGCTCACCTGAACCACATTGTCGATGAAAACGCCATGCGGGAATACATCCCACACTTTTAGCATGCCTACTAAATTATCAATATCACTCCCGATACTTTGCGCTACGCCAGGATACTGAATTTTTATAGCCACTTGCATGCCGTTTTTCAGTGTTGCGCGATGCACCTGTATAATTTGAGGTTTAAAGTTAAAAATATTTATGCAATAATGCTTTACACACATTACCTGACCAATGGAGGCAGCAGCAAATGGTTTATCGTCGAAAGATTCCAGCAGATCACGCCAGTCGGCACCTAATTGCGTGTTCATCACACGTTCTACCTGCCAATCTGGCATGTAGTCGGCCGCTTGGCGTACACGTTCAAAAGCTTTTGCCAACTGCGGTGACACCACATTCGAATCTTGTATGCTAAGTATTTGGCCGATTTTCAATGCTGCACCGCGTACCTTACAAAGTGTGTCCACAATGCGTTCAGCATTGGCTGGACTTAATAAAGCCTCTTTTAAATTTTTGGAACCGCCAAGGCCGAGCGCACCTTTGGTTAATTCATTTATGGTGCCGACACCTAAACCAGCGAATAATCCACCAAAGGAAGCCATGCGACCGAAGCGACTAGATGGAACACGTCGTTGTTTCGCAACTTTGCTTAGAGTTGGTAATTCGATTCCTGACGTGTGCTGAGCAGTATCTGTCCTTGTTTCCGTTTGTCCTGCGATAGCTTTTAATATATTCTCCACGTAAACTGTATCAGCTTTGATGGCGCTAGTTACTGGTTTTGTGTCAGCCGTTGTAGGTGTAACTATGGTGCCTGCTTCAGCGGTAGCAACTGCAATTGTTTCAGTTTTTTGCACACTATCATCTTTAACTTGCTTATGCTCTGTTACTGGTGTACGTAAGCTTATATGACGATCCTTATTACGTTTGGATAATATATCTTGCAGCTCATTTAATGTTATCGAAGATATATCCAAGTGTTCAGCATCCAATTGGCCAGCCGCTTTATTGCTATCACAATTACTAGCACTTACATTAGCACTAGTATTTGGTTTCAAGGTACTTGGCTGCTGCTTGCCACCAACATTGCTGCCATCGAAAGCGTCACTCATTGCACGCTGCAATTTTTGCTGACTCATACGCAAATCGCAAGGCTGTTTCGCAACACCCAATTGACGTAAACCTTCAATTACAACACAAGTACGTTCACTGGTTTCCTGCAGCAATTGTTGTAATCTTTTCAATTCTTCAGCAGGTTGTTCACTAACTTTTTGAATATAATTTGCGCTCTGCTGTAGATTACCTTGCAAAAGTTCGCGTACACTCGACTGATTCCAACGGTTTTTACACAGTGTGCTCTGCTCGCGACATAACGCCTCCACTACCAATTGTATGCCCCGCAATACAGCGAGAGCATCTTGTGCCGAACGAGCCATACTTGTTTTCCGCAGCGATGATTCACACGCAAAGAATTAATATTGTTTTCGATTATTTTGCACGCAAAACATTTGTTTTGCTTAATTATTTATGGGGTTTATGATTTTTTATTCCAGCTTCTACTTTAATGCGTACAATTTTTTTCTAACGGTTGCGAAACAAATGAAAATTAGCGAAAATGGCGCACAGCAGGTAAAATGAGGTTATGCCGTTAGTTTGACGAACAGCTGATCGTTATTTACATGCGATTGACAACAGTGCATGCCAAGAATATTGGGACAGCGGACATTTAATTTTTGAGACCTGCTGGTGAAAATTGCCAAAATTTAATTAGTTTTGTTTGAAATAAAAAAAATGTATATTAAATATAGCATAAAAATATTACTTTAGCGAAAATAGCTATTGTCATGAACATAAAAAAAATACTTTAATATATTGAAAAGCCTAACAATTTAAAAAAAGTTAGTACATCATTTTAGCTGTAGAAAACATTCGTTTTTAATTGTTCTTGTTTAGCACCGATTTTACTTACTGAATATAGGTGACAATTCAGTAAAGAAAATTTATTTAAGTACAATAAATTTCATTAAAATGTTTTCATATACATACTTTCAGTGGAATATTTTTTGCGAGTTCTAATAAAATTGCAACATAAGTACATACATTTTTTTTTATAAAGCTATGCTTAAGACCACCAACTTATAAGCGAAACCGATTTATAATTGAAGCCTCTAGGTTCAATTTGTAAAAAAAATAATAATTTCTATAGCTTTTACAAAATTCTCATTTTCTGTTTGGTAAATAGCGAATATTACTATATACAGGCGTGTTCTATGTTTAATTTTTAGTTTTTGTAAATTTAGTTTTATAAGCGCGCTTATTTGGAATTTGCTAAAATATTAGCACTATGTTGCATAGTGTATATAAGATTTTATATAAATTTAATTTACCGAATTTGAATTTATCACGATGTTAACAATTTAGCTATTTGTCAATACTAAATTATGAATAATTTTTACTTTTATGCTATTTTTCTTCAACAGCTTCTTGATTTTTGCTCTCCTGCTCTTTATCACAATTCGCCACGTAATCTTTTTTAATGCGGCCAGCGCGTTCGAATTCAGCATCCATCAGTTCAGCGGCATGTTTATATGTGACAGCTCTGGTAATGGGATCAAATATGCGTAAATGGGGATTTGGCATTGTATTATGCTTTTGACCCAACGATGTATAGCCCTCCTCATATAGACGGCAGTAGGGCACTTGACGCACGAATGTGTAATACCAAATATCGCTATAGCTCCAATCGAGCAGTGGGTTTATACGCATTACACTTGGCCAGCCAGCATCTGTAACCTAAATAATTTTTCACTTAAATAAATAGAAAATTTCAATATTTTTGTACACATACCTGCATAGCATTTAAATTCTCACAATATGGATCCGTGCGTCTTGTGCCCATGAATATTGCACGTATCTCTGGCTTTTCTTCGAGTATCTGCGTCAAAACATCCTTTATACAACCTTTGCGCCTTATTAAATCTATATTATAGCGTCTTTCGCAATGTAGGACCACAGCTTCTACCTCTTCAAAACTGTTTTCCGACTCAATATACAATACTGGCACGCGTATATGACTGATACATTTGTTGCGTTTAAAGAAGGCTTGCAATAAGTCCAGCAAAACAGTGCAATCTTTGCCGCCGTTAAACGATATCATCCATTCGTCAGCTTGATACAAATGCAGAGCTTGAGCAAAGAACTGTAGGAGCACGCGGCATCGTTTTTTAAATGTTTCTGTTATTCGTATATGGTATAATACTTACCGCAAAGGCTTCCTTTTCTAAAGTCTCAACACGCCTTATAGTACAGTGATCTGGTTTAACATTTTCTGTCTCCGTTGTTTTGGCAAGTAAGGAACTGATAAGAGCATCGCGTTCAGAGCGTTTAATTTGTTTGGACACGCAGTGCAACAAATTGCCGATATTCGTCATTTTTTACCTATTTTATAGCGTACGCTATTAGTTTAACTATTTTGTTCTAAAAAAATATCTGAAAGTTAAATAAATTGTAAATCTCTTTGCAACTTTATTGCAACGACACTACTGATATGGAAATGCCAGTAGGTTTCTATTTAAAATATCTTTAGTTGCACCTGTTTGTTTAATAGTACAGAATCACTTTAAGATTGAATAATAACTGAATATGCATGTATGTACAAATATGGCAGTTTTATCAAGAACTTTTTGAAACCACTTTATATTTCAAGTATTTCGTCTGTACGTGCGAGTATCAACTATAGATAAATAAGTAAACAAAGGGCTTTTGCCACATCTGGGTACTTGAATATAACACTGATTAAAAAGAAATAATAATAAAAATGAGCGCAGATTTAATTGTGTCCCTGAAGTAGATTAAAATGGAGTGTAAAAATAAGCATGCGCATCTGTATAAATATCACAATCACACTGCTACATGTGCTTATACAGATGAGAAGTCAAGCCAATTTGGCAGTACCCAACTTCATTAATTAATTACGAAAATCATGATGATTTTGTAGAAAGCGTGAACATTTCTAAAAATGCTTGAATAGTTACATCACATCCAACGCTCTCAATTAATGGCATTTCTTTATCAGTTAGCTATAAGCAAGCGATCTATGTATGAAATTAGACTCACCACAACTTCAGCACCATAGATTGAAAACGTCGAAAGTTTTTGTGATGAAATTTATTTAATTTCAATAACTTTCTATTTCATCGCTTTTTTAGCGAACTTTGCACTACTCCTCAAGAATTTATCAATAGTAAAGCATGTTTCCAATAAACGCTACCAGCTGCGCGAATTAAATAATTTCCGAAGTACAGAAAATAGAAGTTGCGCGTAAATTAAATCGGCTGTTGAAACGAAATAAAATTTAATTTAAAAACTCTATTGAATATGTATATTTTTGTAGCTTTTCTCGACTATTTTCTTGACAGCAAACATTTAGCCAACACAGCTGATTGGATTTGTGTACAGCCGATATGTGACACTGAATATGTGTATTCTCGGTGCATACCTGCGTTAGTGATGTAACTACTTGAAGTACCGAGTACGGGTATTGTTGTTTATTTTTATGACAAACGTGTGGTATAAATTAAGGCATTACCCACAAGATATGGCTACAGAAACTTTAATTCATTAAAAGAACTAGCGCGGAAACTAACACACATATACAACGTGCGACTCATAAAGCATTTTTGTTAGAAAACGATCACACGTATACAAAAGTTTCAGTTAAAATTGTTAAGAAACTCATAGAAACCTTAACAAAATCAAGGGTAGCACTGCTGGGCAAATAACCGGTGAATTAACCGATAGGAGGCTAGTGGTGTATTAATAACACGAATAATTAAAAAAAAAACAATAAAAAATAATAAAAAAAAGTAATAAAAAAATATTTAAAAAGAAAAAGTAACATTTAAAAAGAAAAATTTTTTATTAATTAAAATTAAAAAATTTAACGCATATACATATATTTAGAATTTTGAATTTTTTCCTATCAAATATGTATATTTAATATATTTTAAGATTTTCATTACATATTTTGTTTTGATTTTAAAACTTAAAAATAAAACAATTTTTTAATAAAAAAAAATTTAAAAAAAATACGAATACATTTTTTAAATATTTTTTTTGTAAATTGAAAAAAACATTTTTTAATAAGAACACTTAAAAAATTTAATTTCCCTAAAAAAAATTGTTGTTTTTTTTAATTTCTTCAATTAATTTTCTTTTTTGTGTAAATTGAAAAAAAAAAACATTTTTTAATAAAAAGAAACTTAATAACATTTTTTTGAATTTTCTTAAAAAAATTTAAACATGTAATTGTAAAATTAATTTTTATAGGAAAAAATTAAAAAAAATATATACGCATTACTTTTTAATTTTTTTTTATTTAAAAATGGTGTCTTAATTTTTTTTATTATTTTGTTTTTGTAAATTGAAAAAAAAAATCATTTTTTAATACAAAAAATTTGAAAAATTTAATTTCCTTAAAAAAAAAATGTTTTTAAAAGTTTAAAAAACTTAACTTTCTATAAAAAAATGTTTTTTTTTTAAATATTGTTTTTTTTTTTTGTAAATTGAAAAGCAAACATTTGTTAATAAAAAAAATTAAAAAATATTTAATTACTTTTTTAATTTTCTTTAAAATAAATATAAAAAATGTAATTGTGAAAATATATTTAATAAGAAAAAATTTAAAAAAATATATGCGCATTATTTTTTAATTAATTAAAAATAAAAAAATGTGTACACATTATTTTTTAATTTTTTATTAAAAATGGGGTCTTAAATTTTTCTATTATTTTGTTTTGTAAATTGAAAAAAAAAACATTTTTTAGTAATTTTGTTTTAATTTTAATCATTTTTTTAATTAATTTTTGTTTTTGTAAATAGAAAAAAAAAATTTTTTAATATAAAAATTGTTTATAAAAAAATTTTAAAAAGTGAAGAAAGAACTATTTATATAAAATGTAAATTTCTTCACTTTTTACATTTCCACATTTGTATGTATGTATGTATGTCAGTATGTTTGCACGCAACCAAAGCTTATTTGAATTTCGATGGGAAAAAGTTATTTTTCAAGTTAACACGTTCAATAGCGCAATACCGTCATTATTTATGTTAAGTGCAGATATGTATGCATGTCTGTATGTACTATATGTGCGCGCTTTATGGTTTAGTCACAACGAAGATGTTTGAGATTGCTTGATTTGAAATGGCGCACGCTTGGCATTTTAAATTTGTGGGAGACGGCTTTTATCGTCAGCTTAAGTGGATATATGTACATATGTATGTATGTATGTATGTATGTAAATATGTGCTTATGGATGTAGGACAAGAAATAAAAATTAACAAAAAAAAATACTTTTTTTTTTAAATATTTTTACATACTATGTGCTATAGGATTGTATGTGCTTATAGCTTTTGTAGGACAAGAAATAAAAATTACAAAGAAATATAATATTTATATTATTATAAATTAAAAAAAAAAAATTGAAATTCTTAAAAAAAATTTTTTCTTAAAAATTATTTTTTAAATAATTATTTTTATTTTTTAAATAATTTTTTCTTTTAGAATATTTTTTTTCTTTAAAGTTTTTTTTTTAATTTTGTTTTTTTTTTTTAAATAGCATGTGTTCATAGATGTAGGGCAAAAATAAAAATTGAAAAAAAAAAAATTATTTAAAAAAATATGCATGGGAACATACATATGTATGTGTTTACTGTATGTATGTGTTTACTGTTGATATCCATATGTATATGGAGCACAAAAAATATTAATGAAAATAAAAATAAAAAAATATTTAAAAAATTATCTATAAAAAATAGTAGAAAAAATTTAATAAAATAATTAATGACTTTTGAAATTCAAAAATTTTAGCGCAAATTATTTTTTTTATTAATTTTAATTTTTTTTCTTTTTTATCCAATTTTCATTCACTTATGTATGTACATATGTTTTATGCCGTTGTAGCGCAACTGCCACACAATTATCTTATCAGTAAACTGTTAACTATTTGATTAGATTTTGGCAAGAGAATACGAAATGATAAGAACCTGCGAGTTGTTGTCGCATTTGTCATGCCTAATCAAAAATGTGCTATCAACAGAACTTAGATATGTAAGTGAGTATATACGTTTGTATGTAAGTAAATGCGGGAATGCTATTTTTAAATGTCAGGCGTTAACTGAAATTAATAACTATTTTGTTGGCCCATATCTTAGAACTGAGTTGGCCCGCTTACCAAGTGTTACGGCGTTTTTGTCTATTGGAAAACAGCTTGTATGGTATTCGAGTCACCTTAAGTTCAACGCCTGACATCGTCTTTATCTAAATTAGTTTCAAGGACGTGTTAGTTAATCTTTTTTTTTTTTGTTCATTATGTATGTATATATACATATATTTTATATTATATATGTTATATATACATATATTTTATATTATATATGTTATACATATATATATATATATATGTATATATATATTGATAATATTCTTAAACTAATTTATCGGACATAACCTCCAAATGTGAATTTATGTAACTCTCGGTACTAATTTTCTCAGTTTTCTATACTTCTAATGGAAAGGTGGTCCTTCTGTGCAGCCTCAAAACACGGGAGAGCGTTTACGACATCGCTTCTCACTTAGTTTTCGAAAGTCAGCTCGTTACTTAAGGTTTTTTGAATCGGGAACTCTATTCAAGTCACTTTTAATCAAGACCCGCTTATTTGCTATCCGTAACAAGTTTCAAATCCTGCTTAACTGCACTCTCTATGAACTTAGTACAGTTTTGCTTAAGCTTTAAAGCGCTGACTGTGCGGTTGTCCTCTTTAAAGCTGTTGGTGGTGGCGGGAATTTTTTGATTATTTTGTGCAATGGAGGCCTATTCACCGTCAAGCGTTTATAAAAAATTATATTTTTCATGAGCCACTTATAAAGTGATCTCCAAACTTCGGTTGAACTTGATTTTTGCGCTAAAATTTTTTTTGTGACGTTGTCAACATTGCCTACAACATTTTAATTGACACAAATCTGACGTTTCATTTAATTGCCATTGTTAATTTGACAATTACAACCAGCTGCGTGGTTGTCAGCTGAAAAATTACAACTTTTAACTCCGCTATTGTGCTTCATTATTAAATATTTATGAATAAATGTTTACTGTGTCCCCCACCCCCATTCTCCAATTTGGCTAATGCGAATTTAACGATGACAACGCACTTTTGTCCCATTCAATTATTTCACCATGTTCTTCTCACCAGACAATACAACTTGACAACTTTTGTAAACGGGTTGACATTGAAATGTTGTTAAAACTATTTTTGCGGTCTCTATTTGACTTATTGTTTGGCATTTATATGTCAGAGGATAAACATAACCTCAAATCATTTCAGCAGAATATTCCGCGACCTTCTTCTCTTGAAGGTAAGCTATTATAACAGTTTCTCAGCATTTGCTGTTGAAGATTCTCCGAATATGCAGTTATGGTAACCTTTCAAATATTTTATGGAACATGAGATTTAACTCTGACACTTCGTCAGCCATTCTAACGTGGTTCAAGGCTGATAGAACCAACAGACTTGTAGAACCAAGGTATTAATTATGTAGAACGGAGCAAAGTTTCATTGTCGACTCAGCCATTGTTTGCAGGAATAGGTCTTTCATTTCTACGCCTTTGACGTTCAAGAGGCGACTTTAAAGGATGTTCTAAGGCTAGATGTGTATTCAATCTAAAACTTTAGTACTGAGAGAATCCGAAAGTTCGTGGCTTACGAAAATAAAGTTAAGCAAAAGTAATAAGAGTAGAATTACATATCTGCCTCTTTCTTTTCTAAGAAGATTCGACCTTCTCGAACCTAGTTTTGTTCAGCGATGACGCCCATTTCTGGCTCAATGAGTATGTAAACAAGCAAAATTGCCGCATTTGAGACGAAGAACAAGCTGAAGAAAAACAACTATTTGGTGTGGTTTGTGGGCCCGTGGAAGCACCGTTCAATATTTCTTCAAAAATGATGCCGATGAGGACGTAACCGACTATGGCGACCGTTGTCGCGCCTTGATAAGTATTTACTGCCTGAAATTGAAGCTCGTGCTCTCAGCGACATTGGTTTCAACAAGATGGCGCCACTTCCCACAGATCGCATCAATCAATGGATTTATTGAGAGACACTATGGTGAGCAGAGAATTTCACGTTTTAGGCCAGCAATATCGTGTGATATCACACCGTTAGACTTTTTTCTGTGGGGATATGCAAAGTCTAGAATTTGTTCCGACAATCCAACTTCGATTCAAGACTTGGAGCAAAACATCACGCGTATCAGTCGCCAGTCACTAGTCGAAATGCGCGATAGATTCAAAGAAAATTAAACTTAACGGATGGATCATTTGAGACGTAGTCGCGGTCAGCATTTGAAGGCGATAATCCTACCAAAATAAATGCCAAGGAATATTGTTTCGAATGATAAAAAAAACATTCACCATTAAATTTGAAATTTCTATGTTTTTTCTTTAAAAAAGTATGGAACCTCGAAATGGATAGCCTTTTATATTAAACTTTGTTCAATCTACAATCAGATTGTATCGCAAGATTATTCCACGGACCTCAACTCAACTTTTTGGATTGAACTTTGTAATCTACTTGGCTTGTTTATGTAGTTAGCGGGTTCGCTTGAGCGATCTCGCTCATAAATACAGTTACATTACAAAAAATAGCTCTCTGTAAAGTAAAAACCAATATAATAAAGCTGCACCAGAGTATTTAAACACCTAAACCCTGAACGAATTCAGGTCTTCTACTTGAGTTGGTTAAGGTCCAACCAAGGCGGTAAAAACGTTCAGAGACCTCCTAATGACCACGGTAACCGATTAGGTTGAGCGTCTGACAGCAACTCGTTAGGTTTGCGGTTTTAAGTAGTGATTCATAAAAATAATTTTGGTAGTAAAGCAGCTTTAACAAGATAATTGGAAGCTCGCTGAATATTGTTGGTATGAGAAAGTCTTATAAAAAATGTGACAGTCCTTTGGGGAAGATCATTGCAGTTTTGGTAGATGAAGTAACTAAATATAGAGAAGTTACTAAAAGTGGACTCAGTGCAGGAGATAGGCTGGAAATCGGAGACAATTCATCTCGAAACCAGAGTTCTTAGTGGTGCACTGCAGCAATGTGTTGCTTCACTATAAACACACCCGGGTCCCGGTTTTCTCTCTACAGCGCTGAGTGCACTCGTCAAAATAGCCAGAAAAGCTTACAGCAACAAATTTTTCAACACCAAGGTGTACGAATTCAAACACTTTTGAGCGGCATTTTAAGTCTGAAGTTATCGAAATAATTTTGGCTTACTGAATTTGCAGCGTCACGTCAATCTTCTCCAAAAAACAGCAACTGTGAAGCGCACTTTTTCTTTCACTTTCAAGGTCACAGCAAATTTCGTTTACGTAATACAGCGCTTGACATTAAAAAAGGCACAACAAACGCAACAAAAGAAAAAAACAACAACAATTGAAGCAAAGTAGCGCTTCAGCAAAAAGTATCGGTCACGTGTGGGAGTACACGATTACGTAAAATGCAAATTGCTTTCAAGTGATAATTGCTAAAATTTAGAAGTGACAATTGAAAGTGGAAAGCAATAAAGAGAAAAATCAAAATTTTTAAAAATATATATATATGTATGTAAATATAACAATTTTTAAAGTATGAACACAAAATAAAAAATTAAAAAAAAAAATTAAAAAAAAAAGTAAAATGCAGAGCAAGCACGGTTTGGAGCGTGAGCTTGCAGTTTTGAAATAAAATTTATGAAAAAAGTAGAAAAAGAAATAAACGGAACAGTAGCATTTTGACAGTGATTGAATATATTTTTGCTTGTGATAACACATGTGTATGTATGTATATATGTATGAGTATATATACGACTATATACAACACGCGTGCTTATGAATATGAATATTTATAATTATTGACCACGCTGCGCAGGCGTCGCAGCTATAAATGTTGTCGCATAAATTTATTAGAGCATTTTATTTTACTTTTTTAGACACCAATAATTTTTTTCAACTTTTTACATAAAGTTTTTTTTTTATATTATTGTTTTAATAAAAAAAAATAATTATTGGGAAATTTTAATGGTTAAAAGTACACACGACTTGTATGTATAAAAATGTCAGTTTGCAACTTTTTCGGCAGCATTCACGAGTTGTCTTTAAGTCACAGAAGTGCGGAGTTCGAGTTTAATATTTAAAAAAGGATTTTTTGGTGTTGATTAAATTTGCTGCGATGAATTGCGCGGTAAGTGTGCAAGTGATGGAGAAAAGCATAAAACGTCATAAAAATTACGCACGGGTGGCAAGGAGTGAAAAACATTAATAAAGAAAATTAAAATTTAATTAATAAAAAAAAAAAAAATTATTAGTAAAAGAAAAAATATAATTACAAAACAAAATTAAAATTAAAAAAAAAACTAAATTAAAAAAAAACATTAAAATTAAAAAAAAAAAATTAATTAAAAAAATTGTTATTAATACAATATGTAGAGAAAATTAAAATTAAAAAAAACTTCCTTTAATAAAAATTTACTAATAGCAGAAAAAACCAAAATTTAATTAATATAAAAAAAACAAAAATGATTAGTAATTTCGAAAATTAAAATTAAAAAAAATTATTAAGAACAGAGGAAGTTTAATTACAATAAAAAAAAATATATTAATATTAGTAAAAATTAAAATTTAAAAGATTTATTAATAATAGAAAAAATTTAAATTTTATTAAATTAAAAAAAAAAAAATATTAATAACAGTGAAAAATAAAATTTAATTACAATAAAAAAAATATTAATATTAGTAAAAATTAAAATTTAATTAAAATTAAAAAAAAATATTATTAATAAAGAGAAAATACAAATTTAAATAATATTAAAAAATTTAATTAATAGTAGAGCAAATTAAAACATAATTTAATTTAAAAAAAATTAATTAAAATTAAGAAAAATTCTATTAATAACACAGAAAATAAAAATTTAATTAAAATAAAAAAATAAATTAAAATATGATTAAAGTAAAGAAAAAGTTAATAACAAAGGAAATTTAAATTAAAAAAAAAATTATTTAAAATAAAAAAAAATTATTTATAATAGTAAAAATTAAAATTTAATTAAAATTAGAAACAATGAAAATTAAAAGTAGTTTTATTCATAATAAAGAAAATTAAAATATAATTAAAATTAAAAAAATAATAATTAAAATAAAAATAAAACTAATTAAAATGAAAAATAAAAATTGTAAATTAAAACAAAAAAAATATTCATAATAGAGAAAATTAAAATTTAATTAAAAATAAAAAAATATTAATAGAAAAATTAAAATAAAATAAAAATTTTATTAATAATAGAGAAAATTAGAATTTAATTAATTTAACAAAAGTATAATTAATAGTATAGCAAATTAAAATACAATTAAAATGAAAAAGATATTAAATTAGAAAAAAAATTATTTAAAATTTAAAAAAGTTATTAATAATAGAAAAAATTAAAATTTAATTAAAGAAAAATGTTAATGATGATAGATAATATTAAAATTTAATTAAAATTGAAAAAATAAATAAATTTAAAAAACTTAAAATTTTTCAAAATTAAAAAGTGAAAATTTTTGCAACTTAAATTTTTTTAAATTATATATAATACATACATATATATGTCTGCAACAATTCGCAAAAGTATAAAAAATGACAAAAAAATCCAAAAAATGTTTAAAAACTTATTTATTTACAAAATGACAATTATTTGACAAATTTTGTGATAAAGTCTTAAATCTTTAGCGCGAAAAAATAATAGACGAATACAACTCACACAAAAATAAAAAAAATTAAAAACATTAAATGTTTATAAAAAAATCAAATATAATTATAATAAAATAGACCAAAAATTTTATTTTCCCAAATTGATAACCTATATAAACGAAAAATAAATTTATCTAATTTTTATACTCTTTTGCCCCACAGTATATTTGCTATTTTTCGCTTTGCATTGGCACAGCATTAGCTGTGCTCTATAATGGTGAAGCGCTTAAGCAGAAATCTGAAACTGTTGTCGGAGCGTTACAACAACAACAACAACAACGTCGGGACCCACTAACACTTCCTGGTTATCACTACAGTGGGCCAGCCGCAACAGCGCAGCAAGCATTCACCGGCTATCGCTACAGTGCGCCGGCAGCGACAGCAGCTGAAACTACAACAAGCACAACGACAGTCAGGCCACCAACCACAGCAGCGCCCACACAGCCTGCAGCTATTGGTTACATTTATAACAAGCCGTTGGCCGAAAGCTACAACCGACAACCGCTCTACCTCCACGCGCCTCACTACCAGCTGAGTCATCAGACGTCCGCTTTAGCGCTCAGCAGCGATGCCGATGTAGGACAACAATTACCTTTGAGTGCCGCGCCCACTTATTATGTGCCACAAGCGGAAGTTGTCAACAGTGGCAAGCATTTTGAAGCGACGCAACCCAATTTCTTTGTGCCGCGCATTGTGACAGGTGCAGCCGAAGTGGTGCAAACATCGACGCCAGCTCCGCAGGCCGCAAAGGCACAAAGCGACGAGGCTGCTGCTTTGACGGGTGGTTATAACTATGCGCGGCCGTTGAGTGACGCTGAACTCACAGCTGACACGCCAGCCTCCTATCAGCAAGCGTTTCAGCACTTCGCTGACTATTTGATATGGCAAAGAGCGCAAAGTAAGCAGCAGGAACAAACGCGAATCGACACGCAAAAGGAGGCAAAGCAGCAACAACAAACAATACCGCACGCCACACAAGCTTACGGCGATTCTACCCTCCAGCAATTTAGCTTTCCTAGCGCTCACAGGCAATACGAGCACGCAACAGCGCCCAGCATCGGCCAAGCGTCACCACAAGCTGCGCCTGTTACGTTCGCTACACAAGGTTATGCGCCAGCTATAGCAGCGTCAGCAACGGTTGGCGCACAGCAAAGCATAAATCTGTTAGCTTCAGCGCCAGCATCAAAGCCAGCTTTGGTCGAGAAACATCCGTTGCACAACGGCGAACTGCTGAGCGGTGAGCGTTTCATTTCCAAGGATAACGCTGCCGAGTACTACATGGAAATGCCGTCCCAATCGTTCGAACTGCCAACTTACAGCACCATGGAGATGACACCAAGTCAGGAAGTGAGCTTCAATCACGACCAAAGCACTAGCCAGAGCTATGCACAAAGTAATGCTGCAAAGCTTGCTGAACAGTCGTCGGAGCAGTTGTACCAGAAAAATGTAGAGCAGACAAATGCACCGTATTTCTATGAGCCAGCCAAGCAGTTTGCGCAAATTGCGCAGCACCACTTGCAGCTCCAACAACAACGCCAAACGCCAGCGCAGCAAGCGTACGTGGTTCAAGAGCAGCGGCCTGTTGCAGCAGCGCAGCAGAAAGGGTCGTTGGCCAAAGCACAACAACAAAGCCAGCAATTAGCGAGCGATAAAAGGTTTGCGCAAACATTTGCCCAACCACCAACAGAAGCAACAAAAGCTCAAGCGCCTCAACCGAATGCTGCGTGGTTTGCGGAAATACCACAGTGGCCGCAAAATGAGGCGTTGCAGGTGCAACAGCAGCAGCAACCATTGCAACAACAGTTGATACAACAACCACAGATATTGTATAGCCGAGTTGTTAAGCCGTTGGCGCAAACAACACATGAACTGAGACAGCCAATCCCACAGCAAGAACATGCGCAACTGCAGCAACAACAGCAATTTCAACAACAACACCAATTGCAGCAACAACATGCACACCAATTACAACAACAGCAACAGTTGGAAAAGCAAAATTATTACTCGAAAGCGCAGCCAGAGCCACGCCCACAATCACAGGCTAAACCGTTAACCACAGCAGCCGCAGACTCAGCAACCATATTGGCACATAGCTCGCAGCCCACGCAATCCGCACAACCCTCACAAGCCACCGGGGTCACAGCAAATTCTAACGCGGTCTTCAATTTTGACTCGGCCCATTTCAGACGTCCTCATAGCACCTATGGTGTACCATTAGAAAATAATAAAGCAAGCGGTTACAACTATCAGCGACCAGCGCGTCACTGAAGGTCAAGCGATGATGCCACATATATAGTGTCTCCTTTTTGAATTATATTTTTATAAGTACCGTTATAATTTTTTATACTTTTATAGAAAAAATATATTATTTTTTTACGAGTAAAAGTCCGCATTTTGACTGGGAGCGCTATATAGCTGTAGTTAGATCAATGATGTATGCTCTCAAGCTTTGTCCGCTTACGCATGTGACTAAATATCATCAGCCGAAGTTCTTTCATCATAAAAACAGCCACTTGTTCGTGCTAGACAAAACTTCGGAGTTTGGTATGTGAAGAGTTTGATAAGCTGGCCTACAGGGGTAATGCTCGAAAATTCTACGAAAAGATGCAGCGACTAACAGAAGGTTTTAAGGCCGAAGCATACTCTTGTAGAACCCCCAGAGGTGATCTAGTAACCGATGCCCAGAGCATACTAAATTATAGAAGAAACACCTCTAAAGCCTGCTGAATGGCAGTGAAGGCATAATACCAGGAGATGGCGCACAATCGATGACGATGGAGCGCACATTTCATTGGCCCGCCATGAAAAAGTTGGAATAGCAATTACCCCTCTGAAGAACAACAAAGCGGAGGGGCTAATGAGTTGACGGCCGAGCTATTTAAACACGGCGGCGCAGAACTAATAAGGAGCATGCATCAGCTTCTTTTTAGAATATGCTCGAACGAAAGCATGCCTGACGTTTGGATTTTAAGTGTGCTCTGCCCAATTCACAAAAGGGGAGACCCCACAATCAGCGCCAACTACCGTAAGATAAACCTCAACATCGTCATAAGGTTTCATCGGGCGTATTGTGTGAAAGATTATAGCCCACCGTCAACAAACTGATTGGACCTTATCAGTGTGGCTTTAAGCCTGGAAAATCAAAAATTGACTAGATATACACCATGCATTAAATCTTGGAAAAGACCCGTGAAATGAGGATCGACACACACCACCTCTTCGTCGATTTCAAAGCTGCTTTTGACAGCACGAAAAGGAGCTGCCTTTATGCCGCGCTATCTCAATTTGGTATCCGGCTGTGTAAGCTGACGTTGAGCAACCCAAAAGATCCGTCAGGATCGGTAAGAACCTTTATGCCGCGCTGTCTCAATTTGGTATCCCCGCATACTAAAACGGCTGTGTAAGCTGACGTCGAGCAACACCAAAAGATCCGTCAGGATCGGTAAGAACCTCTCCGAGCCGTTTGATACCAAAAGAGATTTTCGAAGTCGTAGATAACAACACAGAATAACTCTTGCCAACAGTCACTCATCATCCCCGTCCTGTTATATGGTGCAGAGGCACGGACAATGACCACATCTGATGAGTTTACGTTACGAGTTTTCGAGAGAAACGTTCCGCGAAAGATTTATGGTCCTTTCCGTCTTGGCAACGGCGAATATCGCAAGGATGAGCTGTATGAGATATACGACGACACCGACATATTTCAGCGAATTAGGAGAAAGACGCTACGCTGGCGAGATCATGACATACGAATGGATGAAAATACTTGGAATCTCCAGTTGGCGCCAGAAAGCGAAAAGGACGAACTGCTTGAAAGACCCAGAAGTCAACCAAAATTATTTGATCCAGAAGATCTCCAAATTTCTTGCGGACGTGTGGCTACAAAACTCTCAAAACTCAATGACCAAATATTTTTCAGCTTCAAGTTTGTAAAAGCACAAAGTTTTTTAGCCGTAAAGCGGACTCAAATCGTTGAAAAGTCAATGAATATGCAACGCATAAGCTATCAGAGTTTGTCTGCCATTATGAGTACCAAAGCGAAAACTCTATGCACATACGTACGAGCCATTGCATAGTCAGTCTTCAGCCGCAAGCAATATTTACCATATTGCTTGAGATCGGATTCCATTGCGTCACTTAGCCATGACCATGAAACGCCAGCGCAGCAACTTGTGCATGTTGGGCTCTATATTATGTCACATAACTTTCACTGTCGGCGTTTAGAATTACACTTCCTCCGGAACCGTAAGCGATGCCAAAGTCGGCAGGGCCTACGTAATAAGAGACGGACTACTGGTGCTCTGTAGTCGGCAAGCAGACGTAGTTGAAATATATCAGCATTTAAGGGAGATGCATTGCAGCCACTTTTTGTCTCATATTTTCGTTACGGTTTTCCTTCAAAACATTTACTTATTAATATGAAGTGCGACATTTTGCAATAAAAACAGACTGCGCCAACGAGGAGAGGTATAGTCAACGCATGTTGAGCACAACGAGCGGTTGCGAAGTAAATTTGACTGATAATACGACTTGGAAGGACATCAATCCACAACATCTAAGGTGAGTCACGGGTACTAAAAAAGGAATACAGTGCATACAAAATGAAGACTGAGTTTTATTGCGTAAGAACTTTACTTTCCGGGCTTTCGATCTGAGTTTTTGTACGATAGCGAAGTCTTTCGTGCTGGGATTTGCAGCTTGAAGTTGAAATATGAGCTAATCTTCCAAATCTATTCCGAGTTGTGAGACGTGGAGTTAATCAAAAATAGTTTTACGAATTGTTGTCGAGATAAAAGACTTTAGTTGGTTACAGTTTCGTGTTGCTTCTGCTGATATAAAATGGTATTTTCTAGATCTCGTGATTTTTCGCTTTTTCTTTGCTATTATAACTTCGAAACTCGTCTAGATAATGGAAGACCATTTTTGAGATAACTAAAATTATGAAAAAAATGAAGTGTATCCCTTTTTACGTATCGAAATCTTCAGAATCTACAGCGTGATCACTTTTTTGGCAAATTAATTCATCTTTTTTTAATAAATAAATGGTTTTTTCCGGAAGATCGAAGCAAGCTTGTGAGTTTCAAAAGTTTTTGATGAGACACTCTCTCTGTTGACTTTCAAAAAGTGAGAAGTTCCTGATAGCAATAAACGCTATTTACTCAGAGCAAGATCTACAGGCTCGTATATAACGAATACAGTTGTAAAATCGACAGCTTCTTTTTTACCGAACACCACCATACCATGAAAATTCCTCATAACGGTCGAGTTACGGTCCTACGGCTTATACGATCAATACGCTTTCCTTACATTATTCGCTTTTCGGCAGATCATACTTCTGACGGCAAAGTTTGCTGTCATACAAGAGGGGCGGCTCAAAGACTATAAGCACTGTGATTTTTAGTGCTATTAAAATGAAAAATTTCGATAAACATAACCTCTACAATTTCTACTTTACAGTTGACCAACATAACACTGCTATTTAAAAAGCTGGTATTATTTAAAACCGTCGTCGAAGAGAGGCTTTAACATGCAACTAATGATTCTTCTAGTGCTGTGGCGCTGTTTGCTTTGCTACGGCGAATCCACCATTACGCACGCCACCAAAGTCAGCAAGCGGCAACTGCAGTATGGCGGCAACTTTCCGTCGCCGAGCTACCAAACACACGGCAATCAGCTAGCCAACAACTTGCTGCGAACACCACCGCTGCTCTATGACCCCGGCTACAATGCGCAGCAGCCACACGAAGTCGGCGCTGAGGCTGACAACACAACGGACGCCGCAGAGCTCAGCACGCCGAATGCGACGCAAACGCAGCAGCAGCAACAAACACCAGAAAACCTTGGTTTGGGCGCGCAATTCGAAGCACCCCAAACATTTTCGCACATTTATTTTCCGCACGCATTCGCACCAGGCGCACAACTGGCGCTGAGTCGTACTGCGCCGCATGCCTTTCCTGCTGAAACGCCAGCTGCCTTGGCGGCGCGCAACAGCGGTCGCTCGTACAGCACCAGTTCCACTTATTTTGTACCACTGAGCGTGCTTTACCATCCGAATGCCGAAGCGCAGCTGCAGCAGAGCATCTACGCGCAACGTCTACCGCAGCAACAGCAACAAATGCAGGCATACAATCCACTACCGGCGCCGTTGCCACCGTCAGCGCTCTATCGGCAATACGCGCCACAAGCAGCACTGCCGCCAACACAACCAACAGCAACGCCAACAATTTCCGCAGAGTCAACGCAACTGACGCAACAACCAGCGCAGCAACAAACGATTTCGCAACAACAAGCAGCGCAACAAACGTCGCTTGCTTACACGCCACCTGCCCTACCACCATTGCCACGTATGCCACACTTGCTGCCGCCGCCACCGCTACCTGCCTCTTCACCGCTGCCGCTAAATTTTCAAGCGCCCTTTCATCCATCACAATTCCTCGGTTATATGCATGAACGCGATGCGCGTAACAGTCTCGCGTCTACCACAGCGACCGTCAATGCACGCACGCCACACCACACACAAGCCAATCCAGCTTATCCACAACAACAAGTGGAGAAACCGATTTATGAGCATGTGGCAAGCGGTACAAAGCAGCAGAACTATCAAGCTGCTGTGACGCAACAAGCGCGCTATGGCCGTTACATTTATATGGCACCGAATAGTGGCTACGCGCTCTTCAAGGCGGCGTAAAGCGCAAAAGGATGCGGCGCAGCAAAGTAGCAGGTGGAGGAAGACGACGTTGAAGATAGTGAGAATACGCAAAACGTCACAAAATAGGCGACGTCCGTATCTAGTATAGTACTTATGCAAGTTTACATCTAAAAAATTTAGTTTTAAAGGGCATTCACCGCACATAACCACATAATATTTACAGTTAATTTATGCACAATTTCAATTAATAAAAAATAAGATTTTTTTAATTAGTGCTACGAACTTTTTGCTTTGTCCTAAGGAGGTCTAATGACCCAAATAAGCTCTAAAATATCAGCTTTGAACAAATTTTTGATTTGTCCCAAGGAGTTAAAAATGTGTCTAAGAACCCTAAGAATGAACGAATACACTCCAGCTCAGAAAGTATTCGACGCAGTACCCGCCGGGAGAAGCGGAGGAAGAGGAAGACCTCCACTTCCTTGGAAGGACCAACTGGAGAAGGACCTGGTTTCGCTTGGAATATCCAATTGGTGTCACGTGGCGAAAAGAAGAAACGACTGGCGCGCTGTTGTTAACTCGGCTATAATCGCGTAAGCGGTGTCTACGCCAGTAAAGAGAGAAGAAGAAGAACCCAAAGAAACTCAAAAATACCAGCCATAATCACAACACGCGAAAACAAAATGTAATATAAAGAAAGAATAAGAGATTGCATCATCGTCTGATCGGTGAATACTGAAACATTGTAGATTAGTTTGAAGCCACAATAGAAAATGGTATACAGATAATCCTGACACTTCGTAGCGGAGGTATCATATTCTAAGCAACAGCTTCTGTTAACCGACTATAACCTTAGAGAGCTTAAGAGCGGGATCGTAACTGAGACTAGAACACATTACAATGAATCGATGATACTTGAAAAGAGCCTGAGATATAGTTTTTATCGACAGCTCGTTATAATCGTAGAGAATTGGTAGAGCATAGTTGAAAAACTATAGGGGAAATTTTAACTTATTGTTGAGGACAGTGAAGCCCAACAGCAGAGACAGAAGGAGGCGCAATCCGAGGGTCTATTTATCTGGAGCACAACATGCCTATTGTAAAGGCAAGTCAGTGAATACAGCCCTGCATACTATCGTGAGGAAGCCATTATGGCTAAAGAATTCGCTGTTGGGACCTTCCTTGATATTGAGGGAGCTTGCAATAACGTCCTGCCGAAAGCAGTCGTAACTGCTATGGACGGCCTTAGGGTTGCATCAAACCTCAAACAACTCATTTACAGCCTACCGTGCGACAGAGTGATTGAAACGGAATGGGGTAACGCACGCGCTCGACGACATGTGAGTAGGGGAACCCCACAAAGTGGAGTTCTCTCTCCTCTTCTATCGAACATGGTCGTTAACGGTCTGTTTAAAAAACTTGAGGATCTTGACTGCCGGGTGATTGTCTATGCAGACGATATAGAACTTATGGTCAAAAGAAAGTTCCTGAGTACCGTGAAGGTGTTGACGCAGGATATCTCATCTCGTAACAAATTGGGCAGACGGAAGTGGTCTTGCCATCAACCCAAGTAAAACCGAGAAGATTTTATTTACTAGAAGTTGTAAGATTCCGGTGGCACCGCTGCCGCAAATGGGAGACATCCGTCTGCAAACGGCGGATACAGTAAAATATCGAGGGCTCAACCTGGATAGGAAGCTTTCATGAAAGCCGAATATCGAAGAGAGAGCAGAAAATGCATCGATTGCCTTATACTGCTGTAAAGCAGTCATTTAAAAAAGGTGAGATCTCTCTCCGAAAGTATGGAGTCGTTATGTGGTGGAGAAGAAAAAACCACACTTGCAAAGAAAATAGCGAGCGTTCAACGGGCGGCACTCATCATCATGTGGTGCAAAAAGGTCCACTCCAACCGTGGCACTTAACGCCATCTTTCACATAGCGCTCGTAGACATCGTCTGAAGGTTGCTATCAGACTCAGAGAATCTGGGTTCTTAAAATAACACTTATCTGAATACTCGGTTATCCTCACACACTTTAAATTCATACCGGATCACTTGGATCATCGAGTCGCCAAACCGAACTCCGACGGCTCCTTCTCTGCGCATATTTCGACGGGGGAGCTGGGGCTGGGAAGAAGTCGTTGGAGGAGAGGGGCAATGAGCTTCTTTACTGTCAGGAGCTCTGTATCAACCCCAGCTTCAGGCTTCCTGACTATTGCACTATCTTTTCAAGTAATTCAAAAGCCTTTAGTTCCACACCAAAGTGATGTTTAGTTAGTAGGATACTCAATTGTGTCTCAAAATCTGTCTAAGTTGCGGTTGAGTTTAGAAAAGTTAATTATAAGAACGAAGCGATATCTAAATTCTAAAACTCTTTAAGACCTCTTAATTAACGTACTCATCTCCATAGATCTTAAATATGTATGTATATGGCTATGCATTTCCTGGAAGCTGCTTCGAGTCAAGCCAAGTGAGGGTTGTTCCAAAACGAGAACTCGGAAGTTGGCAAACACAAAAAGAGGCGCGTTGATCACCTAGTGAGACCTCATTCCACGACGACATGATTTAGAGGGGTTTATAGCCGGCACCTGAAGCAACCTGCGTAATCAAAACCGTCGGGTCTACTTAACCGAAATGAACCAAAATCTCTATGCCGTCATGGTCACTTTCAGCAGCATTCCTCCAAATTTTTTTATGTTTTCTAACGCTACAGCAGCAACAGTGGACAGCAGCTGAACTTAAATTTAGGCCTAAAAGCAAATCCATCAGAAAAATTCACTTTCAAACACACTTTTTAACATTAGACGCATGCTGTGTATTAGCCGTAGTCACAAGCACTTTACGTTTGTGTAAAATAGAGTAAAATGAGATATAACAAAAACAAAAATGCAAAACCGCTATTACCTCAGTCGCTAACTCATGATTAATTCAAGTAGGCGCCCTCTAAACAAATTTCATTTGCTGCGGTGGCGCACAAAAAGAAAGAAATAACGTTAAATAGCGCTTATTAAAAGTCATGCACACACACAAGCGCACATACACAGACGCGTGAACTTAAGTTTAACATTTTTATACCCTGAACAGGGTGTTGAAAGTTTGCAAGGAAGTCTATAACACACTGTCCGTCTATTCGTCGATCGCTTCGTCTGTTCGTCTGCATATAGCAGCCACACATTCAAAATCAATGCCTTGTATGGAAAACTTTTTCATTTGACAAGTTATCTTCAAGAAATTTGGCATGGAGTATTGTCCAAATAAGCGCTACAATCTCCGAAGAATTTTCTCAGATCGGATCGCTATAACATATAGCTGCTATACAAACTGAACGTTCAAAATCAATGCCTTGTATGAAAACTTTTTCATATGACAAGTTATCTTCAAGAAATTTGGCATGGAGTATTGCCCAAATAAGCGCTACGATCTCCGAAGAATTTTCTCAGATCGAATCACTATAACATATAGCTGCCATACAAACTGAACATTCAAAATCAATGCTTTGTATGGAAAACTTTTTCATTTGACAAGTTATCTTCAAGAAATTTGGCATGGAGTATTGTCCAAATAAGCGCTACAATCTCCGAAGAATTTTCTCAGACCGGATCGATATAACATATAGCTGCCATACAAACTGAACGTTCAAAATCAATTCTTTGTATGGAAAACTTTTTCATTTGACAAGTTATCTTCAAGAAATTTGGCGTGGAGAATTGTCCAAATAAGCGTTTTAATATCCGAAGAATTTTCTCAGATCGTATCGCTATAACATATAGCTGCCATACAAACTGAACGTTCAAAATCAATGCTTTGTATGGAAAACTTTTTCATTTGACAAGCTATCTTCATGAAATTTGGCATGGAGTATTGTCCAAATAAGCGCTATAATCTCCGAAGAATTTTCTCAGATCGGATCGCTATAACATATAGCTGCCATACAAACTGAACGTTCAAAATCAATGCTTTGTATGGAAAACTTTTTCATATGACAAGTTATCTTCAAGAAATTTGGCATGGAGTATTGCCCAAATAAGCGCTACGATCTCCGAAGAATTTTCTCAGATCGAATCGCTATAACATATAGCTGCCATACAAACTGAACGTTCAAAATCAATGCCTTGTATGAAAACTTTTTCATATGACAAGTTATCTTCAAGAAATTTGGCATGGAGTATTGTCCAAATAAGCACTATAATCTCCCAAGAATTTTCTCAGATCGTATCACTATAACATATAGCTGCCATACAAACTGTACGTTCAAAATCAATGCTTTGTATGGAAAACTTTTTCATTTGACAAGCTATCTTCATGAAATTTGGCATGGAGTATTGTCCAAATAAGCGCTATAATCTCCGAAGAATTTTCTCAGATCGGATCACTATGACATATAGCCGCCATACAAACTGAAGATTCAAAATCAATGCTTTGTATGGAAAACTTTTTCATTTGACAAGTTATCTTCATGAAATTTGGCATGGAGTATTGTCCAAATAAGCGCTATAATCTCCGAAGAATTTTCTCAGATCGGATCGCCATAACATATAGCTGCCATACAAACTGAACATTCAAAATCAATGCCTTGTATGAAAACTTTTTCATATGACAAGTTATCTTCAAGAAATTTGGCATGGCGTATTGTCCAAATAAGCGCTATAATCTCCGAAGAATTTTCTCAGATCGAATCACTATAACATATAGCTGCCATACAAACTGAACGTTCAAAATCGAGATAACGATCTTTTTATACCCTTTTTATGCTTCATAAAATACATCTGTTTAGGGTATTATAGCTACGGTGCAATAGAAGTTAACATTTTTTTCTCTTGCTTTGTTTGAATATTTGTCTTCGCTGCTGTGCTCAGGTATGTGTGTGTATACCCCTATTATTACTTGGCGTTTTGTTGCTACGACACACACACACACACATCTACGCGCGTCTACATCCTCTTCAATTGTGTTGCTGTTATCGTTTGTGGGCTAACTTATACAATGCAATCATTTACATGCCGACCGCATACGGCTTGCTTGGGCGCTTGCGCGAGTTTGTGGCTTAAGTCTTTCAGGCAACTTTTTTCTCGTTTCTTCGCTATTTTCATTACAATTTTTATTGTTTTTGTTTTGTTTTCAATTGGCAGCGGCTGTTTTCAAGCAGCTGCGTTGTTTTTGTTTGCCGCAAGCTGGCGTTTAACTGAAAGGCGGCTGTAGTTATTAACGCTGATTGTTATTACTCGACTGTGATTGTCGGCTGTAGTGTGTAGCATGCTTCGTTTTTGCTGTTTTTGTGCTGTTTTCTGCAGCGTTAATTTTCCTTCATTACTAATGAAGACTTTTTAATTAATTTTCGCCGAAAATTTCTACAATACCTGAGATTGTTGCGGTTTTTATGCGTATTTTTCTGGTGAATTTATATGTGGCTTTGTGTGTAAGCACCGAAGTACGTTTGTGTGTGTGTGTTTTGCCAGTGTACGCGTTTACGCTTGTGCCAGCATTTTTCTGTGACATTAAGACACATTAGCTTTAATATGCTGTTTTTCGGCAATTAATAGGGGGATATGTCATAGGTTTGTTTACCAACGCACCGCCTACAAAGTAAGCTCAAGTAGGGAAACAATTATAACAAAAAAATTTTATAAAAAAAATTAACACAGCAGAAAAAAAAATTAAAATTCAAAGTAAAGAAATATTTATACTGAAAAATAACAAAAAAAAAAGGTTAAAAAATTTAAATAATTTTTTTAGCAAACAAAATTTACTTTTACATTTCATTAAAAAAAAATAATAATGTGAATAATACAAAACACAAAAAAGTTCATGAATTTTAATTATAATATTTTATAAATTACAATTTTTTTTATCAAATTTAATTAGGAAAAATTAAAAAATAATTTTTATTAAATCAAATTTAATTAAGAGAAGTTGCAAGAAATAACTGCTCGACATAAGTTCATGTAAAATTCATTTTATAAATTCCAATTTTTTTTCTTATAAAATTTGATTAAGAAAACTTAAAAAAATAAATTTTTTATAAAATCTAATTAAGAAAAGATAAAAAAAAATAACTGCTTAAAAATATATAAGTTCTTGAATTTAAATTTTGGTATTTTAAAATTTACAATTTCTTTTATAAAAATTAATCAAGAAAAATTAAAAATAAATTATCAAATTTAATTAATAAAAATTAAAGAAATATAATAACTGCTTAAAAATGTATAAATTCCTGAATTTATAAATTACAATTTTTTTATAAATTTTAATTACGAAAAATTAAAATTGTTTTAATCAAATTTATTGAAGAAAAGTTACAAAAAAAATAATAACTGCTTGAAAAGGTATAAGTTCATAATTTTTAATTTTAGTATTTTATAAATTACAACTTTTATTAAAACTTAATTAAGAAAAATTAAATATTTTTTTTAAACAAATCTAATTACGAAAAGTTAGAAAAATAATAACTGCTTGTAAATGTATAAGTTCATAAATTTTAATTTTGTATTTTATAAATTAAAATTTTTTTATAAAATTTAATTAAGAAAAATTAAAAAATTTAATTAAGAAGATTTAAAAAAAAACAAATACTGCTTTGAAGATGTATAAGTTCTTAAATTCTAATTTTGATACTTTATAAATTAATTTTTTTTAAATTAATTAAAAAAATTAAGAAAAAATTATCAAATTTAATTAAAAAAATTTAAAAACAATTGCTTGAAAATGTATAAGTTCATAATTTTTAATTTGGTATTTTATAAATTAATTTTTTTTTAATTTAATTAAGAAAAATTAAATAAATTTTTTTTTGTCAAATTTAATTAAGAAAAATTAAAATAATAACAATTACTACTTGGAAATGTGTAGGTTCGTGAATTCTAATTTTTTATTTTATAAATTACATTTTTTTTAATTTAATTCAGAAAAGTTCAAAAAAATAAAAGCTGCATTTTCAAGCAAAGTACATGAACTCTATTTTTTTTATTTTATAAATTACATTTTTTTAATTAAAAAAATTTATTAAATTTAATTAATAAAACTTAAAAATATGAAATATAATTCATATATATGTATGTATATAACGAATTCGTGAACTGTTTTATATATTTGTTAATTACGTTTAATTGGTTTCTTGAAACATTTAATTTAAATAAATTTTTAATAAAATTATTTTGCCAAAATAAAAAAATATCATTAATTAAAAATAAAAATAATATAAACTAAAATTTTTTCTATAATTTTTTTCAGAAAAATTTTTAAAATAAAAAAATAAATATAATAATCTAAATATTTACCATTTTTTATTATATAGAATTTTTTTATAATAGGAAACATTTATACATTTTTAATAAAATTATTTTAGCACAAAAAATTGTTGAAAAATATAAAAATTATAAAATAAAAATATAATTCTAAAATCAAAAAAATAATGATAGTGATATAATCTAAACAATTTGTTAGAAAATTGTAGCGTTTCGGTAGGCCAATTTTCTTGAAGATGTCTCGTCAGATGCAAAGGTTTTCCAAGCAAAGGCTTGAGTTTGATCGTTTAGTCCCTATACAGCTATAAGCTACTTAAACCTAGATTGGCAGCGTCTATCAATGAAGCTAATGGACTTTTCTCCAGACAGCTCAACTTTAGGAGCTATCAGAAGCATCAATGAAAGAGTAGAAGTTATAAGCCATGGATATAACAAATACAAATGAAGAGTTCTGTTGGCGACCTTAGACGTTCGAAACTCCTTCAACAGTGCGAGATGTGTGGATATAAACGACGCTCCAAAAACAAAGTAAAACAATTATAATACCTTAATGGGGCTGTTGTGTGGAACTATGTTAACTAATGTAGGTCAATAAGGAGTTCATAACAATATGTGATATGACTTGACTAAGGGTCATCTGCCAATATTTGATTTGGCTTCATGAGAAGCAAGCGCTCATCATAAAAAAAAAAACAATAAAAATAAAAAAATTGAATCAAGCTATGCCACAAAGTAAAACGAAAGAGAGAAAGAAAAAGAGATATGGCATAAGTGAGCAAATGATGCTTACACCCATCAAAACGATGACACACACAAAAATATGTCGCACGGCATGCGGTTGCTCATACAACGTGGCGACCAAGTCGTAGCCCAACAAAGTTTCGTGTATAAAAACTAACGGCATAGCTGTTTTAAGCATTAGTCGTGCACTTGTCGAAGCGGCGAACGGTTTATCGAGACGCGTATTGTTAACGTTTGATTATACGCGCTGTAACTGGTGTAAGGATAACAAAGGATTTACCTACGGAGGACCTACGTACACAATTAGCGCAAAGCGATAGTACAGTAAAGAGGAAAATAATTCAGTTACAAACGTGCAGTGATGAAGTTCTTTGTAAGTTATAGTGAAAATGCGCAGAAATGAAAAGAAAGCGATAATTAAAGTCACAGTTAAAGAGAAGAAATATTAAAGGAAACTCCTTTACATAAAGATATTAAAAGAAATATAGTGAAGACAAAATATAAATAAAAAGTGCAAATAAATTGCAATAAATTTTGAAAAAATTTCGAGTTGTAAATTATTCAAAATTCATAAAAAATATAAAACATTGGGTTTTTTGTGAAAGCAAAAATTATACATAAAAAATAATAACTCACCGCTTTTGACTATCTTCAGGTTTTCTACGGCGCCGCCGTGGTGCTATTGGCGGTCAACGCCTGCGCCTCCACTTCATCAAAAGCTGAGCCGCGCATTAGTGTCGCAGTAAAGCCGAAACGTGAAGCGCCTCTTTCCAGCGGCTATCATGGTCCCTCCTACAAGTACTTGCCGCCAGCACCTGCCACAGTCGGCGTCAGCGCCGGCGGCTACAATAGTTACAGCAGTCATGGCAGCAGTTCAGCTGGTTTCGGTGTGAGCGGTAGCTCTGGCTTAGGTTATGACTTTGCGCACTCGAGCGCGCCTAAAGTTGAGACCTATATTGTGCAAACAGAGCCCGCGCATAGCGTACACAGCAGCGGCAGCAACGGATACAGTAGTGGCAGCAGCGGCAGTCATCACTATACTACTCATGGTAGCGCGAGCGTCGGTGGTGGTGGATATCGTTACAGCAGCGGCGCGCCACACTTCGCTACTGGTGGTGCATCCTTGCTGGGTCATAGTGGCGTTAGCGGCGGCGGCAACTACAAGTACCACACCAAAGCGCGTCCACATGTGCAAACATTGATAATACCGGCCAATACATTAGCGCATGGCGCAAGTGGCGGCAACAGCGTCAGTCATAGCAGTGGTTTTGGCGGTGCGCACACATTGCATTCCAGCAGTGGCAGTTTTGGCAGCGGTGGCTATCAGTACGCACCTACTTTTGGCAGCTCATTGCATTCATCTGCGGGTGGTGGTTTTGGTGGCGCGCATGGCTCCGCTTTTGCTGGCGGTCATGCTAATGGTGGCGCCGCTTTCGGCGGTCATTCGAGCGGTAGTCTGGGCGCACATGGCGGCCATTCAGTTACTTACAATTCACAGCAAGGTTACAATTATAACGGTAATGCTGGTATTAGCGGTGCCGCATTTGCTTTGGGCCACAGCGCACATGGTGCTCAACTTGGTCATGGCGGTAGTGGCGGCGCAACAGTTTCGTTTAGCAATCAAGATGGTTATAGTAGCCAAGAATATGCGCATAGTGCGCCCAGCATACCATCGACAAGTTATGGCGTACCAGTTGGTCCAGCAGTGTCGTCATATCACGGCGCTAGTGATGCAGGCAGCGTATATCATAGCAGCGCTGACGAAACACCCGCCTATGCGGTGGGCCATAAGGGATTGGGACATTTTAGCTTCAGCGCCAGCAAACCGCATGCTTTGAATACCAATTTTATCTCTTCCGGCAGTTCCGGTCACAGCGAACACAGTGGAAGAGCACCATTTAAGCCATCCACCCTTTTGGGCACCACGTATGAGGTCTCCGGTCCGGCCGCTCAATATTTGCCACCTACCTCACCTGGTTACGAGTATCAATCGCATTCTGTGCTGCAAGGCGGCACAGCTGGCAGTGCAGCCGGGCATATAAATGAACCGAATTCGGCATACTTGCCACCAGTTTCAACACCTGGCGGTAGCTATTTGCCGCCTCAACATTAAAGAGTGCGTCCATCTCCAACAGCAAGTTTGGCTCACGGTGTTCGAGGCTTACATCACTACTAACTTTTTATCGCTGCTTCTTATTTATTGACAGCTTTCCGAAATTTCTCTGTAAATAGTTGTATATGTTTTTGTTTTTTATTTTTCACTGATAAATGTATAAATAAACATATAAAATATAAAAAAAAAATATTTAAAAAAAAATCAGACAAAGGCTTTTATTGAATGTAGCTCAGACTTATTTTCGTATGATATTCAGCTGAATATGCGCTGAATCTGAACGAAACTAAAAACGACAGTGAATAACATTGAGGGATTTTAAGAAACGCAATACTTTTATTTGCGCTCTAGCTGAATACGCGCTGAATGGTATATAATGCCAGACTAAATGTGAAACTTTAATTTTATTTCTAGCTGAATATGCGCTGAATTGCATTTCATACGAGATTAAATGTTAATTCTCATTATAATCCCGTTAGTTTTTAATTTTTATCACACACATTTTGCGGAATATGCGCTGAATTGCATTTCATACGAGATTAAATGTTAATTCTCATTATAACCCCTTTAGTTTTTAATTTTCATCGCACACATTTTGCTGAGTATGCGCTGAATTGCGTTTCATACGAGATTAAATGCTAATTCTCATTACAATCCCGTTAGTTTTTAAATTTCATCGCATTTCATTTTTCTGAGTATGCGCTGAATTACAATTTGTACGATATTAAATGCTAATTTCCATTATAATTCTATTAGTTTTTCAATTCTATCACACATATTTTGCTAAACATGCGCTGAATTACATATTAAGGCATAAATAAATAGAAAAACACTTCAAAATTAATTGAATGTGTTCATAACTGTATTGAAATAGTAACATAATTGCGCTGAATTGCGTTATTCTCGATTAATTATTTAATACAATAAGCCAAGTACATTTTCATTTATGGAAAAAGGCTGAACTGCTGAATAATTAACTTAAAGTTGAAATAAATGTTTCGCTGAATATGCGCTGAATGAAATGAAAATATTGCACCAATCAAACGCATTTAACGCAAAATAAAAACTAAAATGGCCTGCTAATTTTATATAGAGAACGCATGTTATAAATGAAATAAAAGTTGGAATATATCTATTTCTGCTGAAGTTTTTTTTATATTTGGTTTATAATAGCTGAAAATGCGCTGAATACATAGGGTTCATTATAATAGACGCAAATAATGTAAGTATTCTTATTTTTTGAACAATTGGAAACCGCAGTTATTAGCTGAATTGCGCTAGATCTTTTCAGCAGTGCTTAAACAAACTTTTTCTCAAAAAAAATATTTTGTTTGAAGTAAAATAGGATTTGTATTAAAATTTCTACCATGCTATCATTTTAACATATTAACCAATGAAAGCGTTGTAAATAATGTTGAGCTGAATAAAAGCCGCAAACAGCAAATAAAATTTTGCCTCGGTTTATTCCTGCGCCGAAGTCCTTATAAAATATTTTACACACAAAAAGTTGCGCTGAATACATTATTAAGGTTACTGCACATATTCAGCAGTACGCCACCACTAGCTACTTTACATTATCGTTCGTTAAAAACATTTAAAGTTGCGCTGAATAAGCGATGAAGTTTAAATGGTGTCTTTTCTTTTCTATTTTGCAAGCTCTGCTACAATTTACTTGTAATTTTAATGCTGCGCAACACTCGACCCAAATCTGCGAAACTCTTAAACCATATATGTACAAGCATACCAAGTAAAGGTTTCAAATTGCCCCCAATTTGGGTTCACAACTTGAATTACTCGCTAATAAGCAATTACACAAGCAAACTTATCTAATTATTTTCATTTTAATGTCTTTTTTCAACCCACATCAGGCTAAATCCCATTGCGCATGCTTGCAAGAATTTTAAAATTTTCACCCAACACACGCTTTACAGTTTTTTTTTTCTTACTAAATTTCGAAATTCAAAATCTACCAACGCCCCAGCGACAACGTTGACATTTTAATGATGCGCTCGAATGAAATTGAAAGTTCAGTTGCGAGCGACGCCAAATTTTGCATACGCAATTGCGCCGTTGTCAGTGATGTGTCAGCTGCCAAATTGGCAAGCATCACCAAAACACACACACATACACAAAATATACATGAGAGTGATTGGGATAAACAAAGCAGCGAAATTTATTGCCGAAAATATATTTAAGCGCTATAAGAGTGTATTAGCGCGTATGTGACACTTAAAAAGTTGGAAATTTTCAAAACTTAACCATTATTACATACATAAATGAATACTTATCAATCAAGTAATTTTCCAAGGCAGTGATTTGCGTATCTGTCAACAAATGTTAAAGTCAGCAACCTTCGTGGTGTTAATGTTTTTCCTCTTGGCTGTGCGTGGTATGGGTGATAACTTTCTGGCCTTGCAAATAATTTGTGTTGATTGCCGTTGCTGCCAAGACATGTACACTGGAAGACTGTACGTGCGAAAAGTGAAACAGATGTTCATGTGGCATTAGCCACAATAAGCAATCGGCTTAATAGAAGTTATTTAGGGGTTAAGAAATGTAAAAGTGTGCGCTGAATTATATGCAACGGTGATTCAGTACACATATTTCATTGCTTTAACTTATATAGCGTTACTAGTTACTTATATAACTTACAGATATGAGCTGAATTCTATGCAGCGGCTATTCAGCCAACGTATTGCACTAATTTTAATTTAGTTAGCACTAATAATCACCTCTTTAATATTCAGATATGTGCTGAATTGTTTGCAGCGGTTATTCAGCCAACATATTGCACTAATTTTAATTTAGTTAGCAATAACTATCACGTATAGAACTCACAAATATGTGCTGAATTGTATATAGCGGTGATTCAGCACAGATATTACAATAATTTTACTTTAATTAGCATAAACAATCATGTGTAGAACTCACAGATATGTGCTGAATTGCTTGCAGCGGTGATTCAGCACACATATTTCCAGTAATTGGAATTTAGTTAGCAGTATCAGTCGTATATATAACCTAAAAAAATCTGCTGAATTGCATACAGTAAGCGTTTTGTATAAATATTGAACTATTTTTGTTTGTATTGACTTTTTATGAGCACACAAACCTTGTAAAATGTGCTGAATAACTATTTTAACGAATAATGAGATAGTCTTTCTGAACAAATATCAACAGGTCTTGTGAGTTTCTTCTACATTTTAGTTAGGAAATCAACTAACAAATTGACGGTTGATATTTAATAAATATTAAAGACTAAAAAGATTATATTATTGTAACATTATTATATAAAAACTAGTATTATTCTATATTAATTTAGTAAAGTTTTGTATACCTTTCAATCTTTTACTGACAGCGCATAAAGCAAGAATATCAGTTTTCCTTTTATATCGCGCTATTTAGCTGAATTTCAGCTTATTCAGCTCAATTCAGCACGCTTATAAATTGATTTTTTCTTTTATACAGCGCTTACTAATCTTTCTAATTTATTTTCTCTTTCGAACAGCTCTATTCAGCTCAATTCAGCACGCTTTACAACTTACTTTTTAATGTAATTCTTTTAAAATATATTTTCATATTAATATTTGTCTAAAAACTATGCATATACACAAAATATTTAAAATAAGTAGATACGAAAGAAATTCAGCTCAATTCAGCGCTCTAAAGGTGTTTATTTTATAAGAATTTGCAAAATGTTGGATTTCAAAGCAAATTTTTGTAGACGCTATATTTTTCCTGTTCCTTCTTTGTATTCAGCGCAATACAGCTAAGCAGTAAGGCATTCAGCGCTATTCAGCGCGTTTTACAAACTAATTTTTTTTATTTAACTGTGCGAAAACATGCGCTTAAGCACAAACTTTTTGAGCAATTGTGAATTTACTCTAATTACATTTTATTATTACCAGTTTTGTATGTATGTATATGCATTTGCATATAGTATATATCTATATATACATAAGTAAATGTTTGAAGTCTTGCCGACTAATCGACCATTACATTGCAGCACATATGTTTGTATGTATGTACATTAATTTAATATGTGTTACTAAACATTTCCTTGCGTCTTTCGCTGCCAAGCTTTTCACTGCCATTGGCACCTGCCGCAAAAACATTTGTTCAGCATTTTATTCATGGTTTGCTTAGCGTATATACATATACCATAATTACAAAAGCAATAATATCTGGTGTACGCGGCAAATGGTACCACAGACTATAAAGGAAGTTTTTCGGCCAAAAAAATATTACGACAATTTGTTGCAAATATCATTACGATTTGGCGAAAATTGTAATTTTGTGGAAAAGTTACATAATCTACGAAATTCGCGAATATATCATGCAGCAAAGCGTAAAAGAAATTGCGGTGTCTTTCAATTTAAATAGGTCTGTACATGGACTATGTAAAGTCTGATTTTCAAATTTCAATTAAAGAGCTTAAAAGCTCTTCCAAAAAGTTCTACAAATAGCATCATATTAGAAGTGGGCGTGCAAATTTAGACCAAAAGCAGACATGACTCAAAATTCAGTCGTCTTTGGTACGAAGATCTAAAAATAATGTTTTACCTCTTGATCTCGTCGACACTAGCTGCAACTTCCTAGCAGTGATAGAGGTTAAAAACTTTCGACGTAATCCGCATTGACAATCTTTAACACTGTGACAATCATTCTCTCCTTTCAAGTCTCCTCAGTTCAGACATCGCCTTTCAGTCCATCCTCAAGACAAATCCTAAAAGTACTTATGAAGATTTCACAGTAAGATTGAGTGAAACCGTGCTGAAAAGTACAGCGCAAACATGCTGAGTTGAAAGATAATAGAGATTTTGTGATGATGATGTATAAGCGAAGCATACTTCATTAAGCAAGAAGTCGACTTCAAGAGGGTCTGAAATAATCTCTAAGTTATTAAACTCTTGTCTAATAGATTTTCAAAGATCGTGGTCTGTACAGAAAGTCACTGCAAAGCCGCAGCGCTGAAACGTTAACTGCTACAACGAATAATTATTATGAAGTGATGTGATGAGATTCATGTCGGAACAAAAATATTCATCTACATGTGCAAAAGTTTCGGACGAACTGCGGAAAGATTCAGAAATCAAGTCTAATAACCCGAAAATAACTATGCGTAATATTGTTGATTCAACATACATCATCCCTCTTGTTCATGAACTGCACAACGATATCCAGATCTTCCACACTTGACGTAGCCTTAAAACGGAAAAATATTATAGGAAAGTCAAACACAAACTACAAAAAGATGTTGACAGACGAAAACGAAATCCAAAAAAGGAAAGATATTTAACGACCGAAATCAGATTTCCAAAATGCTTAATTGATAACGCCAACGCACTAGCAATTCACGAGGAAGTACGAATACTAACTATGCCGAGCTGTTTGGCTGTCGCGCTTAAAAGGAGCAATTAAGTCGGTGTCGGCCTGACACAAAGATGACGCTACTAGAATTAAATCCATATGATTTTTAATTACACCTAACCTTCAAACGGCGCGTGTATAAATTTGACAGCTGTCGGATCATTAGTTCGTGAGTTATATCATTTTGCAAAAAGCAACTTTTCTTATTGTGAGAAAATGGATAAAAAGGAACTTCATTAATATGTGGGTATGAGGCAGCTCTGTGCCAAGTGGGAGCCGCGCGAGCTCAGTTTTGACCAAGAACAACGAAGAGTTGAAGACTCAGAGCAGTTTTTGGAGTTATTCAAACGCAATAAATCCGAGTTTTTTGCATTGATACATATGTGAGTTGCGCATGGAACAATTTTTATTGACTACTTTGATAAAGGAAGGACCATCAACAGCGCCTATTGCATAGCGTTATTGGAAATTTTCAAGGACAAAAACGCATTTAAAGAAAAAGAAAGTGATCAAGACAGCAAAAATCCATAAATTGGACTTCGAATTGCTTCCGCATTCAGCTTATATATCAGATCTGACCCCCAGCGACTATTATCTATTCTCAGATATCAAAGCAATGCCCGCCGGGAAGAAAGTTCTTATACGATAATGCTCGGCTGGCAAGTGTTTTTTTCCTTAATTGTTCTAATTAATAAAACAATGCACTCACTAACAAATGAATAGCAATAAAAGTATTAAATGAATGACGTCATGCACAGCTGACCACTTCCGCCGTCTGTCATGTACAGTTCCACACACAACTAAACAGTGTAACCCGCTTCCTCAACTCAACGCGCGCAAAAACTGTGAAGACTGTGCAGAGACGACCTTACTGCGCGCTGCTGCCTTGCATCATTTCACTATAGCGGCACTCAATTGCTTTCGAAAGTGAATGTCGGCATTGTGGCATAAAATTTTTAAAGAGAATAACAAAACAAAATACAAAAAAAAAAATCATAATACGCAAAGCATAACAAAACAAAACAAGTAGATAACAAAGACAAATATTAAATAATACTCAAAACAAAAAATAAATTAAAAATATACGCGAGTAAAATTGAAAAGATAAAAACAACAACTCAAGTAAGGCATAAGCCAAAGCAGTGATAATAAAGTGACTTAAACGTAACAAAAGCCAACTTTACGTTGGCAGCTACGAATTACCATTTCAAAAAAATGAAAAAAAGAGAAAAATAAAAAAAATGAAAACTCAAAAAATTGCTTTTAATGACAGTAGTTAAGCGTTTTTTTATTAGAGACAGTTTAATCTCATGCATCACCTAGCTGTGATCACTTTTATAGACCATTTGGAGTACCTACAACAAAATCAGCAAATTGCCGCTTGTACTTATGGTAGATAAGTTGATTAAAAGCTTGTTTGGTGCAGTCAAGCGAGCGCTGTTGCATGACAGTTAGCGCATAACGTTATACGTTAGTCGTTACCGACTTATTCAGCACATTCAGCGGTGCTATTTTAAAAGCTTGAACTGTTTGCTGCATACTTAGAAGTAAAAGATTACTTTAAATGCCAATAACTAGGCGCTAAGACAAATTCAGCATATTCAGCGCGAAATTTTAAGTACCCACAACATATTCAGTACACGATTGGTTACATTACTAGCAATTGTCGCTTATTCAGCGCGTATATTTTGTTAAAATTCGTTTTCTTTATTAAAATTTATGATTTTTATGAGTGAAAGTAACGGAAAAATCAAAAATTAATTTCTATAACATGCTTTTAACTAAAAAGGTATTATTAAAAGCCCCTAATTAAACTCTAACACACTTTCAGCACATTCAGCGCGAGTTTTTGAGTGCCCAAAATGTGCTAAGTGCACAAACGGTTGCATTATTAGCAATTGCGGCTTATTCAGCGCCTATATTTTGTTAAAATTGTGTAACGTATTGTAAGTGAAAGTAACGGAAAATCAAAAATTCATTTTTACAACATACTTTTAACTAAAAAGGTATTATTAAAAACCAGTAACCAGTCGCTAAGACAAATTCAGCATATTCAGCGCGAAATTTTAAGTACCCACAACATATTCAGTACACGATTGGTTACATTACTAGCAATTGTCGCTTATTCAGCGCGTATATTTTGTTCAAATTCGTTTTCTTCATTAAAATTTATTATTTGTCATAAGTGAAAGTAATGGAAAAATCAAGAATTCATTTTTACAGCAAACTTTTAACTAAAAAGGTATTATTAAAAGCCAGTAATTGAACTCTAACACAAATTCAGCCCATTCAGCGCGAATTTTCGAGTGCCCAAAATATGTTCAGTGCACTAACGGTTACATTACCAGCAATTGTAGCTTATTCAGCGCGTATATTTCGTTAAAACTCGTTTTCTTCATTGAAATTTTCGCACAATATTTTCGGCATTTAAGTTAACACAAATACAATACGAGCTATTTTGCATATTCAGCGCATTTGTTTTGTGTGATTTCGCATAAATCATATTTTTCCACAAGTACAATTTCAAACTTCCATAACTCGAAGTTCTACATAGCACGAACTTTTGAATTGGTAATGAAATCCAAATTTTTTTCCATAACTCAAAGTTTTTTTCTGCATTATGCTGCTTATTTAGCGCTTGCTTTTTAGCTCAAATATGTGATTTATTTAATATTTTTTAACGTTTACGACCTTGGTTTGCTGTAAACGCCAACTCAGCACATTCTTTACAAAAGCAACAAAACAAAATCCTTTGTAGAAATTCTTCTTCTTTTAGCTACCAAAAAATAACAAATTTGAAATGTAACGGCATACATTAAAAACTTCTTGCTTGGCTGTGTGCTTTAAGCTTTCTATGAACGTCTACTTTTAGGCGATTTTTTAAGTTGAAAAACGATACTCGCAAATTTTCGCTCAGTTGTTTATCAGTGTGGAACGGTCATAACACACTTTCAAGCTAATGTACACTTGCGTGCAAAATTGAACAGTTGTGTAAACGGTTGCGAAAGCAAAAGTCGTCGCCATTGAACCAGTTAGACGACTTCAAACAAAACAGTTATTAAATAGTAATGCAACAAACAGCACGCTTATCATTAATAAACTGACACAATACAATGCGGCGATGGATTGACTAAGCGAGTTAACTGTATACTATGCCGCTCGTCAAACCATTAGCCGGTACAGCCGATTGGCGTAGCATTGCATGACGAACGTTGAACTCAAGTTATCTACGAAAATTAAGCGGTCACCGATCGGGAAGCAGATAACTTTATATATATGTATTAATAGCTTGCATTGAAAAATGTTGATTTTGATTTAGCAAAATTCGGCTAACAAAAAATTGGCGGATCGAACTACATTAACGAAAAGAGTTAGCTGTACCATATACTCTATGTATGAGATCAAAGTTTTCGAACTGAAGTCACTTTAAAGAAGGCCTGTCCAGTAAGCAAGTTTTCGTAAACAGAACGCCAAGACCCTCAGAAAGGGGACTAGACCCTCCTCTGGTCTACTTTTATTCAATTTAAGAGTTCGCGTGTTGACTAAAATTGGTTTAGACGTAGTGAAATGAGCATTGCAGACCGTGAATCCAGTAGAGGCCCAAAAGAGGTCCCCAAAACAATGTTGGCTTTGCGTCCAACGAAAATTATTTTGTGGACTTTTTAAAAATATATTTTGGACCAAAGGACAAATCGTACTGCAAAAATGATATCGAAAAGTTGCAGGATCGCTTCTCGGCTGTTGTCTTGTGGTCATATGCATTTTATATTACGTCTTCCTTCCATAACCAATTCGGCCCAAAAATATTCGGTTATCATTGAGCGGTAGCGATTTGCATTCACAGCAACGTTGGATCGTTTATCTTTCCATGATGAAATGGCAAATCTTACTGAAGAGAAATCTCAAAAATTACGGGAAAAATATGACGTATAATGTACTTAACGGTCTACTTTTGTAGCTTTCCTGGCTTTATTCCTTATAAGTTGCAAGTATGACATTTGTGGTTATATTTAAATTTAAAAAAAATGTTAAAAAAAAAAAATTAAATTTTAAAAATTTAATTAAAATTTTAAAAATTGTAATTAAATTAAATTATTTTGAATTAAAATTTAAGATTTTTTAAATTAAATTTAAATTTAATTTTATTTTATTTTTAATTTTATTATTAATTATTTTTTATTAAATTAAAATTTTAATTTAATTTTTAAAATTTAATTTAATTTTATTTTATTTTAAAAATTAAATTTAAATTTAATTAAATTTAATTTTATTTTTAATTATTTTTAATTAAATTAAAATTTTTATTAAAATTTTTTTTAATTTTTTTTTTAATTTAAATTTAAATTAACTTTTATATTAAATTATTAAATTATAAAATAAATAATAATAAAATTAAAAATAAATTAAATTAAAATTTTAATTTAATTTTTAAAATTTAATTTTATTTTATTTTATTTTAAAATAAAAAAATTTTAATTTAATTTTTAATTGTATTATTAATTATTTTTAATTAAATTAAAATTTTTATTAATTTTTTTTTTAATTTTTTTTAATTTAAGTTTAAATTAAATTTTATATTAAATTATTTTTAATTAAAACTAATTTAATTTAATTACAATTAAAAATTTTAATTTACATTTCTTGTCTTTAATTAAAGTTAAATATTTAATTAATCTTTTTAAAATTAAAAATTAAATTAAAAATTAAATCTGAATTAAAAATTTAATTAAATTGCTATTTTTTTTAATTTTTAAAAATTTTAATTTAATTCATTTCTTCGATAGCTAATTTTTAATTAAATTTTTTTTACTTTTTTTATTTAATAATTTTTTTTTTAATTTTATACGTTTTAGTTAAACTAATTTGCGCTTTTATTTACTTACTATATGTACTATATTTTATTTATTTGTTATAATACTAATTAAGGTGTTTTTTAACTTAAATTAGTAATAAAATTCATTTTTCTAGTTTTTCAAATTTTTATCTTTTTTCTTTTTATTATTTTTTATAAGTCCTTAATATGTTACAAAACTATAATATTTTTTAATATATTTAATTTTATTATTAATTTTTAAGTTTGTTCTGTTTTTTAAACACACCGCCAATTTGGAGGCTTCCTGAAATATTTCAGTCCATGCACAGCTGACATTGGCCATGAAATAAACTGGCTTTGCACAAACACACGCACGCACAAGCATACAACTTGTTATGCATTTTTACTGGCTTTTGTGGCAACAGCGCACACTCCACCAGTTCCAGTTGGTTTCTGCCCGAACGGGAAATGCAGAAAAGTGGAAAATTGGTGAAAATATATGAGGTTTGATTGTTGTAAACAAACACGTTACAGCACAAGTTGCAAATAAATACGGCATTTTGGCTAAATTTATGGTTGGCTTATAAAAGCCACGCGGCTAAAGACTTGCGCTGTTAAATAAGCCATGAAGGCCATCACGAGCGTTATTAAGCGATTGTCAGCGAATAAAGTGCAGTGATATAAAGACGCTAAGAGCATACATATACTATATATAAACCAAAAAATATATATATATTACAAAAACTACAATTGTTAGTGGATAATCCGAAATGTAAGCCAAGACAACAAAGACCTTTCTATGTGCAATAAACGCAAAATGTGAAAATAATTTACGAAAAAAGTAAAAATGTAAATTTCGGTTGCAATAATATAGTGTTTCGATTTGAATTTATTCGGTACGTTTCGGTGTTTGGTATAAAAAAGTTTTCCATACAAGCACTTGAGCTTGCTGGCGCCTATATTGGTCCGATTGCGTCCAAAAGAACAGCTTTTTGGAGAGCCAAGCACATTAGCAAAGTTTCAGATCGATATCCCAAAAACTGAGAGACTAGTGGCATGTTCAAGCAAGCAAATAACTGCACCAATATAACGATGTCTTGCTATACTGACGCAATGATTGAGACTCGAACATGGCCTAGTACGCGTATATACATACACACCGACGAGCAGACGAGCATGGCTAAATCGACTCCGCTCGAAGATTGGCCAAAAATTTTGGTCCACCGAATAAGCAAAGGTTCGGGTCGGCCACGCAATTAAGAGCTTTAAATATTCGGCTATGACAAAAGTCAAGTTTTTCTAGGTGTCTCGTAGTAATACTTCCGGAAGAGCATACAGGCACTGCACTGTATTTCACGTTGTTAAGTTTTGCGACAAAATAGTTGAAACTAGTTGAAGGCGTGTCATCTCTTTTTCGTAAACCGAATGTCGTACGGCTTGAAAACGTACTTGACAAGCACTCAGCAGCTGTAATTGACCCTCTCCAGCCCATTTTGGGCTTTAACAGACATCAGAAGCATTTCTCACGAAGCAGCTAGTTTTGAAGTCCTTTCTCTGCTACTACAGGTAGTAAATAGTCAACCGCAGTTAAATGAATGCTAACAGCGCAACTATTAAGCCCCCAACGATGCTTGGAAAACTTGTTTGTAGCTCTCACACGTATTTATAAGACTGCATTAACACATTTTATAATTATTTCAATTAAACCTAAAAAAATTGTATAGAAGTAATCACTCACTTTCTCAATTAGATGCTGCGTGGCGTGCTCACCTTGGGTAGATCCACATGGATCGCACAAAAAAGGCAGATACTACTATTCACGCTCTTAATGCTCTACATCACAACACGGTCAGTTGCGAATCCTGTCTCCATACCGGAAATAAATGGCAAATCTGGTAAAAATATTGTCGCTTCATCTTCAAATGCCGCATTGCTGATCAAGCCGAGTCCACAGGACGCCCAATTGAACTCGTTAAATGCCTATGCCACCAACTACGGACACTTTGCTGCACAATTCTCTAACAATGCCGCGCAAGGCGGCAACACTAACGTGCACGCAGACGGCAGCACGACCAGTAACACAAATACCAACCACTTTAAGGCATCTTTCAAATTGCCCGAGGTGGAGAATAATTTTACACCAATACAAACCTATAATAACGGTAATAGCATGCCGCATGCGGCGCCTTTCAGCGAAATTGCCGCGACGCCGAATGTCAACAGCATTGCCAGCAATAACGTACCACAAGCCACACCCGTTCTAATGCAATACCTGCCACACGTAATGCCGGAAACAGGCGTACAATATCTGCAATTGATACCGACGCGTCCGCTTATTGTGCCCATAAGTCCGTACTTAAACGGCAATGCGCCGCCCGCAGCAGCACAAAATGCCGCCAATGCTGCAGCGCATGCACTACACCCACCATTGGCGGCCGCCATCAATGCTGCACCAATGGACTATGGCGTCCGTTCACCGCCCATATTGGCAGCCGAGCCCATTAATAGTCAACAGCATGCTGCCGCCACTGCCGCCACTGCCGCTTTGATAGATATGTCGAATGCAGCGCCGCCGCCGCCGCCGCCATACGGTATACATACATACGCGAATGCCTTACAGCCGTATCGCAGCAGCTATCGCATAAATCGTGAAGTGAAGGGTAAGAATTTTCCCAGCACATTGTCACTCAATATGAACGAATATATACCGGGCCCCAACAATGAGACACTGCGACCGCTGTATATGCGCGGCAGACCGTGAAATTGTTAGACGTTGAATAACGATTATTTTTGTAAATTAAATAAGGAATATATATACATATATGTATTACGGTTAGTAATAAAAAAAAAAAACATTTTTATAAATCTATATATAACAGCGTTTCTGAATCTAGTGAGATTTGGTTTTTAAGCTCTCTGCGTTATCTGATGCTTACTTGTCTGATAGCTCTCAGACCGAACTGACAGCTTACACATATTATATTTATTGACAACCGAGGGCTCAAAATGTCGAAAGGACAAAACTCGAACTCAGGCACACCGAGCGCGGTCAATCAAATAATTTAGTGTAGATTAAGTTTTGTATTCGGATAAACTGTTAGTTTTAGTGTTGGGTACGACTGAGATTTCCGAGAAAGTTCTTTAGCAATTCCCACAACAGCCGGTTCTACGCACCGGAATTGACCCGGACTTTAACCGGCCAAGGGCTGTTATTTCGGTGAACTAACCCCGTTTAGATCCGTAAGTCTTAGTTTAAGAAGGTTCTTTAGATTGGATTCTGAGCAATTAAATGTATCTAACCACTTGCAAAAGTTGGTAATAACTTGAAAAAATTATATCGCACCTAAATTGGTCACTTTCAGAATTTCAGAAAAACTCATCACCACTTCTACCTTCGAGAAAATTGGATTTCCCGTAGAAACCAGTTAGCTGATAGAAAGTAAAAGCATACAACTGCTTCTTACGTTTTCACTGCGGGCATAACTTTTGGCAAATTTCGTTCGATACCAAAGATAAAATGATGAAAACTCTTCTCTTACTCTCTCGCTTGTCAGCTGGCAGCGGACCCTGATCTTTTTTTTTTTTGAGCTGACGACAAAACACAATCAGGGTCCTCTCAATCAGCAGTTACTGAAAAAGGCGGGATGCCAGAAGAATAGCGCTAAAACGAACTGCCAAAATCAGTGCGTTGTTGAAGTTCTGTAAAATTAGATGTCAGTAGTTTGTAAAATCTGAATATATATGGGTGATATGGGCCCCACTGGGTAACCAAGCACACAAATATAATATGGTTAACGCGCTATTTGCATACCTCAGTCTAAGTGTGGAAATTGCAAAATACCCAAAAGTTCTTTATAAAATGCACAATCTAATATTTTTCAGCAGTGGCAGCTCTCTCTCTCTCTCTCTCTCTCTCGAACTAAAGAGTTTCATTTAATTTCATTTTATTTCTGCTTAAGCTAAGTCCTTCTAATGGAAGGCACACACGCAACAATTAGTTGGTTGATTGAGTTGGACTAAAAATTGCCCTTGTCGCTACATACGACACAACTTTTAACACAATTTTGAGGTCAACTTCATTTTGAATATTCACTTCGTTGCTTAAACATGAGTTCGGAAGTTGTTGCTTTACTTATTATAAATGAAATAAAATGGCGAAATCGCTTGAAATCGCACGACCAACCCAAACACTATCCAAATAACACAACCAACTTGACAAAATATCAAAAAATTTTGATTTTCATCCAATCAGTTGGCACAACTCATACAACTGTCCCATATACGTAACAATCAGTTTTACAATTCGATGAAATTGGTACAATAATTGTTGCGTGTATGCCTTCCATAAACACTTTAAATCTCACAGAGATAGAGACAGAGAAATATTATTATTAAATCTCTCAACACAGAGATAGAGAGCGCACAGAAATCGCTTCTTTAAGTTATCGCTGTACTTAGTAGCTCGGATGTCGAAAAATGTTTTAGCTGCAGTATAGTGCGAATAGCAAAGTGAACCAGTTCAGTTATCATCAATTGCTGCTGTGACGAGTAAGTTTACATTCACACCATTTATGTACATCTACTAGATATTCGTAAGTATTTACAAGAAAATAATAGAGATGTTGATAAGCATAAGTGTTAGTCATTTCGATTATTGTTTCTATACTTTATTGTAATAACGGGAATTACATCGACGTTTTGAATAACTTTGTGTTTCATGAAAGCAAGTAGAAGAACAAAGAATATTTATTTTGCATTCTGTGTCGAGACCTTATCCGGTCCGACGCAAAGTATGAGTCAACAGTTGAGAATGCTTCGTAATTGCAGCGCTCAGCGTGTCTAATTTCCAATATCTAGTATATTGGTAAAACCCCGAACTCCATTTTGGACTCAAGAAGTCACTCAAGAATCGAATCTTAACATTCGATTTTACAGTTAAGTGACTAATTTTGAAGCTCAATATGCGAGCACAACAAACCTCGCGATTAAAAAATATCCAGCTATAAATTTATTAATTATTTCTATTAAATTTGATTTCTTGGTGAATGCTTATTTTAAAAAAGCAATAATCTATTGCCCACTGTGACGGATGTGGAAAAAACTGAAATATTGGTATATTCAATATTCCACGAACACTGATAAGATTATCAATCACATCTTATAGATTACTTAAACAACGTTATCAGAAAGAGAGTAACACAGTAACTCACATATTGACCGAAATATACAAGGTCTGCCGCAAAAGAAACAGGACTGTTAAAAAAAAAAAAAAAAAATATATATATTTTTCAAAAGTTATATTTTTTTATTCAAAGTAGTTTCCTTGTGCTTCGATACAGCGTTTAGCGCGGTCAATGAGCATTTCAAATGAGTGTTTAAGGTCATTTTTCGGAATGCTCTTGAAAATATCGGTCGTCACCTTTCGGATAGCTGAAATGTCCTGAAACCAGTGTCCTTTCATGGGCAAATGAAGTTTTCCAAATAGGTAAAAATCACAGGATGCCACATCAGGTGAGTAGGGTGAGTGATTAATGGTTAAAATGGAGTTTTTTGTCAAAAAATCAGTGACAAGCGTCGATCGATGACACGGCGCATTATCGTGCAACAGGCGCCAGGACCCTGCCTCACGGTATTGTGGTCGAGTACGACGAATGCGTGACAAAAGACGCTTCATAACACCAAGGTAAAACACAGCATTAATCGTTTGGCCAGGTGGGACGAACTCTCAGTGTACAATACCCTCGGAATCGTAAAAACAAATCAGCATTGTCTTTATTTTTGACTTCTGAAGGCGATTTTTTTTGCCCGACTTCTGATCGTCACAGAGTTCCTCACGACCTTCTTGGAATCGCTTAAACCGCTCATGCACATTACTACGGGATAGGCACTGAGCACCTATCCAGCACCATCATTTGAAATGTTTCAGTAAACGTTTTCCCAAGTTTAAAATGCATTTTACGACCGATGACCAAAAGCTGTTGTCACTGTTTGATCGATAACATCGATTGTATTTATACAATTGAAAAGCTGTTGTCACTGTTTGATCGATAACATCGATTGTATTTATCCAATTGTCTTAAAATTTTTACGAAATGTCAACAAGAGATCACACTTTTTATTTCATATACCCACCAATAGGTGGCGCCATCAAAAACAGTTATATTTAAAATGTTCTGTTTCTTTTGCGACAGACCTTGTATGTATACAAACCGAAACCATTTTCGAATGGGAATAGTGTTAGTATTGACTCAATATTATCTATTCTTAACGCAATGGCGCATTATTATAAGGAGAATTCAATCTTATATCTCACAGATTGACCGTTATTTTCAGTAAACGGTAAAAAATGAGCCGTAAAAACTGGGCACTACGTATTCGGTATTAGAGAGTTTGCAAACTTGTAGTCCGATTTTGATTTTTAGAAATTTTTTTCCTGATCTTTAAAAAATATATTTCATCGTCTCAAGGTCCAGTCATTTCAAGTTTTTGCTTGAAAGCAAAGATCGACTTGAGTTTACTTATTTAAAGCATTTCATTTAAAATTGCAATTTTTTTTTATTACAAAAGGAAAATTCAGTAACTAATAATGGCCACGAGTTGTATTCAAAGTCCTGCTCTTCAGAGCGATTCCAGTGAGCTGAGCCACTTCATGGAAAAATTAATGGCGAAAATATTTAGGTTCTACGACGAGCAGTCTCTAACCGATGTGACATTTAAAGTTTCAAACCCAACGGCTCTGTAAGTATTACTATGTCCTCAGCTTACATAAAATGATTTAGATTAATAATTTTAATTTTTGGATTGCGCAGTGTACCCGCGCATCGTTTGATACTCGCAGCAGCGAGTCCTTACTTCGAGAACCTTTTCAATGACGATCAAGGCAATACTCCTATCATCGAGATAAATGATATCGATAGCGATATCTTTGAGCGTCTAATAACATTTTGTTACACCGGTCAGACGCTCATTACCGTTAACAATGTCGGTGCCATGCTGAAGGCAGCAATCCGGTTACAATTGGACGATGCCATAACAAGGTGTGTGGACTTCCTGATGGCAAATATAGATGAGTACACATTACACGATGCTTTTATGCTTGAGCGAGAAACGCGATGTGAACTGCTTAAGCAGAAATTCATTGAATACGGAACGAAGAATTTCATGGAGGTGAGTCTAAATATACACGTAATGTCTCACAATAGCGGTACTTGTGTAATTGAAATTTTGTTTCTGATAATACCAGATCAGCCAAAGCGATGAGTTTCTGAATTTTGATGTTGAAAAATTGCAACGTATTCTGGAATCTGACAATTTGAATATAACAAGTGAGGAAGATGCCTTCGATGCCATAAACCGTTGGTTCAATTACGACGTTCCTGCGCGTGAAGAACAACTGCCGCTTCTAATAGCTTGTCTCCGGCTTACCCAATTCGATGCGCACTTTCTGTTGACCCGCATACAACCGTTACCTGGTTGTGAGTTGCTGGCCTTCAAGGCGTTATCGTGGATCAGTAAGCCGGAAGCACGAACAAACATAAACATGCGATTTACAGGACCACGTGCTGCAAATTGTGGTGAGAAAACATTGCTAGCACTTTGTTGTGTGGAAACATGGGTAAACGCACACTGTGGCTTATATTCAAAAATGATATTCTTTAATTAATGTACGTCCAATATTTTTGTAATAGATGAATCCCAAGCTGCTGCAATATAACAAAGCTGAGGATAAGTGGCAGGAATATGCGAGTATAACAATCGGTTACAAATTTTATAGAACTATTTTAAAGGATGATAATATATTATTTACTGGCGGTAAAACAAAAGATGATGACACAACATCCAACATCGTCCGCAGCTGGAATATACGGAGTAAGACATGGCAAGATTTGCCCGCCATGAAACAAGCAAGAAGCTCACACTGCGTTGTTGAATTAGATGGTAAAATCTACGCGATTGGTGGTCATGATGGTAAAACGGCTCTGTCGTCGGTGGAAAGGTAAATAAATTTAAATCTGTAACGAATTACCTGACGATGGCGATCGTGAGCTGTAACAGTTTCAGGTTAACTTTAAGCTTAATGGTGAAAGCACTTTAGACTAGATGTGTTAGTATGGCATGGATGTTGGATAAAATACTTAGGTACTTCTACATTTAAGAAGACGGGAATTCAGTAAAATGTTATGATCTGATTGAATCAGACTTTAGAAAACTCCAACTCTTTTACATTGTCAACGACTTGTTGCGAATAATTCTAAGTTTTTTTTAATAGACTACTCAGCGTGACGAAATGTGACTTTTGACGCTTCAGTTTAGAGATTCGCATTCTTTTCATAGCTTTTGTTTATTTCCAGATATACGACTTCCGATGGTTGGGAGTTCGTGAACAGCTTGAATGTTGGACGATGTAAAGCCAGTGCAGTGACTTTGAATGGCAAAATCTACATAATGGGCGGGCGAAATTCCGGTGTCTCCTTAAAATCCGTCGAATGCTACAACCCGGATTCGAATACTTGGACTTCTTGCGCGGATATGACAGAATGTCACTATTTACATGGTGTAAGTTAGATTAATATATAATTATTAATATTAGTAGAACGTTCATCAAGTCCTAATTTGGTAGAAAGAGGAAGAGTCGAAGAAGGGTATATATCGACTTTACTTAAGTGTTTAAATATTAACATTCGATTCCTTGGATTTCTTTTACTATAGGTGGATCTACTTAACCGGAATTCATATGCTCTCAGAGTATTCCAATTAATTTGTGAATGAGATTGCCGTTACAATAAGAAATTTGATTCACCGTTGCAAGTCTTCCATAAAGTTTTCGAAACCAAGAAAAGTAGCTCCGCTTCAATAAAAATTACGAAAATTGTCGAACTGAAAATAGTCACTGATTTATTTAGTCGCCCTCTTAGCTTTATTAAAACTAAATACAACGTTAATTGCTACTTTTTTATTACAGGTAGCTGCACATAAAGGTCACATTTATGTTGTTGGCTGTTACTCTGGAAACGGTACAGTTGAACGTTACGATCCTCAGCAGAACACATGGTCTAAGGTATATTAAGTTGATTTTTGCCAATCGCTTGATCGCAAACTAAATATTCTTGAAAACATTTCACAGATTTGCTCTTTGGAAGGTGGTCGTGGTTCAGCTTGCGCATCGCTAGACAATAAACTATGGACTATTAGTGACGCTTCCGAATCTGATAACAAAATATCTGCATCAGTCTATGACGAGGAAAATGACCGTTGGGAACAAAAGTGCGGATTTCACGGACGTTTTGCTATTTCCTGTCATGTTGTGCCTGTAGCCTTACTGACTTCGATTGAATAACCAATATTAATAAATATATTTTTTGTAATAAATTCTCTTCTAAGAAATAGCAAAATATCTGATTTATTTGCTTTGGAAAACACGGCATATATTTTGTATGCTACACAGGTTTTAGTTAATATCCTCCTACATCTCTATGCTTTCAGAATCAGGACAAGACATACACTTCGTTTCGTTTTGTAATTCTTTCCGGTTTCAAATGAATATTTTCAATATGTTGCAATAACGGAATTTTATTATAGAATTTTTGTATGTATTGCAATATGCAACAAAAATCAATAATACAACAAAATATTTTCGAAATTGTTAAATAAATTAAAATAATTCACTTAATGTAAAATATTGTTGTGCACGGCGTAAGTGAAGCGTACAAGTGTTTGAGAATATATGAAAAGGGTTTAACAGAGAGTTGCTCGATTCGAGTTGCCCATGTTAAAGGAATGGGAATACACCAAAAGCCAAGTTGTCGATAATGAGCAATAAAAGTTGTTAGTCTGAACTTAGACTGAGTAAACTCTTCTCTCTTTCTCTCTCGCTTCTACTTCGCCTCATTTAAGAGCAATCGATCAGAAAACTTCTAATACAGAGAATGAAATGTTGTTGCTTTTGCAGTGGTTTTGAAAAAGGTGAGCGCATTTCACCACAATCAGTATCAGCGGACTTGAAAATATCACAATTGAGCGAAATAATATTGTATTACTCTCAATGCAAGTATTTAGTTAAGTTTATAGATTCGCTTTCAAACAATGAGCAAGCGCTTGCATATTTTATTTACAGACATCTTCTTGCAACAACTGTTATACAGCGAATTCAATTTTTTTATAATGCCCCGGCGTATGGTTAGTAATGTTTGAGAGGTATACATATCATTATGTTACGTATTCATTTACATAGTGATGTGGTCATACCCACACAATATTACACTCCGTTCAAGTTGTTGCGTATACGACATGGTGTTCTTTGAATCGAATTTCAATCTCGCTTCAATATTGAAGTTACAACTTTTGGTTTTGGTTTTAGAGTTGCATAAGGCAAATTAAAAAACTATTAAATAAGGGTTTTTGCAATTACAAAAGAAACTTTTAGGCTCTTGCTGAATATAATCTGAAATAAAACTTAAGTAAATATGATAAACACAATGAACATAATTGTAGATGCATATAACTTTTCCAGGAATGTCTTTAGGAAAGAAAATAGACACACTGTTGGCGCTTTCACTGACACTGGGATTCTATCACATCTACCGTGTTTGAAGAAATATTTCCAGTTATAGCTCTAAAGTCTTCGAAGTAAGACTGTGGTATCAAATATTTACATAAACTTGGGTTCCGTTTTTTCAAATTATTTATTTAGTGTTCAGTTGGTAAGGCTGAAATTCACGAGTGAAATTGTGTTGGTGATTTTGCTGAATCCACTGCAGGCGACAATGGAATTTACTGTGTGCATTTTACCACCGGAATAGGCCTTGCAGTAAATTAGGTGGGACATGAAGAAGTAATGCCATTTTGAAGACATGCGTCAACTGATTCGTATCAAGCAATGTCAAACTGAGAAATATTCTGGTACTAAGTGATTTGCAAGAAACCCTAATTAAGTAGAAAAGCTCGAAAATTGGGAATTGAAGATTATTTCTGTAAAAATTAATAAGTTTTTGAATTTGATGCCTTTCATTTAAAAGTCAATTCTTTTAGCTATTTATTTGAAAAGACGGTTCTATTGTAGGTAAATATTGTACATTAAAGATGACATATAGTCCGGCCACTTTTTCATGAAGAAAGAAATCTCAAAAACTGCGATTCTATTTAAACCTTTTCAACACAGATAAGTTTAGAAAATTTATTTCTTTTTACTTTTTATACTTTTTTAAATAAATTTATGAGTAATACCATAAATATGTCTGATTTTCTCTTTTTGCAAGAAGCGGCAAACTCCTAAAGATTTTATTTAACATTCCTTGCATTCTCGATGTTAGGTTAGGTTAGATGGCTGATCAGAGATCGCACATGGACTGATAAATAGTCCTTTGTGAAGCCATTGAAAATCGGACTGCCGTGTTCGGACTCAGATATCGGCAAACCGTTTAGTATCCAATACAAATTTGCAGAGGCGCTTAATTTCTATGCCCGCCAGGTCGGCGGGTAGTCTGAAGCTATGTGCACCCAGGTGTCTAAACCTTGATCTCCCAAAAGCAGGGCAGTCAAGAAGGAAGTGCTGGCTAGTTTCTACTGCATCTTCTTCTAAGCAGCTTCTGCATGCGGCGTCCGGCAAGATTCCCAGTCTTACCGCATGTATGCCAATAGGGCAGTGGCCCGTCAAGAGCCACATCATTAATGAGAGGCTAGCCTTACTGAGGGCAAAGAGATCACTAGATCTTCTACGATCTATCTTGGGCCAAAAGGCCCTTGCGACCGCGCAGGTACCAATGCTGGACCATCGCCGACCGAGCAGCCGCGAGGCCCAACTATCCAGTAGTAGAGAACAAGAGGATGCAGGAGCACCTACCCGTTCCCATTCTACCGACAGCGATTCCAGGGTACCTTTTCTTGCTAGCTCATCAGCCTTGCAGTTACCTGGGATTCCGCTGTGGCCCGGCACCCACACAAGTCTTATAATAAACGCTTCTTGATGTTGTTTTTTTTGTGGTTTTTTTTACAGAACCACAAAAAAACATGCTATCAGTGGTTTGTAGAGTTTTGGCAAAAGCGCAGCGAGGAAGACCCGAAGGGCTTTCTTTCTCATTTTTCCAATCTTTCCACTATCGTTTTAAACGAGTATATAAAATATGTGAGAAAAATGTAAATATATCACATAATTTTTGTATGTTTTGTAATATGCAGAGATTATTTATCGATTTTTGCTTACAATTGTTGTCCAAATTCAAATCGGTCTAATTCATGATGTGATGCAGTCATTGAACTCATTTAAAATTGTTAGCCAGCGGAATTCAACCTTGTGGTAATGACTGAGTTTGTGGTTAATAAAGTTTTGAAACGGCAGACATATCTATATGATACATATGTTACATATAGATAGGTATACTGACATGATTTTACCCTAAAAATATACACTGTTCAAGTTGTTGCGTATACGCCATAGTGACCTTTGATTTAACTTTCCCCCGCATCGATATTGTAGCAGCATGTTCTGCTATTGGTTTTAGAGTTGCGAAAGGCATGCAAATAAATCTAAATAAAATATATATGTAAATACATAAGTATAACTGATTATCCCAGGAGCTGCGCAGATACCCATTCAGGGTTTTACAGACTTTCTAAGAATTTCTAACGAAACAACTATATTGCTTTAGAGTATTCTAGAATCTTCAGGTAGTAAATAGTAGTAAAGATAAATAAAATAAAACGTTTCAGCTATTAAGACCCCAACGGTGCTTGGAATCTTATTTGCTGTTCGCACACATATTTGGAAGACTTCCAGGAAACATTTTGAAATTAATTCTGAAAACCATAAATCAATTGAATTGAGGTAACAAATTGTTAATATTTGCAATATAGATAAGTCTACGTTAGTAAGTAAGTACGCACTGTTCCATATTTTCAGAGCTTAAGACTAATAAATACTGCTTCACTTCTAAATCTTTCGCAATATACTTAGTCTAGCCCCTGACCTGCAAAGAAAATCCCCTAAATCTATGGAGACATCGCGTTCCGATGCTTCGTCAAGGACTTTAACTGGCAAATCTTTCATTATGAAATATAAAAGTGATGTCCAGCACCGCAATTCTATTTAAAGCTATGTACGATCCAACTACAAACATTGGGACTTCATACGCGAATATGCATAAAGCTCGTGATCTGCTTGGTGTAAGTGCATTCAATAAAATTGCACACATATCAATATTATTGTGTAAATTTGAGGTAACTATTCACAACGGACGCACATGTGTTGTGGACGGAGAGGATGCTGATTATATTACGAACCACGAATAGATAAATGGAGAGAAGTTAGATGGGAGATTATAGGTCCTCTCAGCAAGCCCCTTTCCAATTGGTATTTTTGTTCGCAAACTTGTATTTTACAGCAGGGTGAAGGGTGTGTCAGTTGCATTTATACTACATATGTATGTATGTTGAATCAGCTTTGGGGCATTAGAGAAGTGAGAAGGTTGTCTTTTAGAAAACTGAGTTTCACATACGCAGACAGCAGAATATTGCCGAATTGGTAATGTCAATTGATCTTGATGAAATACTAGACTTATCATATATGCTGTCTACTCTCAGAGCAGACCCATTTAACATTGTTCTGTTAACACACTTTAGACCTCATCAACACTGAGACATAAATGTTATATTTGCGAGAGGGCAAAGTGGTCTCTTCTCTGTGTTATCGTTGCACTTAGCTCGGATGTAGAAAAATGTTTTAGCTGCAGTATTGCGCGAGTAGCCAAGTGAACCAGTTTAGTTTTCTTAAATTTGTGCTGTGACGAGTGTGCTTATATTCACACCATATAAATCCACTAGATATCCTTAAGTATTACCAAAAAATTAATTAAGATATTGAAAAGCATAAGTGTGAGTCATTTCGATTATTGTTTCTACACTTCAATGTAATAACGGGAAATACACCGACGTTTTGAATAACTTTGTGGTCTATGAAAGCAAGTAGAACAACAAAGCATATTTATTTTGCACATATAACACATACATACATACTCTGCATTCTGTGCCGAGACCACATCCGGTCCGACGCAAAGTATGAGTCAACAGTTGAGAACGCTGCGTAATTTAGTATATTGGTAAACCCCCGGATTCGGTGTTATAGTAACTTATAGTTTCCTGTCGTTTGCATGAGATCGTTTTTAAGACGTTTGCATTCGAAGTTCAACATTTTCAAAAACAATAAATGCGATTTCTCTAAGTTTAACTAACTTTACATACATACACACAAACATACATACATATTTAGACTAGTATAACTGTATTGAAGCAATGCACAGTGATTTCGAAATGTTACTTTCATTGTGCGGTTCGTGTGAATGGTAGTAAACTAGAATCCGATTCTACTTGAGTAACAAGTTTACTTGAAAAATAAGCGATTTTTGAGCCTCGACCTTTATTTTCAGAATCGTTCAAGAATCGAATTTTGACATTTCGCTTTATAGGACAACAAAGATAAATATGCAATCTACATTGCTGGCATTTAGCTCATGGGTAAGCACGTACTGTACCTTTTATTGAAAAATTATAATCTTCAATTAATGACGCACAATATTTTTGGAATAGATGAATCCCAAGCTGCTGCAATATAACAAAGTTGAGGACAAGTGGCAAGAAATCGCGCGTATAAATTGTGAATACGTTGAATATAGAACTATTATAAAGGATGATAATTTCTTATTCATTGGCGGTTTTTTACATGGCGAAAGGTCAAAAATCGTGCGGAGCTGGAATATACGAAATAAAACATGGCAAAATTTTCCCGCCATGAACCAAGGAAGATCCTACCACTGTCTTGTCGTATTAGATGATAAAATCTACGCGATTGGTGGTTATGCGGGTAATAATAATGCTCTATCGTCGGTTGAAAGGTAAATAAGTTTAAATCTGTAACGAATTACCTAACTATGGCGATTGTGAGCTTTAGAAATTAAATTGATTGACACTGACTTTAGAAAAGTCTAATTTTTGACGAATTGTTTAGAATAATTCTAAGTTGACGAAATGTGAATTCTGATGTTTCAGTTTACAGATTTGCATTCTTTTTCGTTGTTTTTGTTTATTTCCAGATATACGACTTCCGATGGTTGGAAGTTCGTGAACAGCTTACATGTTGGACGATATTTCTCCAGTGCAGTGACTTTGAATGGCCAAATCTATATAATGGGCGGTTGTAATGGCACCAAATTAAAATCCGTCGAATGCTACAACCCGGCTTGGAATTCTTGGATTTCTTGCGCGGATATGACAGAATGTCGCAGTTTACATAGTGTAAGTTAGATTAAAAATTAGTCATTAATATTAGTAGAAAGTTCATCAAGTCATGATTTGGTGGAAAGAGGAAGAGTGGAAGAAGGATATATAATGTCTTTACTTGTTTAATTATTACCATTCGACTCCTTGGATTTATTTTACTATAAGGCGGATCTACGTATTATTATTTGCAAATGAGATACTGCCGCTACAATAAGAGAGTTCACTTGATTTCAGTGTTACAAACTTCCCTAGAGTTTGCAGAACCTGGAAAAAAGCTCCGCTTCAATAAGAATTACCATAATTGTCTAATTGAAAATAGTCACTGCTTCATTTAGTCTCTTAGCTCTAATAGAACCAAATACAACGTTTATTGTAACTTTTATATTACAGGCAGCTGCACATAAAGGTCACATTTATGTTGTTGGCGGTCTCAATGGAGAAGGCTACAATGTAGTTGAACGTTACGATAATCATCAGAACATATGGTTACCGGTATATTAAGTTGATTTTTGCCAATCGCTTGATCTTAAACTAAATATTCTTGAAAACGTTTCGCAGATTTGCTCTTTAAATGTTGGCCAAAGTGTTACATCTTGCGTATCGCTAGAAAATAAACTGTGGGTTATTGGTGGCTTCTCTGCTGACGAAACATGTCTATCAGTCTATGATGAGGAAAGTAACCGTTGGGAACGGAAATGCGCATTACCCGGATGTTCTATTATTTCCTGTTTTGTTGTGCCAGTAGCCTTACTGACGCCGAATGAATAACAATATTAATAAATATCTATATTTTTTGTAATAAATTCTCTACTAATAAATACGCGTTTCACCAAATATCATACCAAAAAACAATACTAATAATACTTATGTACAACATCTAAAAATTTCAATACAATATATTAATTAGACAAATAATAATCGCAGTTTTAATTCACACACCGAATTAGTTTGATGCAAAAATCGCCCGATGGCAATGTGTTAAGTAGAAAAGCTCGAAAATTGGAAGTTGCAGATTATTTCTGTAAAAAATAAATAATTTTTTTGAATTTGATGTGCTTCAGTTAAAAGTCAATTCATTTTATTTGAAAAGACGGTTTATACTGTAGGTAAATATTTTACAGTAGAGGTGTCATATAGTCTGGCCACTTTGGCATAAAGGAAGAACTCTTAAAGACTGCAATACTGTTTGAACCTTATCAACAGATAGTTTTAGAAAACTTATTTTTATTAATATATTTTTTTTTTTTTTTTTTTTTTGAGACATGTGTTATATTTAAGGTATATGGGTGAAAATAGGCCTCCGGGGAACCGAACACCCAAAAAAATCGGTAACGCGCCTAGTTGCATACCTCATGGTGATGGAAAATGCAACATAGGCACAAAAATATGTAAAAACAAGAAACAATAAATAGATAAATCTACTGAAATAAAACATTTAGTTACAATTTACTTTTTATTTGGGCTTATAATTATAAAATCGGTAGAAAAAGGGTTCACCAGTTTTGCTGTTCACAAAGTAAAACTAAATGCAATAATAAAAACAAATAACTACGATAAGTTATATACTTTCATATTATTCACTTAAAGACGAATTGTAATTCGAGTAGATGCAAATATTTCTTTAAATCGGCCAACGCCACCAACTTTCATTTGATGAGTGTTGTTTAATATTTGCTTGGTTGTTGTTGTTGCTATTATAGAAGTTTTATGCAAACATACGTAGTTCTTCTATCGATTTTGGTAGAGCTGGTTCAGCCACTCTCCAATTTGGCATCATAATATTGCGCAGCACGATATGGTTGCAATTTCCATAGTACTTGCTCTTCCATGGAGGTCAATTGTACATCCAAAGGAAGGTAGATCGTAACGTATGTCTTAACGACGGTATCTCCACCATTTTAATTTTTGCATAATACGATGAAACAAGTCAATTAATTCGCTCAACTGGTAACGCTTTGATCTGCAAGGTGAGTGTTGAGTGTTTAGCATTATGTAAATTCAATTGTGTTCAAAACCTACCTAAAAGCTTGATAAACCTGACTAGCAGTATCGGATCCTTAGCGCAATTGACAATAGCTTGTGCAACATCCGAACGTGCTCACCGTGGTATTTGCACTTCAAAGTTACTTCCACCTTCAAGCACAAAGCTCATTCGTTAGAGACTAGCGTTCTACACCAGCTCATTTAATTGATTCTACAAAAATTATAAAATACTTGGTAAATACTTACGAAATAACAGTTTAATTGTAGCTTACCTAGCAATGCGACGTAGCACCTTCCACGAGCACGTTATTGTGTCGATAAATGTTGTCTCGTAAGTCACGACCAGCGTAATTTCGATAATTACATTTGAGTACTTACAGCATCGCGTATCGCGTTCTCATCTCTTAAATACATGAGTCAAGTTGGAACAGCGGCGTAAGCCATAGATAACGGCAGCAATTAACGAGGCCATGTTTACTTACTTCGTACTTCATATTGGAATACAAGATCAGCCGATCTGCTGTTTATCGTCAAACACTATCTTTCCAGTATTCAAATAGCTAAATGAGCCATTGTAAAGCATTAATGATGAAATAAACTCAAACAAATTGTTTTGCAAAACCTTCGTTACGATGGCAAAAATGTAAATATGGCTGTGAATGAGCATAATCTAGACCCACCATTCGGCACGGTTACTTATTTGTTCGTAACATTTTTCTTAGTGAACATTTATTGACTTACCACGTTAAAAGAGGCATAAATAGGACGTTTAATGCGGATTTCATGAAATTATTTATATTTTTCTCATGTCTTCATAGTATATATTAAAATAAACCGACTTTTGCACTTTCGAAATACTTAATAAAGGTTGATATATGAGCTTATTAGCTTTGATGATAATGCTTTTTCATAATCTTAAGAATTAATAACTATGATGCATTACCATTTTACAGTTAAAATGTTATCAAATACATTTAAACTTTGCGTTTTCTTACATTTTCAATGCGACCGCAACAAATCCCAGCGTTCCCATATCTTTTTGTTAGATTTTCAATCTGGCAACCTACTCAGCTGTGTTCCAATTGTTTACATAACATCAGCTGATACTTTCGCTACTCCTCCTCTACCGTGAACATAAACATATGTTTTATGTTCTCTGGCTCTCTCATGTCCAATGACAGCAGATTGGGCATCTCTTTATTTCTGTTGGCGTGATTCGCTTAGAAAATAATTTATCTTTGGCGAATAAGTTCAGTTTACTTTAACTTTTTATTCCGGTTTAATTGGTTGTATTGTGACAATACGTATTTTAAAAATATACATATATTGATTATTGTTTCTGCAGACTGTTGTAATAACAGGTGATGCTTACATCAAATTTACGCGTTTCTGTTAAAGTTAAATAAAAAGGTTTCTTTAGGTGCATACTATGAATTATATCCCGCTTTGAGATAACAACAACAAATTTTCAATATTTATATTATTGTTTACAAAACTTTAGCCGGTGAAGTGCTATTTGTTGTTAGTTCTTTTCAATTTGTTTTTAGGGCAATTGAACGAATAAAACGTTAATCCAGGAACATTGTGCTGCCACAGAGTGTCAATTGATTTAAACGATTGTGAAAAAGAAAAAGAAAATTATATTATACCTCGAAGAAAAGTTCATTTACAAATAATGGCCACAAAACGTACGAAAAGACCTGCTCTTCAGACCAAATACAGTGACCAGAATCGCTTCATGGAGAAATTAATGGCGAAAATATTTAGTTTCTACGACGAAAAGTCTCTAACCGATGTGACATTTAAAGTTTCAAACCCAACGGCTCTGTAAGTATTACTATGTCCTCAGCTTTCATAAAATGATTTAGATTAATATTTTTAATTTTTGGATTGCACAGTGTACCCGCGCATCGTTTGATACTCGCAGCAGCGAGTCCCTACTTCGAGAACCTTTTCAAAGGCAATAAAGGCAATAATCCTATCATCGAGATAAATGATGTAGATAGCGATATTTTTGAACGTCTAATAACCTTTTGCTACACCGGCCAGGCGCTGATTACCGCTAACAATGTCGGTGCTATGGTAAAGGCGGCAATCGTTTTGCAATTGGACGATGCCTTGACCAGTTGTGTGGACTATCTTATGACACAAAGCGATGAATACACATTACACGATGCTTATATGCTGGAGCGTGAAACGCAAAGTGAACTTCTTAAGCAAAAATTCATCGAATACGAAATACAGAATTTTATGGAGGTGAGTCTAAATATACACGTAGTGTTTCACAATTGCGATATTTGTGTAATTGAAATTTTGTTTCTGATAATACTAGATCAGCCAAAGCGATGAGTTTCTGAATTTTGATGTTGAAAGATTGAAATATATTCTGGAATCTGACAATTTGAATATAACTTATGAGGAAGATGCCTACGATGCCATAAATCGTTGGTTCAATTACGATGTTTCTGCGCGTCAAGAACAACTACCACTTTTATTAGCTTGTCTCCGGCTTCCGCAATTCAGTATGGATTTTCTGTTGACACACATAGAGCCATTACCTGCTGGTGATCCACTGGCCTTCAAGCCGTTATCCGAGGTCAGAACGCCTGCAGCACGGACTCTGTTCCCACGACGATCGGGTCTACGTAAAGTACTGTCAACTGGGCGGAATTCTGCCGCTACAACAAACACAACAATACCGACAAAGAAATATAAACGATTTCCTAAACCAAGCGAGCTTAGTGCTGGAAATTGTGTGAAAACATTACTGGCATTTTGCTCAGGGGTAAGCGCATGCTCTGGCTTATATTCAAATTTTAAAATCTTCATCTAGTGTACGTCTAATATTTTTGGAATAGACGAATCCCAAGCTGCTGCAATATAACAAAGTTGAGGACAAGTGGCAAGAATATGCGAGCATAAAATGCGACCACATTTGTTATAGAACTATTTTAAAGGATGATAATGTATTATTTATTGGCGGTAATAAAAGTGGTGTCACATCCGACATCGTCCGCAGCTGGAATATACGGAAAAAGACATGGCAACATTTGAATTTGCCCGCAATGAAACAAGCAAGAAGCTCACACTGCGTTGTTGAATTAGATGGTAAGATCTACGCGATTGGTGGTTTTGGGGATAATAAAATTCTGCAGACGGTAGAGAGGTAAATACGTCAAAATCTGTAACGAATTAATTAACGATGATGATTTTGAGCTTTAACAATTAAAGGTAAACTTAAGCTTAATAGCAAAAGCACTATATACTAGTTACGTCAGCCAGTGTATCTGGTTGACAAAACAAAATGCTGCTACATTTTGGAAAAAGGAAATTGTGTAATGTGCTATGCGCGTAATTGTCTCTAATATCACAAATTCAGAAACTTGATAAAGTTATATCGACAGGATAGAGAGCATGCGCAGCTGATCATGGAACGTTATAGCATTGTCATTTTCAAATCATTCCTACTAAGTTTAAGTATAGTACACTGACTTCTTTAGAATAATTCTCAGTTTTTAATAGACAATTTCATCATCGATGCTCGTTTAAGCGACAAACGCAATGCTTTACAAATCAATTTTGATATTTGCATCCTGTTTTTGTTTATTTCCAGATATACGGCATGCGATGGGTGGGAGTACGTGCACAGTCTGATTGTTGGACGAGAAGGTGCCGGAGCAGTGACTTTTAGTGGTAAAATTTATATAATGGGCGGTTATAGTGACGGTGAAGAATTAAAATCCGTCGAGTGCTATAATTCCGATTCAAATACTTGGACTCCTTGCGCGGATACGATACTACATCACTCTTTACCTGGTGTAAGTTAGATAAAAAATATATTGTTGGGCATTATGACAACAAAAAATATATAAAATATATAAGAATTCTACTTTAAAGCACTTAGGTCACTTTTTAGGCGTTACTACGTAGCTGGAATGCACCCATACTTTCGCGGTTAAGGATTATTTTCATCAAAAAACATTTATTAAGTCTACGAACTAAATTCGGAAAGTAGTTAAAGCATGTATAACGGCTTTATTCAAGCTAAAAAATTTGTAAGAGCTTAACACCAGACTTCTGTTCCAGCAACTACGGCTATCCACACAGCAGTTTCGACTGCTGAGAAATTCTGTTTTTACTAAATGTATGAATATACATAACCGGAATGAAGGCGGTTTCATATCCGGGCAAGAACTTTCAACTAGACAAAATTGTCTAAAATTATTTAGGCAATACATACTGTCGCTACAATAACAAATTCCACTTGATATCACCGTTGTAAGGCTTCTCTAGAGTTTTTAAAATCTGTAAAAGTAGTTCAGTTTTAATAAAAATTATCAAAAAATTGTCTGAACAAAAGAAAATAGTCACTGATTTATCGAGCTGCCCTCTTAGTCGAACAAAATAATATTAAATAAAATCTTTACTGCTAATTTTTATATTACAGGTAGCTGCACATAATGGTCACATATATGTTTTAAGCAGTATCGGTATTGAACGATACGATCCTCTGCAAGACACATGGTCACAGGTACATACATATATTAAGTTGATTTTTGCCAATCGCTTGAACTTAAAAAAAACTATTCTTGAAAACATTGCGCAGATTTGCTCTTTGGAAGTTGGTCGTGGTCTTATAGCTTGCGTATCGCTAGACAATAAACTTTGGGCTATTGGTGGCACCTCCCAGTCAGACGGAAAGGCAGAGTTTAATGACTGTTGGGTGGAAAGATGCTCATTACCCACAAATGACGTTTATAACTGTTTTGTTGTGTCTGAATCCTTGCTGTCGGCGAAATGATTCAATAATAATATAATTATTGTTCCCTTTTTCGATTTAAGACCTCATTTAAAATAAATATTTTCATAAATATATTACTATTGTCATACAAAAATAATTATTTTGAAAGCTGGGTATGGTCCTAAACGTACTTGAATTGGAAGGTAGGAATCCGTCTAAAATCCTATGAATCCACAAGTTTGACGACTACTGGTATAATATACTATGTATAATATATGCATAGATATGCATATTTGCACTAGATGTTTAATAGAACTTCTATAAAATGCTTTTCGATTTTACGAAAATTATGTAAGAGAGCAAGAGAGGAACGGCACTGTTAAGAGCGTGGCTACCAACAGTGTTGGACACAAAAATTACAAGTGCTCTTATAGCAATCAGAGTTGCGATAAGAATAGAAAGGTTAAAATATAACATTAAATGAAAATTAAAAGTAATCGAAATAATTTTAAATTTTTATATAGAATTGAACGCAGTAACTGAGAACTGCACTAAAAAGATCGAACAAAGCCCAGAGCTCAGCGAAACACCGAAAATTCACAAGAACAGCAATGATGAAGCTTAAAATATTATTTGATTACAAATAAATAAAGAGAAAGTAAATCATGTTTCCAATTACAATAATTTCTGAAAATCCAGTCCTTGTATGAAAAAGTTTTGTATTTGAATAGATATCTTCACCGAATTCAGCATCTTAACTTCGCGGTTTCAATTCAAGGCAGTTGAGTAATTTTTAGCCCACCACTGTAGTTTGCATGTGTGTTTTGTTTACTTCTCTATCGCATGGCGAGAACGGCGAATGATTGCAGACAAAATCTACAAGCAGCCACACAGACGGAAGTGTTTGTATAAAATGGTAAGTTGCTGTCTTGGAAGCTCAGAGAGTTAAGAAGCGTCTGCGCGGCTTGGCTTAACGTAATAATTATTTTTCGTATTCGGCTGTTAAAAAGTAGTGCAAAAGTAATAAAGTAAAACGGTTTTTGACAAGCGAGCAGAATATATGTACATACATATATATATGTTTATTTGTGTACAGTTATACGTCAAAATTACAAGAGTCTTCAAAATTCAAAAACAATAATTATGAAGGTGCTTATAATTGAAAAATAAAAAAGGAATAACGGAGAGTATTGTGAATTTCATAAAATTGATTTTTTTAATATGAAAAAAAATAAAATTAAAAAAATTAAATAAAAATTAAAAATTGTGCCAATAAATAGACAATATGGCAATGTGCATAGGGGTGGGTCGAAAAACAAATGTTTTTTTTTTTTTGCTTGGTAGAACGAAAAAATGGTTGCTAGACAGCTCTCCAAGTATGAGCTCTTAATTGTAACGGAAAGGTGCTTCGCCTTACCGTTATGTATTTTTTTCGTATTTTCAGATAGAAAATTCATATCCAACTACTTGAAAAGTCTTTTCGATTTGTGAGAAATTGAATGCTCTACAAAATGGTTTCCTACGATTTTTCGTAAACCTAACCATTTAAAATTAAATTAAATAATTTTTTTTATATATCTTATAACACAATGAAAAAAAAAAACATTTTTAAATGTGAAACCTATAGTTTTGTAGGAAAATTACTGCTCTATAAAAATGGTCTGTTATTTTTTTGTTTTATTTTTAGTTTTGCTGTAATTTTTATTATTTCTTTTTTAGTTTTGTTTAGTTATTTATTTTTTATTTATATTTTTTTTTTGATTTTTTTAGTTTTGCTCTGTTATTAAATTTAGTTTCTTTTTATTATTTTTATGTTTTTCGTTGAGTTTTGACGACGTATTCTCGTAAACGTATAAATAATCGAAAAATTGTTGACCATTTTGTAGCGCAATACATTTTCTACAAAATTTTTATATGAAATATTTTTTTTTGCATTTGAAAAATTTAAATTTTCAAAATAAAAAATTTAAATTATCACAATAAAAAAATTTAATGCTTAAAAAATGTCTAATTTTAATAAAATTAAAGTTTAAAAATTTTTAAACTAATAAATTTTAAATATATTTAAATTTTAAAATTTTTAAATTAAATTTAAATTTTAAAGTAAAAAAATTTAAAATTAAAAAGTAAAAAAAATGATAATTTAAAATCAAATTAAAAAAATTTAAAGTAAAAAAAATTTTAAAGTCAAAATAAAATTAAAATTGAAAAGCTAAAAAAAATTGACTATAAAGGAACCAAATTAAAAATTTTAATTTTTGAAATCTTTTGAAATGAAATGGTTTATTTTGTATTTGTTTAAACAAATTAAATTTTTTTTATTTAAAGTTTGGTATATTTTTTATTTATTTTTTCGTATATTTCTTATTTATTTTTAGGTATATTTTTTATTATTTTATCATTTTTTTATATTATTTTCATATATTTTTTTTTACTTCTTTCTTCATTTTTTATTAGTTTTTTGTCTATTATTTTATTTATATATTATTTTGTTTTATAAAATTGTTACTTAAATTTAAAATATGTTATTTTACACAAGAAAACTAAGTGTGAATATTTTTATTTTTTTAACTTTCTAGTTTCATAAAATTATAAAAACCAAAATTCTTTAAATAATATATTTTTAATGTAAATAAAAAAATAAACATCTAAAAATTTAATTTTGAATTACAAATTTTATATTTTTTGTCTGCTTAAGCTACTTTTTTTATTATATGGTATAATTTTTTTGTTTTTAATTTTTTTACCTTATAAATATTACTTTTTTGATTTTGATTCTATTTAATTTTTGTTAATTTCATTTTGTTCTTAAATAGTTAATTTGTGTTTAGTTTCTTGAGTTTTCTTTATTCAAATTTTAAATTATATATAATTTTTTTTATTTATTTTTAATTTTTTTTGTTTTTAAAATATTTTCTTTTAATTTATTTAATTTTTATACATTTTATATAGTTTTTGTTAATTATAAATTTCTAACTTTATATACACATGCTTAAAGAAATAGTTTTTATTAAACTTTTTGGTTTATTTAATATTATTATTTAATATTATTATAATTTTTTCTTATTATTACTACTTTTTTCATTATTATTTTTACATTTTTTTTTTTGTATTTTTAATATATAATATATTATAATTTTTTAAATTTTTTATTATTTAAAATTTTTATTTTTATTTAAATTATTAATTTAGCTCCAAATAATTTTTCCAATCCAGCATTTCTAAAAATAAAAATTAAGGACAACAGATTTTTTTCATATTTTTTTTTAATTATTAAAAAAATATTTAATTATTTTTTCATTTAAATATTTTTTTTTTACTTTTTTTTTTCTTCTCAAGTAGTTCTTATATGTTTTCTTATTTTCAAAAATAATAAACACTAAAACATTGTTGTGATTAATTAAAAATGCAGCCTTAAATTTGTTTATATTTTCTTTTTATTTCTTGGCTTTGACACTTGTCTGCTGAACATGTTTATTTTACCGTATGTCTGTATGTATGGCACACACATAGCTTGCTTTTAAGCTTCTTCTGCCGCAAAAAGTGAATGTACATTGCGAATAGTAATTGTTAGAACAACAAAAACAACAACAATAACTAGTAATTTTCTGCCCAATCGCAAGAGACTGCCATCAATTCCATTTCCACGCCATCAGATGCGCTTTGGCTTCGACACACACGCACATATACACATACACAACACTTTTTTTAATATGTTTTTTCAACATTTTTTTACTCCAAGTTGACCACGTGATGTTTGCGAGTTTCGTTGGTGACTGGCCAAATGAATTCAGTGCATTAATGGCAGCAGAGCAGCTGCACTAACATAAACAACACATACATATATGTATGTACATACAATAATATATGTGAATACGACTCATCGCTAGGCTTAATCTGTTAAAGTCACATTTGGGCTTCACTTCGGAAAAAAACAGTAAAATTTTGTAGAAAAATTCACAAAATTTTAGATTTTGGACTTTTCGACTTACGAAAAATGCAGTTCATCAATGGCAAGCGATTCGCGTCGATTCCATAATTTGCAGACAATTTCGTTACTGGTTTTTGTGAACAATTTTTTTTTGCTTAAAAGATTTGGAAATAACAAGGCTTAAACTATATTGGTGCGTGTTGGTCATTGGAGCGGGTTTTTGACATCACACGAAATTATTACGCTTATTGGCGAACATGCTATTAGCGTAAAAATATGTTTTTTCTAACATTTGTATAAAGAATTATAGAAAACAGAAGTATTAAAGAGACGTATAAAAAATATCATATGACAAAACGTCGTATCATAAAAAATCATATGACGAGACATCACATGATGTATAATCAGATATGAGATAACAAAAGATATGATAGGGAAAGCAAATAAATAAAATAAAATTTAAAAATATCATGTGATGGGAAAATCACATGATTAAACATCAAATGATGTCTTAACTGATATGAAGAAGTATTGATCAATAAAACAACAATGTACAAAAAATATCATATGATAAACAAGTCATATGACTAAACATCATATGCTGTATATAATCCGATATGATATCACAAAATACTTATAAACAACGCAAGAAAACAAACAAAATAAGCGTAGAAAAAATATGTGAAAATAATCCATACAATTACATGGTGAGAAAAGCCACAAAAAAGGAGCATGCGATAAAAGTATATAAAAAATATGTCAACTGATAAGTCCGAACCACAAACGGTTATTAAAGAATTAAATCATGTTTAGAACTAATAAAATACATACATAAAGAAAATATTGACGTAATATCAAAAACAACAACAACAAAAATTTAAAAAAAATTACAATAAAAAAATATTAAAAATTAAATTTAAAAAAATTTAATAATCTATTCAAAAACAAAAGTAATAAATTTAAGAAAATATATACCATAATTATTACATAATTAAATTTAAATTACATTTTAATCATTATATAAAAAAAAAAAAAATAATTTTATAAACTTTAGTTTAAAAAAAATTTTTTTTTAAATTTGAAAAACAAACAAATAAATTGAAAAAAAAATTAAAAAAAAATTAATAAATTTTTGATTTTTATATCTTTACCATTAATTTATTTCAAATAAATTTATTAAAAAAAAAAGATTAAATGATTTTTTAAAAACAAAAGGAATAAATTTAAAAAAAATATTTACCATAATAATTACATAATTAAATTTAAATTACATTTAAATCATTATATATAAAAAAAATGAAAAAATAAAAAATTATTTTATAAAATTTAGTTAGAAAAAAATTTTTTTTAAATTTGAAAAACAAACAAATAAATTGAAAAAAAATTAATAAATTTTTAATTTCTATTTTCATTACAATTAATTTATTTTAAATAAATTCATTTAAAGAAAATCATTTAATCTTTGTTTTTAAATTTATTTTTAAGTTTTCTCAAAAAAATTTTGAATAACTTTTTCTTAATTAAATTATTCCTTTTTTTAATATATACTTTTTTTCAAGCATGAACACGGCTAAATGTTTTTGTTTTTGATTTTAATTTTTATTTTTAATTTCTCTAGAAAAAAAATATTAAATTTTAAATTTAAAAAATTGTTATTTATTTTAAATAATTTTTTTTGTAATTTTCGTAAAAGATATTTAATTATTTTTTCCCAAAAAATAATATTTTTTTTAAATTTTATTTTCTTGTCAAGTAATTTTTAAATTTGCATATTATTACCATGAACACAGCTGTATGTTTTTAATTATTAATTTTGAAATTAAAAAATTGTAATTTACTATAAATAAATAAATTTTTTTTGTAAATTTTAATAAAAAATATTTAATTTTTTAAATTAAATTATCATTTTTGTTTAATTTTTATTTTAAATGAATTTACTAAAAAAAAATTGTTTCGTAATTAAATTATTATTTTACTTTAATTTTTATTTTTTTTAAGGTTTTTTAATATTTTTAAATTTATTTATTTTTTAATTTGAAAAATTATTTAATTTTAAAACTGAAAAGGTATAATTTATTTTAAATAAATTTTAAAAAATATTTTTTTGTAAATATTTAATTTTTTAATTAAAATATTATAATTTTTTAATTTTTATTTTCATTTCAATGATTTTATTTTAAATGAATTTATTAAAAAAAAACACTTAATTATTCATTAATATTTTTTTCAATTTTTATTATAAAAAATTATTTATTAAAAAAAAACTTGCTTTAATTTTTTTGTAATTTTTAAAATTGAATTATTAATTTTTATTTGCATTTCAAGTCATTTTTATATGTCAAGTCATTTTTATATGTATACACTATTTTTTTTTTTATTTTTCTTTCAGAAATATTTCATTTTAAAATTGGAAAAATTTTGATTTTTTTTAAGATTTTTTTTGTTAATATTCTTTGAAAAAATATTTAATTATTTTTTTTTGGTACAGATTTTTTAATTTTTTTTTTTTAAATATTTTTAAAATATATTTAATCATTTTTTTTATTAAAATTATTATTTTTTTTATTAAAATTATTATTTTTTTTATTAAAATTATTTTTTTACTAAAATTATTATTTTTTAATTTTTATTTTCTTTTTAAGTAATTATTATAAGTGTATATTTTTTTTTTTTAATTCCGCTGTTTTAACTTTCATTTGCCATGAATAAGTCTATAAAAAGTTTGACATTGCCAAAAGTTGGATTAAGTGTTTTTACGTAATTGTGTTTTTGTTGTTCACTCTCCACAACCTAATTTACATTTTGTTATCTTTTTTGGTTACCTTTCACCACACATAATTAAGCACTTGTGCACACTTTGTTGAATGCCGCAAAAACAATTGCTGATGACCCTTAAACATTTGTAGCAAGTGAAGTTACGGCTTTATTAAAATTAAGGTAGCGCCATGTGCAGACAGAACCGACAATTGTCTACTTTCCCCATAAAATTAAAGAGCAGTAGCACTTGGTTGCAAATATGAACGTTAAAGAAAAAAGAAGAAAAATTCAATTCGAAGTAGACGAGGTCCATGGAGAATTCGTTTTAAAAAAATATTAAAAAAAAATATTACAAAAAAAAATATTACAATAAAAAATCAGATTTCACTGTTAAAAAATAGGTGAGGGAACAGCAGTTGATATTTGCTCTCTAACCTTAACAGTATTCGCGAGCGTTTATTCTTCTCATTAAGTCTGATGTTACTTAATATATATATATTTTTTTTAGAAAAAAAGCTGTTTCAACAACTTTTTTAAGCTTCCTACTAAGTTTAGTATTAGTATGTCTGCAATTTTCGGAACATTTTTTTTTTTAAATTTCAGTTTGAAATCAAGTTTAACTATGAAAGTGAGATTCTTTCGAAACAGACTTGTCTCTTGGAATGAAATTGTTCTCTGAAGTTTTTAGAAGCTGAAAAAAGTTAGAATCTTTCGAGAAAGACATCTCTCTCGGAATAAAAATGCTCGCCAAGGCTTTCAAAAAGTAATCGTCATTGATCTTGATAAAATTCTTCTTTGAAATTTTCAAAAGCTTTGAACCAAGCTCATCTAAGAAAATTAGAACTTTCGAAAAAGTCATCTTTCTTGGAATAAAATTACTCTCCGAGGTTCTCGAAACGATGCCGCCATTGATTTTCGTGAACATTCCGAGACAATGTCGCTTGTAACATAGCCTCAGATCGGCTATTAAAACTGCGTTCATATATACTCTCCTTCCTTTTAGGGATGTGTTATTTTTCTTTTTCATTTTTAACACTTTTTTGGAACTCATTCTAATTTTATAGTCTCCAGCAAACGCTCACTCTCACATTATGCTATTCGTGTTACACTTGTCTCTCGTTTTGCTCTGCCAAAATGTTAACAGCGCCACACCAGAGCGACAGCGTTTGAAAACGCTGGACTACGCTTATCAATACAAATCACCGCCCGTGTCAAACACACCTTATGCACAGCGCGAAGAGCCAGTCAGATTGCATAAAGTGCAACAACAACAAAAATATCAACCAACAAATTTCAATGGCATCGGGCCGTTTGCACAAAATTATAGAAACGCAGACTATGAGCGGCCGTTATATGCCGCCGATGAGCAGCAACATGGTTATTTTAAGGCTTTAGAACAAAAACAACAACAGCAGCAGCGAGATATTTATAATATTTACCATGCGGCAAAGCACAAATATAAGCAGTAAGTATATACACTTATGCATTTGACTTTTTTCTTTGATCTTTTTTTTTTTGGAAATAAAAAAAATATTTAATTTTTTCAATATATGTATTTATATTATTATTTTGTGCAAAACGTGGTTGATTACTTTGCAAGATTGCTAGTTTATTCAAAATATTTAAAATTATATAAAAATTAAAATTTATTTTATTTATATTAATTTATTATTATTTATATATATATTTTTTTTAATTTAAATTTAAATTTTTTAAATTTGCTAAAAATAACTTTTTTACATCAATTATTTCAATATTTATTTATATTTTTGGTTAAAAATTTTAAATGATTTTAATTTACGTTTTAAGTTTACTAAAAAAAATGTATTTTAATTAAAAAAAGCAAATTGCTGAAAATATTTGATTTAAATTTTTTTATCGATTTTTAGATATTTAAATTTTTTAAGTTTTTTCAACCTTATGAGACTTAAAATAAAATAATATTGGTTAATTTAGTATTTTTCGGTATAAAAATGTAATAATTCTAAATAAATTTCAATAAAATTAAAAAAAAAAATATTTTTATATTTTATGTAAATTTTTTTAGTTAAAAATAATAAAAAAGCAAATTCAATTTTTAAATAAAAAAAAATTAATTTTTTTTAATTATTATGAATTATTAAAATTAATTTTATTATTTTATTCAATTTTTAAATAAAATACATTAATTAAAATTAATTTTGTATAACAAGAATTATTTTAAAAGTGTATATTATTTTTTTTTTATTTATTTTTCAAAATATAAATATTTACACTTCTTATATAAATTAAAAAAAAATAAATTAAATTAACAAAATTATTTTTAAAAAATATTATCATATCATGAAAAAAACTAATTAAACACTTGTCTTTGTTTTATAATATTATTCATAAATTTCAATTTTTAAGCAGCTTTAACATTATTGATATTTTAATTTTTGAAAAAAAAAATGAAAAACCGAACACCCCTAATAAAAAGCTTTTCATAAAAATAGTTGCATTCTACACTTGAGCTTTGCTAAAAACCATAAAATAAGCTTTTTCTGTGACAACATTCACTCTGTGACCGTCACTGATTCGCGTCCTCGCTTAGTGAACGAAAGACTTAAGCGACAAACCTGCTTTGAGCAAAAGAAATGAAAAGCTTTCATTGACCAACATCCAGCTAGTGTAAAAGCAACAACACCGACAGTTTCAATAGCAAAAAATTTTCCTGCAGATTTTGCATCAAGATATGTATGGCTATGCGTGTGTGTGTATGTGTGTGTGTATAAATATTTTATGCAAATAACTGTGTTCATCTGCCGCCGCTTCCTTGTTGGCATTGCAGGTTTTACAGGTAATTTTAAACACATTTGCTTCCTTTTGCGAGGCAAAAGCTATCGACAGCAAAAACAAAATATTGAAATGCATTGTATGGTTCGCGAACAGGCTCTCTTGACTGGGTTTGACACGGAAACATACTTACTCATACTTAGGCCTTATTCGATTAAATATTTGCACTAGAAGCCATGTGACCTACAGAGTTAATTACAGTTGGCTTAAGCGAAATTGGCAATTTATTCAAGAAAAAAATAAAATAAAATAATAGTTTTTTTAAATTTAATTTTTATTGAAATTCTAATTTTACTCTTGAAAATTAAGTTAAAAAAATTAAAATGTTTTAATTTAAATTTTTATTGAATACTTTTCTTACTTTTTAAAATTAAATTTTCCGTTAAAAATGTGAAATTAAAGAATTCTAATTTTTTTTTTAATTTAAATTTTTTTAAGTTCTGATAATGTTAATAATTTTTTTTATTACTTGTGAAAATTAAACTTTTCCTTAATCAAATAATTCTAAATTTGTTAAAAATTTAATTATTTTTTAATTTTGCAAATTTTAATTAATTTTTTTTTAATTTTGGAAATTTTACTTTTTCTTGAAAACTAAACTTTTTTAAGTTTTGAAAATTGGAATTAATATTCTTTTTTTAATTGTGAAAATTAAACGTTGCTGTATTTTTGCTACTATTTTTTTAATTATTATAACGTGTAATAAAAATAACAAGGGGTTTTAAGGAAATTGCTTTTAAAAACTAATCTAAAAAATTTTTCGAATTATAAAATTATAAATTAATGAAAAATTAAAATTTTTTTAAGTTCAGAAAACTTTAATTAATTGTCTCTTTTTTATTTTGAAAATTAAAATTTGTCTGAACCCTTGACAAAATTTTTTAATTAATTTAAAAATCATAATTTAATTAAAAATTAATATTTATTATTTTTAATTAATTATTTTTTTAATTATGAAAATTAAAATTTTACTTAATTTTTGATAAATTTGATGATTAATATGAAAAATAACTTTAATAGCAAAGTAATTCAATGAAATTCCATTAAAACCCTAAGCTAAAATCTTGAAATGAAAAAATTATAAATGAATTAAAATTAATTATTGGCACAATAAAAAAAATAATTATAAATTTAAAAATTGGAAAAATAATTAATTATAATTAAAAAATATAAATGTACATACATATGAACATAATAAGTTAAAAAATATATATAAATTCAAAAATAATTAATTAAAAATTTCAAAAAATTAAAGATCCTGAATACCAAAAAATTATTCGCATAATTACAAAAAAAGTTACAATTAAAAAAAAATATATATAAATTAATATTTATATAAATAATTAAAAATCGTTAATGTCAAAATATTATTCGCTACCAAAAATAATTAATAATTAAATTTTATAAAAATTGTAAACTTAATTTTAAATTGTTGAAAAATAAAAAACATATGGCAACGCTTATGTATTGCTTGCACATAGAATTAAGCGCTTACACATGGTTTTTCAGTCCAACATAGGTTATGGGCCCAGAGCCACGTGGATTTTAGACAAATAGAATTCGCAAAGACACGTGCAGTTAAAGAATTGCTAAGAGACAAATGAGAGATCGGGGAACTAATCTAATATTTGATTTAAAACGACATATATAATTGCGATATAACTATAGTTAGTGAAAGTGAAAGACTTATTTTGTAAAGACAAAATTCAACATCAAGTAAAAATGAGTTCAGCGGCTCTGATGCAAATAGATAAGCTGGATGGCCATAACTACGACAGTTGGTGTACCCAAATGAAGAGCATCCTTATACACACGGAATTGTGGAAAATCGTCAGCGGAAAGTTCGTGCGAAATATAGCTGTTGCAGATAAGTGGGATGAGCTTGACGAGAAGGCTCTAGCTACCATTACACTTGGCGTAAAGACGTCGCAGCTTATGCATATAAGGAAATGCAAATCGTCGTTGGAGGCATGGAAAGCACTGGAGACTTTGTACAAAGCTACTGGTCCCGTACGTAAGGTGTCATTATATAGAAAGCTGATCAACATGAAAATGGAGGAAAATGATGATATTTTGAAGTACCTGAATGATTTTAGCAACGTAGCAGACAAGCTCGCTGAGATGGATATAGCATTACCTGATGAGGTGTTGGTAATTATGTTATTGTCAAATTTGCCTAAAAGTTTTGATAATTTCGTAGTAGCTATGGAAACTAGAGAAAATTTACCATCATTCAGTTTTGTGAACTCTAAAATCATAGAAGAAGGTGAACGTAAGCGAGGCGAATCAGGCGAGCCAAGCGGTATCCATGTATATGCACAGGTGAATGCAAGCAGAAACAACAACAACAGCAAAGGCAACAGAGAGTTGAAATGTTATGCATGTGGGCGACCAGGGCATTTTGCATCAAAGTGCAAAGCAAAGAAGAAACACGGTGATAGAGAACAGAAATCATATACCATGTTAGCAGCAACAAATATATCGTTCTTCAATTCCTCTGAGTGGTGCGTGGACAGTGGAGCTACAGCGCACATGTGCAGCGATCGTAAGATGTTTACGAAATTCCAGGAGCGCAGAGAGAGAGTTACACTCGCTGGAAGTAATTATATGTATGCTGAAGGAATAGGCGAAGTGTTGTTAACGACAAATGAAGGTGATGTATTACTGACCGATGCTTTATATGTACCTGAGCTAGGTGGAAATTTTATATCAGTTAGCAAAATCATACAGCGAGGTTTTGTTGTAAAGTTTGCGCATGAACATGCTATCGTATGCGATAATATCGGAAGAATTATATTAAAAGCGAAACAAAGTGGTGGTTTATTTGTTACTAGTAAAGCGAACAATAAATGCTTTTATATAAATGGAGATAATTGTGAGAAGTGGCATGCAAGATACGGTCACTTGAATTATGGAAGTTTACAAGAACTTGCTTCCAAAAAAATGGTTCATGGTTTGGAAGATGTTAGATTTCCAAAATTTATGAATTGCACAACATGTATGAAGTGTAAAATCTACACACAGCCGTTCCCACAGAAAGTTAGTGAGCGGGCAAAAGGTTTACTTGATGTGATTCACACAGACGTTTGTGGTCCATTTAGAACAACTTCACTAGGCGGTGCGAAATACTATATAAGTTTTATTGATGATAAATCTCGCCGTGTATTTATATACTTTATTAAAAGCAAAGACGAAGCTTTCGATAAATTTGTAACATTTAAGAACCTAGTTGAAAGACAGACAGAAAGAAAAATTAAATGCATGAGAAGTGACAACGGGCTTGAGTTTGTCAATAAGAGGTTTGATAATTTGTTTAAAGAGTGTGGTATAAAGAGACAACTCACTGTTCCGTACTCCCCGCAACAAAACGGAGTAGCGGAGCGCATGAATAGAACGATCGTGGAGATGGCGAGAACAATGATGGCATATGCGAATATTTCTGAAATGCTGTGGGCAGAGGCGATTGCTACAGCTGTGTATATAAGAAATAGATCGCCAACAAAAGCATTAACTGGTATGACTCCCTATGAAGTGTGGACAGGCCGTAAGCCGTCGATTAAACACTTACGCGTATTCGGATCGACAGCGGTGTGTTTAGATAAAACTCAGAGCAATAAATTACAAGCAAAAGGTAAAGAGCTTAAGATGGTTGGTTACTCACTTACCTCAAAGGCATATCGACTTTACGACCCGGATTGCCGAAGGGTTATTGAGGCACGAGATGTTATGTTTTCTGAGATAGTTAAAGGCGAAGAGAATTCTGTTAGAGATTTAGTAAACTATACTCAAAAAAGTTTCATATTTGACCAGTCAGTAGATGAACGTGATGCTAAAGAAGACGTTGTAAGCAATCAAAAACGTAATCGTGAAGACGATGATACTGACGATGATTATGTTGGTAATGAAGCCGAGTTTGAGGAGGAGGAGCAGGTGCGTATCGGTCGTGGCAGACCAAGGTTTGTACGAACTGGTATGCGAGGTAGGCCGAAGAAAGCTCGACATTTATTAAACGTAATTGAAAGCTCAACAAATATTGACATTCCTCAAACGGTTGCAGAAGCATTAAATTGTAGATACGCTAAAGAGTGGGAAAATGCAATCAGAGAAGAGCATGCAGCTTTAATTAAAAATAAAACCTGGAGCCTTGAGAATTTGCCAGAAGGGCAACACGCGATCGGATGTAGATGGGTATTTAGTGTAAAACGCCAAGTTGATGGGGCTATAGAACGGTTTAAATGCAGATTAGTTGCTAAAGGTTGTAATCAGCAATTAGGCGTAAATTATAAAGAAACATTTTCACCTGTAATTCGCTACTCGTCGATTCGTATGGTTTTAGCGTTAGCAGTTGAATGGAAACTATATGTGCACCAAATGGATGTGTGTACTGCTTACCTTAATAGCGATCTACACGACATAGTGTACATGAAACAGCCGGAAGGGTTCATCGACGAGCGACACCCAAATAAAGTATTACGGTTAAATAAAGCGATTTACGGATTGAAGCAGTCAGGCAAAGAGTGGAACGAAAAGTTAGACAATGTGCTGAAATCGATTGGCTATGTTCCATGCGTAAATGAACCATGTTTGTATAAGAGAAATCTAGAAGGTAATATTTCTCTTATTGCTGTATACGTCGATGATATGATTATTGCATGTAAAACGAAAAAAGAGATAGAGAAAGTTAAAGCTCAGATATCGAATATTTTTGACTGCGTTGACAAAGGACAGCTACGGTATTTTTTGGGCATTAAAGTTGAACGTAATGGAGAACTTGGTGCGATACATATTAGCCAATCTCAGTACATAAAAGATATTTTGCAGAGGCATAGTATGACACAATGTAGAACAGCCGCAACACCATTGGATGCAGGCTTTACAATAGGTTGTAAAAATACCACATGCAAAAGAGTCGAAATCAGCGAATATCAGTCTTTAATTGGTGAATTAATGTATTTGTCTGTTTGTACTCGTCCAGATATAATGCATTCGGTGTGTAAGTTGGCGCAGCGCAATGCAGACCCTCATACGGAACATGTAGCTGGTGTAAAACATATTTTAAGATATTTGGCATCCACAGCTGATTTGAAGTTACGTTATAGCGCTTGTGGAAAACCCGTGCAAGGGTTCGTGGATGCAGATTGGGGTAATGATATGATGGATCGAAAATCCTTTTCAGGATATGCGTTCGTTCTCAGTGGCAGTGCAATCACATGGCAGTCGAAAAAACAACAAACTGTGGCCTTGAGCAGCACTGAGGCCGAATATGTTGCTCTTGCGGAGGGAGTTAAAGAAGCGTTGTTCCTACGTAATCTATTAAACGAGATTGGGTGTGAGCAGCAAGAACCAACAATTATCTATGGTGATAACTTAAGTGCGCAGCATTTGTCTAAAAATCAAATGTTTCATGGTAGAAGTAAGCATATCGATATCAAGCACCACTTTATTAGGGATGTAATAAAAGATGGCAAAATTGAAATCAGATATATTCCAACTAATGAAATGGTTGCTGATATTTTGACAAAAAATTTAAGTAAAGAAAAACATACGAAGTTTACAAAGTGTTTAGGCTTAGAATAAAAGTAAGCAAAACATTTGCGTTGAGGAGGAGTGTTGAAAAATAAAAAACATATGGCAACGCTTATGTATTGCTTGCACATAGAATTAAGCGCTTACACATGGTTTTTCAGTCCAACATAAATTAAGTAAAAATACCGGAATATTGTTAAAATTTACAATTAAAAAAATATGTTCATAATATTCAAAAATTAAAATAAATTTTTAAATTTTGTATATAATAAAAAATATAAATGTCAAAATAATTAACTATAAATTAAGAAAAAATTAATTATAAATTAAAAAAAATATATAAATAAATTTAAAAATAATTAAAAATCATTAATGTCAAAATATTATTCCCTAACAAAAATAATTAATAATTAAATTTAAAAAAAAATTGTAAACTTAATTATAATTTAAGTGAAAATACCGGAATATTGTTAAATATTACATTAAAAGAAAGATGTTCATAATATTCAAAAATTAAATTAAATTTTTCAATTTTGTTTTTTTTTTCGTTAAAATTGCACTTTACACGCGCATGCGCAAGCATTTCAATATTTCTACTTTTGACAGAGAAGCGCAATACTTGCCGCAATTGGCGTTTGTCAATCTAGCTGACAGCAACAACACCAGCTGATGCGTTACAACGCATGCGTGCCACCACAAGAGGCACATTTAGACATAGACACACATAAACATTTATTTCTTACATTACAACAACGCAATGTGCTATTGCCACTTATATTAGATAATTGCATTGTTAGTAACACATATTTGTAATGACTGTTGTTGTTCTGAAAGTTATAATTGTTTCGAATGCATTCAAATGCGCTGTGTCACTGCATGTGGTATGCGCCTAACAACAACAACCAACTGACTGACTGGCTGACTGGCTGACTGATTGACTGAGCGAGTGAGCGATTGTTAGGCATGCACATGCAGCAGCCGCAAAATGCCAACATACCGTTACAAAATATTGCGGTTAGCCATTTATTAGCAGCACGCGGCGGGCGGCATTAATAATAAAAGCATTAAAAAAAATACACAAAAACAATTAAAGCGCACAAAAAATGTGTAATAAGAAATTGCGATTGTTTTTTTAGACAGAGAAAATAATTAAACGGTGAAATGCGCTCGGGGTAGGAAAATCGCAATAAACAGATTAAGTGATTTACAATGTTGAACAGCTGGGGAGCGCACAGTGTGTCGTTTGGCATTATGTTAAATGATCAAATGCTATGTTGTTAAGATTTTACGAAATCCCCGACCCATCAAAATCGAGATCAGTAAGATTCGGCTTATGGTGTACTCGAAACCCGGAATGGATTAGTTATGAAAAAGAGCTGCTGAGGTGAGAGCAGCATTCTGTCACCCCAATAGATAAGAGTGACATCTCACCGAAATGGCTGGCAGGCTACTAATCAATACTAATTATCAACTCGGTTTCGTTAAAACCATGACACCTGGCAGGTCCAAGTACGTTCAATGCACATCGTCATATTTTTGGCCATACAGGTTCAGTTTAGGCAAACTTCTGATTCGTGCCCGAACCTAGCACTGAACATAAGCATCCATAAGGACTTATGTCAACCCTAGCGTGGCCTCCCTGCTTGAATATGTAACCATTTTACACGATGATAATGCAACGAGATCTGAAAACCTGAAAATTGTTTCGAGGCCCAGGAACGTCGTCAGCTATTGTTGGTTATCACGAAAGTGTTTAAAGCCACAATATTAAATTTTACAAACTAGATATATTTTTAAAAAAGAATTAACCTTGTTAAAGCTATCGCTAAGCTTTTTTTCTGCTTTTTACTTTTTTTAATTCACTAAAATATTTTTTTTTTCTTCACTACTACTTCTAGCCAATATAGTTTACCAACAAACGCCTATCAACTGCCTCAAAACGCAATCAGCCAAGCGTCACGCCCACCCTTGGCTTCAGAAATTGTATATGCCAGAGAAGCATTGCCCCAGTACCAATCGGGAGTCGCAGCGAGCACCGCACAGGCCGCTAACAAACACAAAAGTCATTCCAATCAGCTATTGCATGCGCCTAAACGACAACCTGAAAAGGACACACGACTAGTCTACACCAACCAATTACCATATCCACCGTCATTTATCAGCATCACCAGTACGACAACAACGCAATCACCACCATACAATATGAGGCAGCACAGTGCTGATACCGACGAAAATAATATCAAACAATTTCCAGATATTTTCGCTAAACGTCAACATATCTCATTATTGGACTCGTATATACCCAGTTGGGTGATGTTGCGTATGCAACAACAACATAAGCGCCAACAACGAAAACAATACCATAAATTTGTTGCTACACATACTTTGGCATATCCGATTTCAAAAACGTATGCCCAAAAGTAGGCAACAGCGGTTGCTATGCGCGCGTGGCCTACCTTTAGGCGGAATTTATTTTGCATATTTTCGATTGTTATATATATCTGAAATTGTAGTCATTTACAGAGTTATTCATGTTATATAATAAATACATTTTAACAAACAAAATTGCAACTGACTTGATTGAGCCAGAGGCCGCTAAATTTTCGGTCACGGTTTTCGAAATATAAGAAGGAACAATCAAAAATCGGCTTGAGTAACAGACCGCTTAATTTTCGAACAGTATTTTCGAAATATGAAAGGAATAATCAAAAATCGGCTTGAGTAACAAACCGCTTAATTTTCGAACAATGATTTTGAAGTACAAGGTGCTTTCCAAAGTAAACAGGACTTTAAAAAATGCAATTTATTTTATTCAAAATTGTCTCCTTCTGCTTCAATACAGCTTTTTGCACGGTCCAAAAGTATGTCGAACTAGTGTTTTAGCTCGTTGGCCGGTATGGCCGTTAGTATGCCGGTGCATGCCTTTTGAATGGCCTCTATGTCTGCATAACGCTTTACTTTGATGGGCAAATGCATTTCTCCAAAGAGAAAGAAGTCTCACAGTGCCATATCAAGTGAATACGGGGAGTGGTTAGTGGTTAAAATGTGATTTTTGATCAAATAATTGTGCTTCGAATAAATTCAAAAAGTCCTGTTTACTTTGGGACGCACCTTGTATAAAGGAGCATGGTCAAAAATGGACTAGAAGGTTATTTGTTAATAGACAACCAATCCGAAGTATCGATCCAGTTGGTTGATCGAGAGAGAGAAAGAGATAGAGAGACAAAGAGTGAGAGAAAGAGAGAGTGATCGAGATAGAAATGGAGAGAGATCGAGAGTGGAGAGATATAGACAGAGAAATGAGAGAGAAATTTATAGAGTGAAGAGAGTTTCTGATTATGGAGAAATTGGCGTCAAGACCAGCTTAACGAAGGTTAGACAGAGAGATAGAGAGAGAGAGAGAGATTGAGAAAGAGAAAGAAACAGTGAGGATATATTTATAGATAGTGGAGCGCTTCTCATTGCAAGACTTCCTTCCAGAACTGCAAACCAGTTTGCTGATTTTGTTTGCTATGTCAGATTTTTACTGCCAAACACACACATATTTTGACTCCAAAGCTTTCTTCACAAAATTTCTTCTTGACATCTTCCCAGCATCTTTGCCTCGGCTTAAAATAATACATTCGTGTTCCCATCATTTCAATTGCTTCCTGCATGCATAAATTTAATATGACTATCTAGTTTTTTAGTTTGGTTTTCGGATTTTTATTTTTGCAATAATAAATTCAATGCAAGCACGACCGAGATGAGCTGCGATGCGACTTTGGCTGATTGCTAAAAATATCATCAACATATTTATTGTCATTTCTTTTATAACCGGCATTGAATTAGTTGTTGGTAAGGTAATCACGCGCTGACAGCTCTGGCGCCATCAATTACCACACCAACAATTTGTGAAAGAGCAGAAATAATAGAAGTGAAATGAAATGTCTCGGCTTTGGGAGTGTGAAAATCGATAGTTATTGAGTTGCCGTCACAGAAAAATGAAGCTGACAGCACCGCAAGCTGCAAAGGTATTGCTACAATAGTGAGTTAGAAAAATGGCAAGTAAAAAAAAACAAAAAAAAAAAAAACAAAAAAAACGAACAAAATCGAAAATGTAAGAGGAAATCAGAAATATTTGATTTATTTGAGAAAACTTTATTGGTTAGGTTTTCAGGAAGCAAGGCAAACACTCTCAAAGTAGAATAAATGTGTTGTAAAGAGCACAATTACACAAAAACAACAAGACCAAGACGGAGAATTAATTTTTGACGAAAAATATCATTATCTGACTTTAGGTTAGGTTGGGTTAGGTAAATGGGTTGATTTCTCTTGAAACCACGAATAAACCCACTTGAATAATTTGAGCTGCTTGTCTGTTGTAATGCCTAGAACTTCTAGGATAACTTTCCAGATAAGAACTCCAGATAAAAAATATCGTCGCATAACGACAAAAAGCCTGGCACACGTATATTGAGAAGGCTAATATCAATTCCAATCAATTCGACGGCTTCGTAAAAAATATAGCAACCGAGATGTTTGAAGCTAAGTCTGGCGAAAGCTGGATAGTGGAGGAGAAAGTGTCTAGATGTTTTTTCTCTTCTTCTTCAGTGCAACTTTGACAAGTTTATTGATATTTTAAGGCCACAATTTTGCAAAATTGATAATAAGTAAACTTTTTTAATATATATTTTTGATATATTCTGAGATTCTTTACAAATTTGTTTGAAAAATATTTTGCTTTCACATTCTATGACTAAACTTCACTATAGTCTTACAATATTTTTCTTCCACATTCTAAGACTGGACTTCACTATAGTCTTAGAAAGTCAAACGAAAATATTTTTTGCTTTTTGAAACTAATGTTCACAGCATGGAAAAAAATTATTAAAAGTAATAATAATGGCAGGTGAAAACAATAAAACATATCTGATAAATATTTGCTAAGCTATGCTACGTGTAAAGCCTTGCATAAGATCTTCAGCACTACGCCCTCCCCGCTGTTCAGTCGGTGTGCGTGTGTAACGCAAGATCAGCGAAGTATTTTGACTCAACTGCCAATCAATATGAATAGGCTTTATCATGCCGCACAATTGAACTGTAATATACGCACACACTCAGCAATATATACATATATACAGAGAGTTTGAACTAATTTTGAACAAAAGCCCAAAAATATCTAAGAAGAAGAGATACAAAGGTAACAAAAGGCAATAATGATTAGCTGTGCGCTTAGGTAACTATGGATGGAAATCTATTTGCTGCTTGCATTAACTGATTTGCTGCTGAGTAGCAGCAGCGGGGGGCTTTCATGCGGCTATAGGAGCAGGCGTGTTAATGTGATGCAAAATTATTTTTTATTGTTTTTCTTTCATATCTGTATACATATATACATACGTATATATGGTATGTTATTAATATAACGCAACGGAGAATGTATTGCAGTTAAGTGCTTCGGTGTGATCATTAATTGATCAGCTGATCGGCATAATTAATGAAATGTGTTGTACGCGCTCAGAGCAAAGTTTTTATGTAATCTGGTAAAATTGAATATTAGCCGATAATAAAAAAATTTTACGGCTGTTAAATGCAATTTAAACTAGTGCAAGTAATTATATGAACAATGTACTTTCATATGTAAACAAGAGTAGCATATACTCAGGCGTAAGCAACGCTATTACTAATATCTGTATGTAAATATTTCGTCGAATAAGCATTCCTTCAAATAAAAGTTAAAAGTAAATTCTTCCATAATTTTTTTATATACAGTTCTTCAATATTTTTCTATTTTACTTATTTTTTTCTTTTGTAAAAAATAGTTTTCAAAAATTTAATAAAAATATTTACAGAATAAAAAATATATATATATATTAAATATATGTATATACAAGTATATACATACATATATTAAAAAAAAATGAGAAAAAATATAAATTTTAAAAAATATTAAAAAAAAATTAAGAAAAAAATGTATTAAAAAAATTAATAACTTAAAAAATTTCTAAAAAAAATTAAAATTATTTTGTTCCAAAATTAAATATTTAATTAAACTATTTAAATAATATTTAGAAAACATTAAAAAAATTAATAATTAAAAAAAATATAAAAAAACAATATCAACAAATTTGAAATTTTTTAATTAAAATATTTAAAAAAAAAGTAACAATTCTTTTGTTTGAACATTAAATATCTAATTAAACTATTAGAAAAACATTAAAGACATTAATAATTAAAAAAATATTAAGAAAAATATTTAAAAATATATATTTAATAAAAATATTCCAAAAAATAAAAATACTTTTGTTTGAAAATGAAGTATTTAATAAAATATTTAGAAAACATTTAATTATTTAAAAGAATATTTTAAGAAATTATTTAGAAAAATATTTAAAAATAATATATTTAGTAAAACTATTAAAAAAAATTGTTTGTAAATTAGATATCTAATTAATATATTAGAAAAATATATATATAAAAACATTAAAAAAATTTAATAATATGAAAAAAATACGAAAAAAGTATTTTTAAAAATATTTAAAAAAAATTAATAACTAAAAAAATACTAGAAAAATATTAAAAAAAATAAAAAAAAAATTGTTTGAAAATTAAATTTTTTAGTAAAACCAAAAATGTTTGAAAACATTTAAAAAAAATTAATATTTCAAGAAAAATATTAAAAAAAAAGGTTTAGAAAAATATTAAAAAAATTAATAGTTAAAGAAAAATGTTAAAAAACAGGTTTAGAAAAATATTGAAAAAAATATTTAATTAAACTATTCAAATAAATAAAAATACTTTGGTTTGAAAACTAAATATGGAATTAAAATTATTCTAAAAAATTTTTGAAAAACGTTAATAAAAAATATTTAATAAAAATTTTTAATTAAATTTAATTTTTCTTTATTATTAAAAAAGTATAAATAAATTAGAAATAAAAATATATATAAAAAAATTTAAAAATGAAGAAAAAATAATAAAAAAATTAAAAAAAATAAAAATTCTTTTGTCTGAAAATTAAATATTTAAATAAAATATTTAGAAAACATTAAAAGAATTAATAAACTTTATAAAATTCAGTTTTTTGTTTGAAAATTAAGTATTTAATTAAAATATTTAAAAACATTTAAAAAAATAAATAAAAAAGAATTTAAAAAAATAAAAATTCTTTTGTTTGAAATTAAAATTTTTATTAATTAAACATTTGCGTTTTTAAATCCTAATATTTTACTATTTTACAAAACAAATAATAATGTAAAAACGACTCACCTACTAAACTCAGCGCCTACAGTGGCAAGTTTGGGTCATAAGTCTCGCCAACGACGCAATCAATCTGAAAGAAGAGCAGTGGACGTGGCTTTAGAAAAAACATTGACAGATTGCTTGCTAACAACAAATATATAACAAAAAATCATTTTCATGCAAATCTCTGCCATTTTGGGCATTTAAAATTCATACAAAACTAACTAAACTTATCTATAACTTTACGCACACACACATATGCACTGCATACAATCATTTCATTAATTTTTTATTGTTCACTTTTTACACTTTTTGTGCTCTTTACAAAAACATTTCGAACAATGGACAGACATTCGCTTAACACCGTAGCAGCCAAACAACAACAAACAAAACAAAAACGCCAGCGTGCAGTGTGCAATTGGCAAATATCTGCTTTGTTTATATGTATCATATGAAAATTATTTACAAAAACAATTTTAAATAAAAATATTTTGTTTGAAAAATTTTAATCAACATTTTTAGTTGTAAATTTTGCTTTAATTTTAACTTTTAGCTAAGGCTAAACTAGCTTAAATTGCAAAGGCGGCAATTAATATTTTGTTGCATAGATGTAGGTGTGTACGTATGTGTGTGTGTGTGTGTTTGCGTGCTTTATTGTGCATTTATGTATTTTTCGGTTGTTAATTTGCATATTTGCATGCCTTTGTTATGCATATTTTACAGTCTCCTCTTCGTCTTCTTTATTTCTAGCAGGGATTATAATGCCTATTTTGGTCACAGTGTTACCCACATTTGAACAAATGTATACATAAGTATATATGTATGTATGCATTTATGTAAGTTAATATCAACTGCAATCAAATTCTTCAATGTTTTTACCTCAACGATATTCGATGCTGCCGAACAAAAAAATTATTTTTTACTTTAGATTTGACTCAGCTTGGAATCCGAAGCAACGAAGTCGGCGGATAGGAGATATATGCCTAAAGAGAGGCTCTACTCTGTTTCTACCCGGCAAAAGCAATTACTAAGCTCCGGCTTTGGTACGTCCAGTGCTTTCAGGCAGAGGATATCAGTTAAGAAGTGGTCCCAGCCATTATACCTCGCCAAAGCGAGTACTAAGTTTCGAGTTCGACCCACCTAATGCTCTCAAATAGCTAACATATCTAACCTCAATTATTAAAAAGCTCGATTAACTATCTCAAACTCAATCTGCAAGCTTCTATATCTCGGATGGTAGTCGCCGATCCGGTAGTTAAGAAATTGAATCATTAATTCGAACTTCCGAAGAAATTTGATCTTATGCAGATGAAGAGCCAAGTTATAAAGGCAATCGACGGTGTATCGGCTCTGTTAATTTGGATCAAAACGTGAGTTGTTAGAAAGTAAAAGGACTCCGCTGTCTCGACCTCAATCTGCGAGTATATATATTTCGGATCTGAGCCTCCGGTAGACATATGAACAGCTGACTATAAGCCGGACAGTTTTTTCTCGCGTCTATGAAGGCTTGAAGCTTGGTTTTAAAACCCTTGAAACTCTGAAATTGTAGTGCTTTGGTATGCCGGCTTGTTCTATGTCGCAGACAATATGTTAGTCTCCCACGGTGGCTAAGTGCTTGAAGAGTGAAACTCCGCAACACATTTGTTGAGCCAAAGCAGGCGTAAAACCGAACTTTTTCTTATGACGACCGAATATTTGTGTACTTCGGCATCTGCTGTATACTTTTAGATAACGCTGTTGATTGGAAGGACAACCGATCGTTCACTTTCCATACTTCTCAGTGTCTGGCAGTTATGAAATTTGATGGATGGCTGCCGTTACTGGCTGACTAGTTGTAGTAAGGATTCAGCTCTAGCTGTCAGTTGTTGTAAAATGTATTGTATCTATTTATAGAAATAAAAACGTCTAACGCCACTATCTAATGCATTAATTTCCACATTATTGAAAGTCGAAAAAAACGAAAGGTACGCTGTCAAGGCAGATCTAATCTGGTGAATCGACAAAACCTTTTGTATCGTTTTTTTATCGTTTTGAACTTGAACCGACCGTTATTGTTACAATTTCCACAAACACACATACGCTGGTCTTGTGACCGCAACAACAAGTGATTACAACATATCAATCGCCACCACGCCGCAACACTTCGAAATCAGACTTGCGCATCTGCTTCCCCCTCACTTGTGTGCATAAATTCACCACTCATACTGTTTAGCTGCTATGGTGAATATGCAGATTTTAATTACCGGCTGCCGGTCAAACTAAATATTTGCATGCAAACATACACACACACGCACACACATGCACTTATAGAAACACAGCCGACCCACGTTAACACTTTGCCACGAAATTCACCACTTTGCTCAACGCTCAGCTGCACAAGTGAGTTGGCTTCACCGTTGTAGTCTGCCACGATCAGCTGGTTATCTGATTAACCATCTCACTTGTGGTATAAAAACGAATTGCCCGGCCAGCGCCAGCCACAGTGAGTGACGCGTTAATGCAACGTTTGGTGGCACGCAGACACCAACGGCAAAGGCAATAGTTGGCGAGTGAATGTGACTTATTAAGGCAGTTGGAGTTCAGTGTTGAAGGAAATAAAAAAAATAAAAGAAATCAAAACAAGAAAGTAAACGTTAAGCCACAACAACACTAATGTGTGTTGGGTTCAACTGACTAGCTGTTAAAGCAAAAAGTTGCTTTTGTAAAAAAAAAATAGTGAAATTCAAGATTGACGAATAATATTTTGAGTACAACGAAATTTTTGTGAAAAATTTACTTGAGATTTTTTTTGTGCACAAAAGCAACAAAAATTATTTTTTTTGTGACAAAAGTTTCCGCAACAAGGATTTTCTAGCGTAAACAAATTGTGCAAAAAATTTGCAAAAATGAATTTCCAACTACTTGTGGTAAGAAAACTTATATAACTATAAATTTTTCAAAATTATCTTTAAAACCTTTTTAGAATGATTTTTTAATTATTTTTGGATGTAATATATGTAAAGAAAAAGAAGAATATATGTAGATATATATGTACATATGTAAATATAATTGTTAATTATTTTTAAAACATTTTTAAAATGAAGTTTCAACTATTTTTGGTAAGAAAATTTATAGATATAATTTTGAAAATTTTCAAAACTTTTTTGAAAACATTTTAGAATTAATTTTTAGCTATTTTTGTGTAAAATAAACTTATGAATAAAACTGAAAAATTTTCAAAATTATTTTGAAAACATTTTTTGAATGAATTTTCAAGTAATATTGGTAAGAAAACTTAATATAACTTTGAAATTTAAAAAAAAATGAAGAATTAGAATGAATTTTTAACATTTTTTAGTAAGAAAACTTATTTTTACTTATTTAAACTTGTTTTTGAAATTTTTCAAAATTTTTTTTAAAACATTTTTAGAATGAATTTTCAACACTTTTTGGTAAGAAGACTTATAAATAAAACTGAAAGTTTTTCTAATAATTTTGAAAACTTCTTTAGAACAAATTTTTAAATGCTTTGATAAGAAAACTTATTTGTATGTAACCGCGGCTGCGTCTTAGGTGGTCCATTCGGAAAGTCCAATTTTGGGCAACTTTTTCGAGCATTTCGGCCGGAATAGCCCGAATTTCTTCGGAAATGTTGTCTTCCAAAGCTGGAATAGTTGCTGGCTTATTTCTGTAGACTTTAGACTTGACGTAGCCCCACAAAAAATAGTCTAAAGGCGTTAAATCGCATGATCTTGGTGGCCAACTTACGGGTCCATTTCTTGAGATGAATTGTTGTCCGAAGTTTTCCCTCAAAATGGCCATAGAATCGCGAGCTGTGTGGCATGTAGCGCCATCTTGTTGAAACCACATGTCAACCAAGTTCAGTTCTTCCATTTTTGGCAACAAAAAGTTTGTTAGCATCGAACGATAGCGATCGCCATTCACCGTAACGTTGCGTCCAACAGCATCTTTGAAAAAATACGGTCCAATGATTCCACCAGCGTACAAACCACACCAAACAGTGCATTTTTCGGGATGCATGGGCAGTTCTTGAACGGCTTCTGGTTGCTCTTCACCCCAAATGCGGCAATTTTGCTTATTTACGTAGCCATTCAACCAGAAATGAGCCTCATCGCTCATCGGACGTAAAGCGCGAAACACATTTCGAACCGAACACTGATTTTGGTAATAAAATTCAATGATTTGCAAGCGTTGCTCGTTAGCAAGTCTATTCATGATGAAATGTCAAAGCATACTGAGCATCTTTCTCTTTGACACCATGTCTGAAATCCCACGTGATCTGTCAAATACTAATGCATGAAAATCCTAACCTCAAAAAAATCACCCGTTATATATGTACATATGTAGATGTAATTTTTAAATTTTAAAAAATTTTTTTGAGAATATTTGTAGAATGAATTTTAACTATTTTGAGTAAGTTGAAAAATTATAGAAATAATTATAAATATATTTTATTTATTTACTTTTTAATTAGTTTGAAAACGTTGATAACTTTATCGTAGAGAATTTTAGCATTTGAAAAAAGTTCAAGGAGAAAAAACCAAATTAGTTGGAAGGAAAATTAAAAACAAAACTAGTTTAGAGAATTTGTATATAAAACATTTGCAACAATAAAAAGCAGAAATTTCAAAAATTTAATAATAAATTTATTTTAATTCAAAAATAAATATTTTTTTTAATTTAAAATTTTCATTTAATTTTTTTTTAATTTTTGCGTTAAAAATTTATTTGAAAAAATAAAATAACTGCCAAAAAAGTAGTAAAAAATATTTTTTTGAAAAAAATTTAAAAATTTCAATAATACTTTTTAAAATATTTCAAATGTAATGACATGAAAAAAAATATTTTTCATAGTTTTTTGGCAGCTATCTTATTTTTTACAAATAATATATAATTTTTAAAATCATATTTTTTAGTTATATAAATTTTATTTGTTATGATTATTTTTAATAATATTTATTAATATATATATACATTTCTTTAATATAATTTTCTTAAGGATTTTTTTTTAATTTTATATGTACATTCGCATTTTAAAACCTCCTTAAGACCTAAAAAAAAATATATATATATACATACGTATTAATTTATTTGCTTTTCGCAAATTAAATTTAATTAAATTTTTAAAAGTCTGCAAAACTTTAGTTGCTTTTATTATCATAATTTTTTTATTTTGGAATTTTTTTGCCCAAATTTTTGAAAAAAAAAATATAATTTTAAATTTTGCAAGATGTGCAAATTTTTTATAATTTTTATTTTATTTTTTGCACCAATTTTTGAAAAACTATTCATCTCACTCATTGCGTCAGCCCGTGAGTCACATAAAACACGCTCAATGCTTCAATTGTCTTTATGTTCCGCTTGTGCTCAGTTAGCTGCATGCGGCTGCGCCATTAAGACATGCAAATTAAGAAGAGAATTAAAAAAGATAAATTAGGAAAATTAAAATTTGAGTTGAAATACATTGGGCGCAAGAGTTATAAGTTTAAAAGTGGAAAATTTGCATTCAAACAACCAACAGATGCCGTTAATTGGCGCATGCGCCAAAAACTAGCAGGCGGGCGAAGACGTGAGGGGCAGAGCGCAGCGCTGTAACAGTGCCAGCCTTAATTGCCCACAAATGTTGCAAGCAATACATCATAATGGATGCGCTGTGGGTGTGCAGGCAGCACCAACAACAACGCATATGAAATGTATGTATGTATGAAAGTTTGTTTGTATGTGATGTGTGTATGTCTGAGCGCACGCCTCCGTTATGCGACGAAAATGTTGCTCTACCGGCTGTGCATCAATAAAAGTAAAAGTCAGCGTGAAAAATTGTGCAAAAGCAAGCACCAGCAACAACAAGCAGGCCGCAGTGGAGCCAAAAAAAGCAAAACTAAAAATATATTGAAGTCAACGCTGAACTCCAGCAGCCAGTTCAGTGCTCCTTGTGTGTAGGCGACACAAACGAACATACAAATATTATAAACACCCATGTGTGTATGTATGTGTGCGCTTCATAGCAAACATTGCGGACTAATAGCATGTTGCAAGCAGCGGTGAAAAGCAGTCGTAATAAATAAGAAGAAAGTTAGAGCAAAAGAAATAAATGAACAAAACAAATACAAACAAACAATTATACTTAAATAAGCCCAAAACAAAAATTAAAGAGAAAAAAATATTTGACTAAGCACCATCTACGAAATTAATTGCGCTGCGCTCAGTGTGCACGTACACTTCCGGCATGCGCACAGGCCAACACACATGCGCTTCGCAAGTTGCAAGAGATCTGCTGGCTGCTTTCTCACACTCTCTGCCTCCCTCTCATGCCTTGAAGTTTTGCTAGCGGGTGTAACTGTTATAAAACTAACTGTGACTAGCCGCTAGCGGCAGTTTCAGTTGCTTTTCTCAAAAACAAAAATAAATAAAAAATATTTTAAATAAAAAAAACCGTTTTAAATATAAATCAAATGTTGTAAAAAAATTTGTTTGTAAATAAAAAAAATACTGTTGTAAATATACAAAATGTTTTAAATAAAAAAAAATTATAAGAAAATGTTTTAAATAAAAAAAATTATAAAAAATCATAACAAATGTAAAAATGCAAATTAAAATAAACAAAAAATAAAAACGTAATTACTAAACTTTTTTTAAATAAAGTTTTAAAATTTCGTTTTAGTTTAAAAATAATAATAAAAAATCTTAATAAAGAAAGTTTTTTGAAAGATTTAAGCCACTGTGAAATGAATTGGAAAAAAATGCTGAAAACATATTTACAGAAATTTTATAATTCCAATGTCTGTTTTTTTAATATTAAAAAAACTTAACATTTAGTGAATATAGGAATAGTTCAAAAGTTAAAATATAAATTTTTTTTAAATCAAATATAATCAAAAATTGTCAAGTTTTATTTCAAATATAAGAGAAAAAATTGTTTATCATAAAAAAAAATTAAAAATTAATTGATCAAAAAAAAATATTTCAATAAATTCAAAATAAATTAAAATTTGAAAAATATTCGAAATTTATTAGCTTACAAAATCTAAGTCTGATTTTTTTGATATTAAAAAAAACATTTAGAAAATATAGGAATATTTCAAAAGTTCAAATTTTTTCAAATAAAATAAAATCAAAACTCTTCAAATTGTATATCAAATGTATAAGAAAATATTTATTTTTTATTATGAAAAAATAATAAATTTTAAATATTGATTGATCAAAAATAAAAACGATTAATATATATAAATAAATTTTCTAATGATAAAGTTAAATATTTGAATAAATATTCGAAATTTATTACCCTTACGAAAAATCATTAATATAAATTTAGAAAATTTATAAATTAGAAAATGTTTATACAAAAACTATCAAAATTTATTATATTCTTACAAAATCTAAAATTTATCATAAAATTTATTAAAAATAAATTAATAAAAAAACAAATAAACTTTGTAAAAATGAAAAAGTAAATATACATATAATATGATATTTTTATATATTTTAATATTAAAAAACTATTAAATTTTTACATTGAAAATAAATTTTTATATTAAAAATTAATAAATTTTAGAAATTTATGAAAAAAAATATTTTAAAAAAAAATTATCAAAATTTGTTGTTTTTGCAAACTCAAAATTTTTTTTAAATAAAAATTAAAAATAAGCCAATAAATAAATTTTCTAATGACAAATGTAAATATTTAATTGGTTTCTAAATTCTTATAAATAACTGATGATTTTTTTTTTAATTTAATACTTATGAACTTTGTATGTGAAAATGAATATTTGCTTAGTGTGAGGATTTAAAATCTGGACTCATTAGATTTCATCATCAGTTACTATTATTTTTGAAACTTATTCGAAAAAATTTTGAGTTTTTTGGTATGATAGAAGAAATAAATCTCATATTAAAGCATTTACCAAAATTATTTTTTGTAAATTTAACCAGAAATTTAATAAATTTCATGCCATGTCTTGCTACTGATAATAGTATTTCATTAGCATACATTTAGGGTCAAGTTGCAAAACCACGAAAACCAATGACATAAAATAAAAAAAAAATTAAATTTATATATAAAAATTATTTGGTCTACAAATCATTTCAAATAAGATCCAATTAACTCTTTAATCGCTTTTTCATTTAAATTTATTATTTTCATTATTTTTTATGACTTTTTGGCACAAGTTCAGTTAGTCCGAAAAATTACAAAACGCTTTGCATTTCACACTTGCAATGCCCTCGACCAAGTACATCAATTACATCAAAAACCAAGCAAACAAATAAACAGCCACCACACGCAGAATTGACCAAGTCGGCTTTCTTGGCTGGGTCAGTGTGCTCATTTACACACACGCACACGCACGCAGAGAGCACACATTAGCACAGTTTACACTTGACATTGAGCTCATCGCTGTTGGCCTGATTGCTCAATGCAAGCGACAATAAAAGTTTAAATGCTATAAATAGTACAACAATGATAACAATAACAACAACAACAAAGGCGAAGCAATTATAATAACTATTGTTTGCTATTTTAGTGTAAAAAGTAGCACAACAGCAAAGGTTGAAAAAAAAATAATAAAAATAAAAAAAATTGTATTAAAAAAAAATTAAAAACAAAAAATGAAAATAAAAAAAATAAAAAAATAATAATGATATATTACAATAAAATTTTAAATAATAATAGTTCATCATAAATTAACTGCACAAAAAGTTGTTGTTATTTGTCTAGTATTTTTTCTGAAGCGCATTGTCCAAAAAGTCCATACAAACACAAGACAAGTTCAAAGCACAATACGCACAAACCACTGAGATCAGCAACAAAAGCGCGAAAAGTAACAACAAAAAGTTGATGAAAAGTGGCATAAGGCAACAATTACCTTAAACGTATATTTATGCATAAATACATACAAACACGCAGCGATTGCATGCCGCATAGTGCTAATGGGGCGCTACTAATGAGGGCGTTTGACTTTCATTACTTTATTAAGCGACCGCAATGAATGATTTTAAAGAAGCGATAAGGTGCTAATAATTACCAGTTTTTTTTAATAAGTGTTGAATTATTTGTTTTTAACAACATTTTGAAAAAAAAAATATTTTTTAAAAATTATAAATATTGTTTTAATTTTTTTATTACAAAATTATTTTTACCATTTCTAAATTTATTTTTTTATTTTAAAAATTTTATATTTTTTATCTAATATTTTGGATTTTTTTAACTTTATTATTATTTAAAAATTTTTAATTCTTTTTTTTTTGCCTCATTTAAATTTAAATATTTTTAACTTTTTTCATTATGATATTTATAATTTAACATTTTTTCCTTTTTAATTCAAATCTATGCTATTTTTAATTTTTTTTTAGAATATAAAACTTTTTCAATTCTTTTAATATGATAATAAATAAGTCTTAATTTTTTTAACATTTTTAATTTTTTTTTAAATATTTTTAAATTTTAATTTTTTTATTTAATAGTTTTGATTTTTTCATCTTTATTTTTTTTAACTTTAATTTTTTATTTTTATTATTTATTTTTTTTTTAATTTTAATTTTTTTATTTTTATTATTTATTTTATTCGTTATTTATTTTTTTTTACCTTATTGAAATACTTTTAAGTTTTTTATCATTATGATATTTATAATTTAACAATTTTTTTATCTTTTTAATTCAATTCAAATCTATGTCATTTAAATTTTTTTTTAATTTTTTTGAGAATATAAAAAAATATGTTGAAACAATATTTTGAAATTTTTAAAAATTATTACATTAAAAAAATATTTTGAAAAATTAAAAATCTCTTATCGTAAATTAAATTTAAATGCAATTTTTTCAAGTTTTCGTTTTTTAATTTTTTATTTGTATGTTTAAATGTTTTTAAATATTAATTTCGGTTTTAAAAAATTTTTAAATTAGATTTTATGAAGTTTTTTGTTCTTAATTTCTTTTAAATGTTTTTTTTTAATTTTAAAAAACTTCTAATTTTTAAAAAATTTGTAAAGGCAATTTAATAAAAAAAATTATAAATTAATAAAAATTAGTCTACGAAATTTTCGAAGTAAATGTTTTTTATTTTTTTCTTTCTTTTTAAATTTTTTTATGTATATTTTTATAATTTTGTTAAATATTAATTTTTGTTATTAGAAATTTTTAAATTCAGATTTTATCGATTATTTATAATTTGAATTTTTTTTTAAATTTTTTTAACGGTAAATAACATTTCATAGTTTGAAAAAAAATTAAAAAATAGTTATAGCAATACTCATAATTTTTTTCTTGCTTTTGCAACATTTTCGCAAGTAAGATTTGTTTTCATTGTTTTTGCAAATTTAATTTATTGCCACAAGCAGCTCGCAATGCGTTTCAACAACATTTACACTTCAGCAAAATCTCGTATCGCTTCAAGTTTGTTGCTTAAGTCTTTTGTTCACTTCTTTTTCCGTCACTCAGTTTTCATATTTTATTTTTTTATTTTTTATATTTTTTATATCTTTTTTTTCAAATACACATTTGGCGAAAGTGTGCGATGCGTCTTTCATTAGACAAGTGCAAGTTGTTCAACATGAAATTTACGGAAAAATGCGAAATTGTGGTGTGATGCAATGCTACGCAAACAAGTACGCACCAACACGTTGCCACAACAATAAACGTAAAGCCGTTATTATTGCTAGACTCTAATTAGTGGCAAATTTAAATGAGAAAATTATGATGTTTCTTCGGAAAAATTTGGAGTTTTTAATTAGTAATGGAATTTTGATGAGGAAAAAGTTAATTTAATCAAAAAGGTTTTAAAAATCAGAAAAAATTATATATTACTTTTACATTTCTTTAATAAAATTTTAGTATATTTTTTTGCAATTTTTAAAATAATTTTTTTTAAATATTTTTTTTTTCAAAATTAATTCAAAAATTGTTGAAGGTCATTCCAATTGCATATTGAATGTTTCGGTTGTTGTTTTTTACTATTATATTACTGAAATAAAACTTTATTATATTTTTAAAATTTCTTCCAAAAATAAAAAAATTATCCAAAAATACTTGAAGGTCATGCCAATTGCATATTTAATATTTTGTATGATAATAATGATAATGATTTGCCGCTGTACTACTTTGTACACAATATAAACTACTTTCAGTGACATCTTTCAAGTTCGTTGCTTAAGTCTTTTGTTAGCTGAACTAGAGCAGCAAAAGCAAATGAACTGGCGGCTGCTGCGCGACAATGATGACAATGCTGGCACACGTACATATTTGTTTATGCATATGTGTATTAATATTTAGTTGGATTATCAACAAAAACAACAATAAAAACAAAATACATTGCCCTGTTGCGCACGTTGACTTTGTTTGGCATATTTTAATATAATTTTTTTATATTTTTCTGTTGTTGTTATCCACCACTTTTGTCGCTTTGTTGCTGATGCATTGTCTCTGCAGCGCATTAACATCTATTTGTTACAAACGCTTTCAACACTACTGCTAGTTTACATATGAATATCAAGAAATACAAATGTCATACATACATATACATATATTTCTTAATATATTGCTCCATTTGTTGTTGTTTATGCGACTTGTTTTTCCACACTTCTACAAAACGTTAAGCTTATTATTTTTAATTTGTTGGCATTTTTTTTTGCAATCACGCTTGCAATTGCAAATCTCATATTCATCTTTCACACGCTCCAACAATTGCTTACTCACCGGCGCTGCGTACGTTTCGCTTGCGGCAAGCGTGGCATAGAAAAATACTTTAGCATACATACAGATAGACCTATCGACGTGTACGGCAATCTGCAATCTTAAAGAATGCGCTTGGCGTTCGCACATGTGCCGTTAAATAAATGCGCGCATGTGTATGTGTGTGTCTGCAAGCATTTGACGAGTGGGAAGCCATTTAATGCAACAATTTATTTATGCTAATATGCATTTATTGCTTTTATTGTTTAAACAATTTGTTGCGGTTTCTATGATTGACATATTTCTTCGCTTATTATTGCATCTAGTTTGAGAGAATGTCCGTTTGCGTCACATTTCTTGACAACAAAAGTAAAAGTTGCAAGGCGGAATTGTGGGAAAAGAAGCAGAAAAGTATTTAAAAGCGGCGTTGTTGCATAAGAACCAATTAATTGCAATAATAGTGGCGCATTTATTGATGCAAGAAGAGGAGTGGCTGATAAATGTGAGAACTAAGGTAGCATTCATCTCGTTGTACCTTAGTTCTCACATTTATTACCTTTAGAATAAGCAGTCGACAAACTGGTTTAGAAAAATTTTAATAAAATATACGCTAAATACTAGAAAAAGTACCGTTAGCGCACAACAGTAGACGCTGTTATAGATGGCATCTGCGCCTGTGATTAATTAATAAAAAAAAATTATATTTTTATATACAAAAATTTGAACTAAAAATATTTATACATATATACATATATATAAATTGTATTAAAAAAATGCACAAAAAATATATAAAACAAAAATCATGAAAAAATATATATAATAAAAAAAAACTATAAAAAAAATATAAAAAAAACAATTATAAAAAATATACAATTTTAAAATTAAATTTAAAAAATTACAAAATTATAAAATTTTATCAAAAAATATTTATTTAAAAATATTATTAAATTTTTTACAATTTAGTTTTATAATAAAAAATTGTTTATCAAAAAACATTTGTTCAAAAATATTATTAAAATTTTTAAAATTTAGTTTTATAATAAAAATTGTTTTTTCAAAAATTCTTTACTTAATAAATTTTATTATGAAATTTTTTTTATCGAAAACATTTAAACTTTTTAAGTAAATTTTCAAAAATCGACTAATTGTTAAAATACTTGTAAACTTCTTAAAACTTATTCCTAAACACACTAGAGGCTATGCTTTCAATTGACAAGTGGTTCATTTGATCTTCGCCAAAATTAAATATCTCGTTATAAGCAAAACAATGCAGACTTCGGCCTTGGCCGCAATTCTAAGCCGACAGTTACTAATGTCAACTGACTAAACATAGCAAAAATGTGGAGATGTACATATGTACATAAATATACTAAAATGCGTGGTAGTAAGTGCAGGGGCCGTAAAAGATTTTTTGGAAGTTAATTTTTGAATAATTTTATGAAATTTAAAATTTTGCAGCCAGAAATGGAAGAAAATGAAGAAAATTAAAAAAAAATTGTTTAGGGTTAAAAAAAAGCTGAAAAACGGTGATAACTATATAATATTAGTAAAAATTTAAATAACAAAAAAAATTTTATACAAATCCCGAAAATATCGGGATCCCGAAAACTCAATGCTGTCATTTCGGGATCTAAAATAAATTTTAAAAGAAGCGACATTATTATGATACTACGAAAAATCAATGCATCAGCTTCGAAATGTGAATTTCGGAGCAATAAACCAGTGAAATTACATAATGTAGTATACAATAAAGTTTTACAGGAATCCCGAAATTACGGGGTCCTGAAATTTTGTCGCTGAAGTTTCGTCATGTATAAGGAATATTAAACTATACTGTAATTTTAATAAATCTTACTAAATCACATAATGTAGAAGATAACAGCAAGTTTTACGTGAATCCCGAAATTACTGAATCCAGAAACCCTATCCATAAGTTTCGGTATGCATAAAGAGTTTAAAATAACGTAATTTTATAGATTTTGTGCATTATATGACACATTAATACATTAAAATACATACGTACATATATGTATATCAATCAAATTGTAAATCCTTTTACACATGGACTCAATCCCGAAATATAGGGTCTCTACTAGTTTATAATAATTTGAGCGCATTTAACTTTAATTAATCGCATAATGTAGACAACAAAACAAAATTTTACACGAATCCCGAAATTACGGGATCCCGAAACTTGGATCCCGAAATTTCAGGATGTGTAAAGAATAATAAAGAACGCAATTTCAACGATTTTGCGCACAATAATATATATGACATAGATAGAAATATATAACAGTAAAATTGAAAACCCATATGAAAATACTTGATACCGTGCTTTCGGGCTTAGAAAGGTTTTTAATGCAACGAGCTGCATTATAACAGATATTAGAACTGTTCGTTATAATAATTATTGCTCTTAAGCCTTTTAAAGCTACACAACTGTTAATTAAAAGTTAGAGTTACTATCTCTAGGAAAAACTAAAGCTATGCACATAGTGGATTGGAGGTTTTCAGCGGTTATTTTTTATTTTAAATACTTGAAAAATATGGCAAAGTGTGTCATCATAAAGAAATGTATTTTAATTGCTTTAAAAATTTCACTTGCAACACTATGCCAGCGTAAGTAAACATATGCGCAACGTGGCGTTCGCATCTTCAGCGCAAAGCAGGAAGTCAGTTGGCTGACAAAACAAACAAAGCCGCACATATGGTACATGCCGACTATTATGTATTTAGGTGTGTGTATACTGTATGTGTTTGTATGCGGATATATGCAGAAATGTTTGCTCTTAGCCAGTTAGCCAAAATTGTTACAACATTATTGGTTGTGGCATCTTTGGGGTGGCAGGTAGTTTGCGAGCTAGACAGCTGGCGGCAGCAACAGCAACATTTTGTTGGCTTTTTGTTGTTGGATTGGCGGCGTGTTCAACAAGTGATCTTTGGCTTTTATGGCGCTTTTCCTGTTTGCCATTCAAATCTCATAGTGTGACGTATGTATGTTTTGCACGTATGTGTGTGAGTGTGCTATGGTATTTTAAACTACCGCCGCTCGTTATGACAATGATTGCTGATAATATGTTTCTGATTGCATTATTACTATGCGATTTTCTTTTTCGCTGTTTAACCTGTGGTCTGCAGCCGCTTATGTAAAAGAGATTGTCAATTGTGAACGAAAAATTCCAAGTAGTGCAGAAATGTAATTTCTTGCCAAATTTGAGGTTAGTAGTTCATATGGTAATGGAAAAAAGTTGTTCCGTTTGATGTGTTTTTTTTCTAAAAACGTTTTGAAATTTTTTTTAATACAATTTTTTTCCAAATCCTTTTAAATACTTTTACGAATTTCTTTCGAAACATTTTTCCATAGTAAAATTTTGAAAATTTATTTTATGAATTTTTTTCAAAAAATAGTTTGCCACAGTAAAAATTTTGAAAATTTGTTTTATTATTTTTTTTCGTAAAATAGTAAAAAATTTGAAAATTTGTTTTATGAAAAAAAATTGTTCAAAACGAAAAGCAAGTGATTTTTTTCCAAAACTTTTTGTTATGCATTTTTTTTATTAGTTTATGAATTTCTTTGGAAACAATTTTGCCATAGCAAAATGTATACTTATAGATTTTTTTCGAAAAATAGTTTTCCATAGTAAAAATTTTAAAAATTTGTTTTATGATTTTTTTTCAAAAAAATTTTGAAATTTGTTTTAATGAATTTTATGAAATTTTTTCACGAATTTCTTTCAAAACATGTTTGCCATAATAAAATTTTTAAAAATTTGTTTTATGATTTTTTTTTAAAAAATTTTGAAAACTTGTTTATAAAACTTTTTTATAGCTATAAAAAAATAAATACATATTTTATAAAAAAAACTTAAGGTTTAATATTTTTTTTCAAAAAAATTTTGCCATAGTAAAGTCTGTGAAAATATTTTTCATATTTTTTTTTAACATTTTTACCAGTAAAATTATTGGAAGTTTTTTCCGTACACATTCAGAAATAAAGTTGAAATTTTGGTATCACGAGCGTTAAAGCTTAAAAAGCTTACAGAAAAAGCTTTAAAGCTTACTTGCAAAACTTAGGCTGTGAATAAGCGCGATTACAAAATTCAAAAACACAATTGATATGTTCCTCACAGGTATCACAGGTAAAAACAGAAGAAAGATCAGAAGCATGGTAAAATAAAAAACTCAGCGAAGACTCAAAACTTTGACACTAGAGTCCAGAAATCACATAATTCCGCCGGAAACACTGAGCTGAACAAGCGCGCAAATGTCAGTGAAGGCGGGAGATAACTAAGGTTAAAAACTCTTATACTCTTAGAACAGAAATGAACATAGACTTGAGGGTAGAGGCTAGAATCACTTTTGCTTAGAGTCTAGATGGATAAGATGGTTTAACGTTAGTGCGCAGAAAGTTTATCCCTTGAGTCAACAAATTTCATGATTGAAACTTTGACTCGCCCAACCAAGTTTTACACGATTCATAAAATTTTTGTTATCTATGTGTTATGATAAATTTCACTTCTTCCATTTTAGATAACGCTATTCGTAGCATTGCTGTTTGCAAGCTCGCCAATAGATGGCGCTAAGAATGGAAAATCGAAGGCTACAAACACAACACTAACAACCACTATAGCGAACGATGAAAGCAAGGCAGTTTTGACGGATAATCTCAGCAGTGACGGCACGATCAACAACGCCACAAAAATCAACGAAAAGGCAAGCTATCCGAAGAAAGTGCACTCGCTGAAAAAGCGCCCCACGAAAACACCGACAAGCTATGTCACCGCCTCGGCAATGCAGAATTCGAAAAACAAACGCAAGAAGGTGACCGATGTGACGGCCGCTTTCAAGGATCTGCCAGCAGACGACCTCGAATTCATTAAGGAGCTGGACAAGCAGTTCCAATTGCATGGTGAGAAGATCAAAATTAAAGTGGAACACGATAACAGCACTGAATCGGGGAAACAGAACAGCAAGCGCACCATCGACGGCGAGTTGGGGTAAGTGAACGCGTTACAAAATTATACATTAATATTATTAAAATTTTTACACACTTGCAGCTATGGCGCTTACCCCGCACACAATGGCTACCAGTACGAGCGCCCCAAATTCATGTTCTATCCCTACTCTCAGCAGAATATACCAGCTGACGCGCCTGGCTACTATCCACCCAAGACAGATGTCAGCATTGAACCCTCCTACTCCTACGAGTTACAACCGCAAAGCTATGTGCAAGAGCAGAAACATGGCGCACAGCAGCCAACAGAGGTGCTTGACGTGCCAAAGCATGGCGCGCATGGTGCGCATGGCGGTTATGAGGAGCCGGTAATTGTTTTGCGTATACCCGGACCAACGAAGTATGCCTCACACTTGCAAACGCTGCTGCAGCAGTATTTGGAGATACGCGCCGCGCAATATCTGCGCATATTAGAAGAGAATGAGCTGCATAAGCAGCAGAAGCAACATGCGCAGCAACATTCGGCACAGCAGCAGCAGCAAGAACATTTATTGCAACAAGAACACTTACTACAGCAACAACAGCAGCAGCAACAGCACGAGCAACAGGCGCACTTTTATGAACAGCAAGCGCAAATACAACATGGTGGCGCACCAGCGCAGGCCTACGCCGAACCCACACTCGAACTGCAACCACCGGCGCATGAACAGCATGCACCAGCTGTCAATGAGGAGCACGGTTATTCGCCGGAAGTGACGTATGCGCATCAGATAGCGCCCACGCCACAAGCGGTCGCCTACCCGGAGATCGACGAAATCTATCAAGGCTACAAGGGTAAACTGCACGCGCCGCAGGCAACGCTGCAACAACAACAACAACAACACCATGAGCAACAACAGCAACAAGTGGAGTACGCGCCGCAGCAGCACGAAGTAGCGCCAGAGCCACAACAACAGCTGCCACATGGCCAACAATATTTCGTACAAACCGCGCCGCCGTCAGCCATTCAGCAATTTTATTACACGCCGGGCACACAATTTGGCGCGCATGGCAGTCATCACTACCAGAATGTGTACTTCATGGCAATCGCACCACAAAGCGGTTATGCGACGACGCATGCCGCGCATGCTGCTGCGTTACAACACCAGCCCATCTATGTGCAGGAGGAAGAGCAAGAACCGGAATTGCAGCAGCAACACCACCAACACGAAGAAGCGCCACATGAGCTAGCTGCCGCAGCGCATGTTGAGAATAATCCACGTCAAACGCACACCAAAGTGATTTACACGCAAAACAGCGAGAAAGGCGCCGCTGACTATACCGGCAGTTATGCGTTGCCGTCATTGCGTCCATACGAGCGTCACGCAGCCGCTTACCACCACCACCAGCAATTGCAGGAACAACTGTTGCATGAACACCAACAACAGCAGCAGCATGAGCAATTGGAGCAGCCGCAACAATTCGACTATGACGCACCACTGACGCATGCGGCCTCAGAGCATCAGCATGAGCATGAGCAACAGCGCTCGGCCGCTATCAAACCGCAGCCATTCAATTATCACGCGCATGGCGCCAAGGCGTTGCGGCGCGTCAATCGTAAGCGTGGCGCGCCTGCGCTGAAAACGACCACTGCTGCCACAACCGATGTGCAGGTGGATGAGCATTTGCAGAAAATACGCAAATACGTGCGCGAAAATTTGGGCGCTCAAATGAGTACGGCGGTGGAGTTTAAGACAACGGCGTTGGTGAAGAGTTAAGTGGCGCTTTCTAAGACGCGTGCGCCTTGAACTATGCTTAGCAAACACAAGTGAACAAGTGAAACACCTGCAACGATAAACAAACGCTTGCGCCTTGAACTATGCTTAGCAAACGCACGTGAACAAGTGAAACACCAACAATGACAAACTGTTTGTCAAACATTTTCGTTTCTCAAGCGCATCTAACAATTACGGAATTTTTCTAACCTCAAAATGCTATATTTCTTTACTTACAAATTTGTGAGTATTGGAATAAACGGAAAACACATTTATGTTATAAAGAAGTGGTCTGTATGACGACATAAAAAATTTTTAACCGCTAAAAATTAAATTTTCAAGCAAGCGTTTTGTCTATGCAAAATTCGAAAAGAAAAAACAAGTTTCTACGAGTATCTTAATATTCTCTATATCTAGCCCCATCTATATCTTTGTGTGCTTTCTAAAATTTTTTTTAATAGTTCAAGTTTTTGTAAAAATGATCAACTTCAAAAAATTCAAAACATGTCTTCATTAAAATCTAAGTGTAAATTTTAAGTTATTTGTATTTGCTTTTGTAATTCATCTAATTTCATCTATGCACAAGAATTAATATCATTTCAAATTTTCTCTCATAAATTTTCTAATTTTTTTAGATCGAAAATCAATAAATTTTGCCAAAATTAAAAAAAAAAAATTCAAGTTAAAAAAAATATATTAATGAAAATTTAGCAGTTTTTTGGATTTTTTATGTAAAAGAAAAAAATTATTTTTTTGAATTTCCAAAAAATATTTTTTATATTATAATTTTTTAAAACTCCAAAATTTTTTTTTTCTAATTTTTTCAAATTAATTTTTTTTTGGAAAATTGAAAAAATTAAAATAAAGTTCGAAAATTTGAAAAATTAAGAAATATATAATAAAAAATATATGTTTTTTTTATTTTTTTATTTTAAAAAAATTTCTTTTAATTAAAAGCTTAAAATTTTTTTCTTTAACATCTTCTTCTATTTTTTTTTTTTGTTTTTTGTTTTATTTCTCTAATATTTTATTTTATTTTTATTTTATTTATATTTTTATGTTGTTAAATTTTCTTTTTTTTTTTTTTGAATTTTAATTCTCTACACGCACTTCATAAAGACTTAAAATAATAATTTTTGTAACAAATTGTATTAATTTTGTGCAATATTTAGCATTTAAGTTGTATAAAAACTATTTTTCATACTGTGCTCAATAAAATTACTTATACACATATTAATGACAAACAGTTATTATTTTTTTATAACGATCAAGTAGCAATGAAACCTCGTTACCGTTTTTAATAATAAATTTAATTAAAGGTAAGTAAAAGTAACGCCAAAATGTAAGATGTTCCACTTGTTCACTATTTCCTCAAACTCAGACACTGTTAAAAATTGTAGCATACATTTAGGGTGATTTTTTTTATTTATTCGGTAGCGAATGCCGGAACTTCTCAATCAGTTTTTGGTATTTTAATGGCGGCTTGCTAAGCCCTTTTTTCCAGGGAAACTGTAGGTTAAGGAAACTTTTCTACCTACAATTGTAGATTAGGTTTGTAAAACACAAGCTTGATGCATAAGTGAAATAATTGTCTCAAATGGTTATCTAATGAATGGTCATAGAATTTTCTATGAAAGTTTATCAATAATTTAAAGAAAATCAATTGTGACTTACTTTTCATAGCGGTTGGAAGCGACTTCAAGCATTGCTGAGTTGAACTGCCGACGAAAATGCGAATTTTCTCAATTTGAACTAATATTTTCTTTGAAACACTTTTCATGTAGCACTTTCTAGAACTTTTCACATAACACTTTTTATCACTTAACACTTTTTCTTCACTTATCACTTATTTTTTAAACACTTTTCACTTATCACTTTTAATTTCTGAAAAGAAAAGAAAATAGGTATAATTAAACGAAGGTCCAACATTCTTAATACATCGAAATAAATCTGTGATATTCTTAGTATACTTATGACAGACCTTATACTACTTTATCTAATCAAAAACTACAAAATATAAATCATAAAATTATTTTTACAATTTCTTCCACATCAATAACAAAGTTTCATAGAAATCACATATTTCTCAAACAGAAAACTGACGTTGAGCAATACCAAAAGCTTCATAAGGATCGGGTAGGACCTCTCCGAGCAGTTCGATACCAAACGAGGTTTCAGACAATGCGACTCCCTATCGTGCGACTTCTACAATCTACTGCTGGAGAAAATAGTTCGAGCTGCAGAATTAAACAGAGAAGGTACCATCTGCTATAAGAGTGTAATCTTCTGCTGGCGTACGTCAATGATATTGATATCAATCCCCTCAACAATCGCGACGTTGGTTCTGCTTTCCCCTGACTGGATAAGTGAAGAAAAAGGATCTGGTAGTGAAAGAGGGTAAAATGAAATATCTCCTATCATCAAAAAAAAAAAAAGCAGTCGTCGCATGGCTTTCCCGTCACTATTGACAGTCATAACTTCGAAGTCGAAGATAATTTCGTCTATCTTGGAACCAGTATTAACACCAATCACAATGTCAGCCTCAAAATCCAACGCGGAATATCTCATGGCAACAGGCCTCCGCCCTGTTGGACTTGAACTCTTCGAACTTCTGTCTTTCTGAGTGAATTTCTTATATGAGAAAGCTTAAAATAACTTAAACTTAACTTAAAATATTTTCAATACAGCTGACGTACATATGTCAATCAAAAGGCACAGCATAAACTGAAGAACATCTTAATAATAAATAATCAATAACTGGTCAAGGCATAATTATGTAGATTTGCTGCTGAAGCGTGTCTCATCGCATATTAGTATCCTACAAATATTCTTTGCATTATATACTTCCAGCTTAAAGTTAAACCCACAGCCAACACAAGGCGGCTAATTAAGCGCTGTGATTTAAGCAGCCTAAAAGTAGACTAAGTAAATTTAAAAACGTTGCCATATGTTTGATTTATTTACTGCGCTCTACTTTTACTATCCTAATTTATTATTTATTGTTTTGTGTTGAATTTTCGCAGTGAGTCAGGTATGCAAGAAATAAATACGATCAGAAAATGAGAAATGCTGTAGTTGCAACTTGGCGCACCGCCACACGCCGCACTTTCCTGCGCAACTCAGCGGATCTTTATCATTTATCTGACAATTTGTTAACCGTTGTTTTGCTGTGCCATCTTTTCTGCAATCTTTTTTATTTTCTATTTTTTTTTCTACGTTTTATTTACTTTTTTATCGTTATGCCATTGATAATTATTTTTAGTTATTTATACACAAACATATATATAAGTATATAAATATATACATAGCTTTAGTTGTGGGCACTCTCAGCTGCGCGCAAGCCCATTCCAAGCTATACATACATATAAACACACCATCATATATGCATGTATGCTATGATTTTATGGCTACTGCCCGCAACCTGCCAAAATGTCTACACTCATTGACCATTTGCTCGTCTAAAATGCGAATGGTGAAGTTGGCGATCAATTATGCGCGCATGCGTGCTGGCATTTATAGCGGTATTTATTACTAGCTGCAACAACATAATGCATATCACATTTGATTTCAATCGATTTGAATGGTCTTCGGTTTTTCTTCAACAGTTAATCTATATGTATATATGTATGTACTATATGTACAGGTGGTTATGCAAATATGCACGAATTGCCTACATAGAAAAGTTGCGCAGCTGCAAAGGCGTTTCCTCGAAGACTGCTACGTCGCATTATATAATCTCTGGCGATTATTGCATGCGCATGGCGTATGAGTTATATCGATTTCCGCTTCGAATGCTTAACGGCAGAGTGCCGGTAATGGTAAAAATGCGCTAACACACACACATGAAACGAAATATTTTGTGTTTTTTGCATAAGAAAAACGTAATTTTTTGTTTAGTTTGGTTTTAGTAGGCCTCCATCTAATATCATATCAAAATATTGGATAATAACAAAAATATTGGCTTCTAAACAAACAGAACGAATGAGTTTACCTAACCAACAAAATCGATTTCTTCGGCGGTTACGCCGTTGCCTTGGTCAATAACACACGCCAAATGTCATGCAGATAGCTTGTGAAATGAAAAAAAGTTTTCCATGCAAACACTTGCTGCCGATGGTTCAGTTTATATGGCAGCTATAAGCTATAGTTGACGGATATCGGAGATTCCGACAAATTAGCAGCTTCTTGGGGAGAGAAGGATGTGTGCATTCAAATCGAAATCTCGATTATAACGCATAAATCTATATATTTTATAAGGTCTTTCTTCTAGATGTTACAAACTTCGTGATAAACTCAAATATATGAGTTCAGTGTATAAAAAAAAATATTACAAAAATGCTCTTACTCACAAAATTGCCTGCTTTTATGGACCTTCAAAACATGACAAAGAAAAAAATAGTAAAAAAAACAGTTAAGTTTGTACTTAAACGACTTTTTCGTTCGCTACCCAAAACAAATTGTAATTCTCTTAAGGTTTATAGAAAATATTTTACTTAAAAGCTAGACATTTGTGGGCGCTGAGAAAGCTTTTAACGTAACAACTTCGACTTTTACAAACAGTGTTCGATTTAAGTGTTAAACTGTTCTTCACTGCCCTTAAATTTGCGTTTGCACTTCTCAACGGATTTATAAACTTTTTAGGTAATTTTTTGGCGGTAAAAATTAAACGAAATTCTAAGCGCTAATGTTTAATATTTGGTCGAATGCATAAGTGCTGCTCTCTGAGAAAATTTCTGAAACGTGTGTATAAGTTATGTAACCGTACAAATGATGTATTTGCAGCTTACAAGAATCAAAGCTGGAAAGCAGAAATGAAAGCTCTCTGAATTTCATTAAGACACCGTACAGAATGGCCAATATACCAGGTATAATCGTCAGCGTATGCTTGAGAATTCATATAATAGGTATATGGAGACTAAAGCAAGCATTGCCTTGATTTTAACCATTTTAGGCAAATGGATACAGTGTTATTAGAAATGGATTATTTCTGAATTTCATTAAGAGATCTTATATACTGAAAGTTAGTTGCGCTACAAAGTCAACCGAAGGTCCGAATATACTACTGTGTCCAAAAAATAAGGTGACATTTGAATTTAAACTGCGCGTGTCGAAGGATTTGGAGAATTCCTTTTTTTTAAGGTTGGTAGTACTGTCCGTCACATTTATGTCAAACTTCATGTCAAAATATTCATTAGTGTTTGAGATACGTGTCGTTTTGTGAGCTGCTAAAAGTGAGTTTTTCGTTTTTTGCTATGTCGAAATTTGTTGAGTAAAGAATTTGCATTAAATTTTGTTTACGGAATCAATTTTCTGCTGTGGATACGTTGAGGATGGTGCAAAAAGCCTTTGATGATGAGGCTATGTCTAAACAAAATGTTTACAAGTGGTATAGTGAGTTCCAAGCCGGCCGTGAACGTGTCGAAGACGAAGAGCGTCTAGGGCGACCATCAACCTCAACCGACAAAGCTCACGTTCAACAAATCAAAGATTTGGTGTTGAAAACCCGTCGATTAACCAGTAGAGACTTTGCTGATGAAGTTGGCATATCAAAAGGCTTAGCCAATACCATTTTGAAGGATGTTTTGGGCCTCAAGCGCGTCAAATCTCGACTGGTACCGAAAACATTGAATTTTTTGGAAAAAAGACGTCGCGTTGAAGTGTGTGAAACGATGCTTTCCGACTACCAGGGTGTCATGAAATGCATAATAACTGGCGATGAGACTTGGCTCTATGCTTACGACCCCGAAACAACCGACCAATCGAGCGAATATCGTCAAAAGAGAGTCGAGACAAAAAAAATCGCGCCAAAGTCGCTCAAAAATCAAGGTCATGTTGACTGTTTTCTTCGATTATCGTGGTGTTGTGCATTATGAATTCCTTCCAACCGGTCAAACAGTCAACAAAGAATATTATTTGAACGTTATGCGTCGTTTGCGTAACGCTATCCGCCTAAAAAGGCCGGAATTGTGGAAAGACAATTCTTGGTTTTTACACCACGATAATGCACCATCCCACACCGCCCTCGTAATTCGTGATCATTTCGCCAAAAACACAACCCATATCGTTCCGCAACCACCGTATTCACCTGATCTGGCGTCGTGCGACTTCTGGCTGTTCACCAAGCCCAAAAGACCGCTCCGGGGACACCGTTTTTATACGATAGAGGAGATTCAAGCCGCAGCGAAGACGGAACTGAAGGCCATCCCGGAAAGTGACTACAACCAGTGTTTCGAGGATTGGAAAATCCGTTGGCATAAGTGCATTGCATTGGGAGGGGATTACTTTGAAGGGGAGGAAATTGATTTGGAAGAATAAATAAAGAATTTTCAAAATAAATACAATGTCACCTTATTTTTTGGGCACATTAGTATACAAAAAATAAAATATTAGGTATATGAGGCTGAGGCAAGTATTGACTGGACTTTACCCACTTTTGGCACAAGGGCGTGCTTTCATCGAAAAAATATTCTCCCCGAATCTCCCGTCCGATTTCGCTTACTTTCAGAGTGTATGATAGGTTGGTTAACCTCACGTACCAAATTTGGCTAGGATTTCACCTAAAAGTGGGCGGTGACAGGTCCATTATGCAGTTTACCACTTTTAATAGTTTTCAACATAACCGTTATATGGAGAGTGGGCATGATTATTATCTAATCTTAACTATTTTCACAGTTGTGGCACGTTATAGAGTTACGGTTAGAGTAGCTAACTGCACTACTGACCTTTCTTGAGAGTCAAGGAACATATTTATATCTAAATCTTTACTCAAGTTAATGCTTGAACAGGCAGACATATTTTTAATATTTTTTTCCAGCGCATAAAATTAGCAGACATTAACGATTTCCACAAAATTTAAAAATTTAAAAAAATCCGCCGCAGAAAGTGTTACATGTCTAAATTCGAAATAGTGCGCCACACAGCAAAAGGAAAACGGCTGCCAGTCGTGTTAATGAATGCTAGTAGCGGTTATGCAGACTAAAGCAGCTTTTCATGGTCGCTGATTCGGCGCATTGTAATTAGCGTACGTGCAGCTTACGTAGCCGCGCTGCAAGCTTAAGGCACAGCTTGCAGCTAGGCGAGGCGCCGTCTTCTAGCAGCTAGCGAACTGTGAATCTAACTTGCATGTTCACTCGCCGCTTACTTTGTGCCTTTGGCTTCCTTCAGCTATGTGCTGCCGATGGCGGCAGCAGTTTTTTGGTTAAAGCTACGTTTTCCTGCTCACCGCTGTTTTGTGTACATAATTTCACTTGCTAAATTTATGAATTTATTTGTCTTACAGCACGTAAACGCTCACTGCGCAGCTGAATTATATAATTTATGCGCATTTCGGTTGATTTGGAGTATTCACTTTAATTTTCTTTGTTTGTTTGACAGCCTTACAGCGGCACACAAGTATTGCGAAATATTTGTAATTAATTAAGATTAATTGAAAAAATTTTAATTTTACATATATATAATAAAATTTGAAGTTGATGCATGGTTACATTCAATGAAAATAAGCAACTTAATCCATATTTATGATTTTAGCGTAGCGCGTTGGTCAGTGCGTATGCGTGACCTAAGCGTATGTCACGGCGTATGATGAATGCGTGTGAACATTAACCCTTGTTTAAGTGCGAGGTCATTTGTGGACTTTAAGAAATACATAATTTCGAGTAATACACAGGTACATTTGATTTAATAGATCAAAAATGGCGATATGTATAAAAACTGCTTTGATATTCTGCCACATTCTCACACTCTTTACGTCTAAGAAATGTTAGAATCTATAGTTTACACTTGATTTTATATGCAATGTCTAACTGAATCTGAGTTTTTAGTTGAGACTAAGGCAGACGCTGAGACCCCGAAAGCTAACCAGAACGAAATATGCCATTCCTTCTACGAAATATATGTGAAAATAAATGTTCTAGCATTAGATACCTTTCTGTAGACAATTCTGATATCAACGACTGAAGCAGAGATGAATACGGTTGAGAACGGAAGCGGAACTAGATTGTTATGAGGCAGTAAAAACAATGCAACTGTATATAAAATATTGAGCTGGAATTAGAGATTAAGAGACGAAACGGGAAATTAGGCAGAACTAGAAACTAGAGTCTATATAGACTGAGATTGAAATTGAAATTAAGCCATAAATAGATATAAGATTAGAGATTGATGCGAAAATCGTGTGGCACATAGAATTCGTAATGGAAGCCGAGAAAGTGGCAGACATAAAGATTAAAGGCTGAGACCAAAACTGAAAATGACCTTGTAAATGCGGTAAAGACGTACACTAAGCATGAAAGTCGTACTAACAATGAAGAACTTAGTAAAACTAAAACAGGTATTGATTCTAAGAGTGCAGGGATTAAAAAAGCATGATTTATGTACCTAAAACTGAAATGGTGACGGACACTGAAACTGACAGAGGACCTGAAATAAAAACAAAGACTGAAATTAAAAATTATTCTGAAGCAGCGACAGTGAAAGTATGTGAGATTATGAGTAAATCTTATAGCACTCAAAGAGAATACTTTACTCTTTTCTGTAAACACCAGACCTTAAACTCGAGTTTATGAAACCCAAATTTCAGATTGAGGTTAAATGAAAAGAGAAATAGAGTTTAGGCTTAAATTTGTCCAACACGAACATGGCGGCACTAACTCTATTTTAATATCTAATTGAATTCAGAGTTTCTTAAACACTGCAGTTATATTAAAAAAAGTTCAACTCAAAGGTTCTAAGCACTTAAAGAAAACATTCTACTGTTTTCAGTAAACACCAAACCTTGAACTCGAGTTTATGAAACCCAAATTTCAGATTGAGGTTAAATGAAAAGAGAAATAGAGTTTAGGCTTAAATTTGTCCAACACAAACATGGCGGCACTAACTCTATTTGTCTAGAAAATAATATCTCATAGAATTCAGAGTTTCTTAAACACTGCAGTTACAGTAAGGTAGTAAAAAAAGTTCAACTCAAAGGTTCTAAGCACTTAAAGAGAACATTCTACTGTTTTCAGTAAACACCAAACCTTAAACTCGAGTTTAGGAAACCCAAATTTTAAATTGAGGTTAAATGAAAATAGAAAAAGAGTTTGGGCTTAAATTTGTCCAACACAAACATGGCGGCACTAACTCTATTTTTAATATCTAATTGAATTCAGAGTTTCTTAAACACTGCAGTTATAGTAAGGTGGTAAAAAAAGTTCAACTCAAAGTTTCTAAGCACTTAAAGAGAACATTCTACTGTTTTCAGTAAGCACCAACCCTCAAACTCGAGTTTCTGAAACCCGAATTTCAGATTGAGGTTAGATGAAAAGAGAAAAAGAGTTTGGGCTTAAATTTGTCCAACACAAACATGGCGGCACTAACTCTATTTGTCTCGAAAACTTTATTTTATAGAATTCAGAGTTTCTTAAACACTTCAGTTAAACCCATTACTATGAATAAAGTTCAACTTAAAGGTCCTAAGCACTTAAAGCATATTACTTTACTGTTTTCAGTAAACACCAAACATTAAACTCGAGTTTATGAAACCCAAATTTTAGATTGAGACTAAGTGATAAGAGAAATAAAGTTTAGGCTTAAGAAAGTAAGTTTGTATGGAGAAAAATTGTGCGTTACTAACTGTATTTTTATTGAAAATATTAAGTAATGGAACTCAGAGTTTCTCAAAAACTTAAAAAGAACGCTTTGGCATTTTCTGTAAACACTGAACCTTAAACTCGAGTTTGTGACTCAATACGAAAATACAACTAAGCAGAATTTTAAATTGAGATGGTTAGAAAGGCATGTGGATGCTTAGAAAAGAAAGTTTGGTTGGACACCGAGACTTAGAACCATATTTTTAACAGAAAGGAGTCAAAGCACAAATGGTGAACAGATGGTGTTTCTTCCAAATTTCCTGGTAAAACACTGACCAATTAATTGAGCAAAAAAAAAAAAAAAATAATAATAATAATGCAATTGAAACGTATACAAACTTGAAATGTTTGAGACTCGCCCAATTTACCAGCCCATATGAGCCACATCCCCAACATACGGACATAGCTTGATCACTTTTAATTACAGCGGCAATATCTACGTGCAATAGCTAAGCTGGTCTCGCAATCTTAATCATTCAGGTTATTGCGAGATTTTCTTGCAGCCAATAGCAATCATGCACCAAAGTCAGAGTCAAGGCGCCAAGCCGTGCGACTGTCCATTCCGACGACGTATTAAGTCAAAATAATTACGACAAATACATAACATAGATTATTTAATTACAGGTAGTAATGAGAGCAACAACAATAATACATTTGTCAAAAGCAAAGAGAAGATAGCAGGAAAAAAGCAACCAAAAGGAAAAGTAAAAAGCCAAAAAAAAAATTGTAGAAAAAATAAAAACTAAAAGAAATTTAAAAAAACGCAAAAAATTTGTTGGATAATCCAGTCATAGACAGCTACAAGAGCGCAAAAGCAAGCCACAAAACGGACCATGAGAGTGAAGTTTATGTATGCCTCAATTGTAGTTCAAACATTGCCACAAACGCTGCCACAAACACAATTCTTTACATTGTTCGTTGCAAGCAGCCAAAAAAAAATTTAAAAAAAAATACAAAAAAATGCAGTTGCTACCATTACATGTGCGCATATTTATATACATACAAACATATGTATGTTTCACTGCAATTGTTACCACGTAACAGTCATTACACAAATATAACGCTGGACTTGCCACCATAGCACTTTGGCGCAAAGCGGCCACCGGTAAAGAGGTTGTTGCACCTGAAAGTGCCGTGGCAAAAGTATTGCTCAATGCAGCATTGAATGTAAAGAAAGGAAAAATTGTAAAACAACGGTATTATTACTTATGAGGATGCCAATTATTAAGCGAGCGATTAAAATCAGCAAGAAGCGAATATATAATAGAAATAAAAAAGCAACGCAAAATATGCGCTTTTTCTGGCTAATTTGCTACGCTTGGCGTTGTTTTTTTTTTATAAAACAATTTTTCTTGAATTTTTTTTGCGGCACAAATTTGCATAAATTGTGTTATACGCGCGAGTTGTATGGTAAATGTGGCAAGTGGCATGCGGCATGCGGCATGCTCCACTTACATAAATACTATAAGCGCACAATTGATAAAAAAAAAAATAGGTTTTGTACGGCTATATAGCAAATTTAGAAGTATATATGTGTGTGTATGTATATATGAAAGTATGTGTGAGTGCTTGTTAATAATTTAGAGATCGTGAAAATCTAGGAAATATTGCAGCTATCATTTGCCCTTCGCGGAAATGTGTCATTACAAAGGGGAAGTGGCAAAGCAACCGGCCAGGGCGTCAAACGAGTTGAAACTGGATATGGAGTGACTATTTACGACTAATGACTTGTGATTGCAGCCAAAGATATCAGGTTAACAATCACAAGAAAAGTATTTTTTCCAAGCGCTAAGGCTTAATGTGTGAAATTTATTTGTTAAAGAAATCATTGTCACAGCGAAATTTATTTTTTTTTTTTAGCCAGATAATTTATTTATTTTCCAAAAAAAAATATATATTTTATTTTTATTTTTACATATATATTTATGTATATTTTCATGCAATATACTATGTATACATATGTATGTACATACATATATTTTTAGTATTTTCCTTTAGAGCAATTTTTAGCATAATTATAGACTAATTGTCGGAATTCAAATTGCGCCTAAAGGTAGGCAAATAATATTTTTTTAAATTCAGGCAAACTATTAAATGTTTTTTAAAAGTGTTTTTTATTTTAATATTTTTTTTGCATTAGAATCTTTTGAGTATGATTATTTATCAGCATTCAAATTGCGCCTAAATGTAGACAATTATTATTAGTTTAACTTTGACTTAAATTTTACGTTTTTTCTAATTTTTTTAATAGCTTTTAATTGAGATCTGAACGAGAGAAGTGTTTTTAGTTTATTATTATTTCACGGAACAGAAGTTGTGCCTAAATGTAGGCAGTATTATTATTAGTTACCCTCAGCTTCAAAGTTTTTAATTTAGGTTTTTTTTAAATTTATTTTTTGTATCACCTTAAAATTTATACTCAAACTAAAGGACTTTTTAGAAACTTCAATTGAGCCTAAATGTAGACAATACTTATTATAAGTTTCACTCAGACTCCGAATTAGAATTTTCAAAGATTAATTTTTTCCATTACCTTTTAATTTAGATCCAAACTAAACAACTTTTTAGCTTAATCTTTATCAGAATTCCAGTAGCGCCTAAATGTATGCAGTATTATTATTATTAGTTACCCTCAGCTACAAAATTTTTAATTTAGGTTTTTTTTAAATTTATTTTTTGTATCATCTTAAAATTTATACTCAAACTAAAGGACTTTTTAGAAACTTCAATTGAGCCTAAATGTAGACAATACTTATTATAAGTTTCACTTAGACTCCGAATTAGAATTTTCAAAGATTAATTTTTTCCATTACCTTTCAATTTAGATCCAAACCAAAAAACTTTTTAGCTTAATCTTTGTTTATCAGAATTCTAGTAGCGCCTAAATGTAGGCAATATTATTATAATTAGTTCCACATAGCCTCAAAATTTTAAGTTTTTTAAATTAATATTTATTATCACCATTTAATTCAGAATCGTACTAGAGGGCTTTTTTAAAACTCGAATTTCGCCTAATTGTAGGCAAAATAAGTATGATTAGTTTCACTTTGCTCAAGATTTTAATTTTTTTATTTATTTTTTATTAATACCTTTAATTCAGATCCGAATTAGAGGACTTTAAAAAAAATTTTTAATTATTTATGATAAATCGAACTGCGCCTAAATGCAGGCAATTATTATTATTAGTAACTACAGTTGACTTTCTACCAAAAATATCGGTCAGTCTGTGAGATATATGTATGTATAATTGAAAATGAGAGAGTAACCCTTGCTAATAGTAGTATATCTACTCGAAATGGTTTAAATCGGTTCAAAACGTCCCTCAGCCCCTATATACCCATGTAATATAAAGTTTTTCGAATTTCCGAGTAAAAACTTGCTCTAAGTCCCATAGAACTAACAAGCCTTATGTGCCTGAAGTTATTTGATTTTATTATTTATCAGTACAAATATATATGCATTAGAAATGTCACATAAATTTTCCACAAATCAAAATATTTGCCAAAAAATATTTAACACCTTTCATCAGTGAAATGCAGTCACGCAAAAACACCTCGTAAATCTGCAGAAGTCAATATAAAACACTTCGCCAAATTACAAAATTCAAATCGAACAACAGCAAAGGCAAAATAAACATTCAACATTGCGTTGATAACGGTAAGTGACAAAGTGCACAAAGAAATGTAACCCCGCATGCTACGACATTTGACGTTTATCGGCTGTCATGAGCGTGATGACCGTTGCCATGACACTGACGTTCAAGCGCTTAATGCTGCTGGCAGCGGCCACAGCTTTATGCATGCAAATTACCAGGTGAGTGCAGCAAGCATAACCGTTATGTAGTGGCGGTGGCGTCATTTAAAGGAGAGCGATATGCTGGTTGAATATTTATTTTTAATAAAATACAAAGAAAATAACTTTCGAAAAGTAAGTGACATTATTTAGCAATATTTGATTAATGTTTGTTAAAATTTGACATATTGCAACAAGCAATTGGCAACTAGTGTTGACAAGCGCCACGGCGAAAAAATACATTGAACTCTATGCGAGTTGAAATGATTTATATGTAAGTATGTATTGTAGTTTTATAAATTAGCACTTAGTAAAACAAAACTTAATATTGATGGGCAAAAATGAACTGATGGTGATGATATACATATGGTTGACATAGCATAAGACAAAGCGCCATAAATCTTTCGAAGGACTGTGCATAAGTTTCCTTATGTCGGTTCGGCAACGGATATATTAAAGAACATAGTTTTATGTGAGATATATAGTTATAAACTCTAAAGTTGCTTTATGAAGACTGCAATTTTTTATGTTTATCTCCTTGGCTCCGTTGAGGGCAGCTTATTCTAATATCCAAAGTGAGCACTTGACCTTACCAACTTGACATTCGCCTTGGTAGCGCACTATTTGAAGGCAATGCACAAGTTCAAATCAAACCGACATATTTGTTCGTAACAATGTAACATTACATTTCTTTCATTTCGATTTTGCAGCCTACTTTTTCATAAACGAACACAGCCAAGTTATTGGTTTTTTTCTGCCTCCTGCTTTTCATTACTCATTACGAAAACGTCTATTTATCTAACTTGCGGACTTTATTGCTTGTACATACATGCAGCTCGATCGAGCCGATCAAGCCGTCAGTCCTGCCAAGCAACGCTACAACGCTTGAAAAGCTGCCAAATGACCAGCTAAGCATGCGCTCCGCAGCCACGAAACAACAAGCAGCCAATCGGACGCCAGCCCGCCTCACGCCGTCGAATGTGGGCGCACACACGACGAGCGGCGAAACATTTTCATATAAAAGCCAATGGACGGGTCGACATCGACACCAAATCATTTTGTACCGTTAGACCGTGAAATCGTAAAAATGTGCGCGCAAAATATGAAATATTATTTAATAACGCTGTTGGTTGTAAGTAAAAAGTAGAGCATGTGTGGCAGCAGCAGCTGTTAGTCCAGTCCGCTGGGATATGAATTCATATTAGCGCTGGCAGTGACAGTGGAAATGTGTTGCATAAGTGGTGCTGGTGTTGAGTTTGTGGATTTTTGTTGGCCCGAAATTTGGTGAAATTGGAGAAAAAGAAGTTTTACATTCAAATTTTGTTGAACAGTGCTAATTTGTTTTAAAGTATTGTTGTTCAAAAAGTATTGAAGTATAAAAGCAATATTTCGGTAAACAGTGCTTCCAAAAACTATACTATAACAGCGAAGTCAACGCAAACGCAGCTGTTTAAAGAAGGATAATAGCAGAAAACGAAAAAATGCTTAGAAAAGCAATGAAGCAAACGAGTGCAAAGAATAAGATAATTTCAAAAAAAAAAAAAAAAACAATTTCAAAAATTTCAAAAAATACATGAAGAAAAAATTTTCATTTAATTTTTTCTTATAAACTTAAAAAAAAAATTATTTTTGCTCTATTTGAACTTAAAAAAAAATTTGACTTAAGAAAAAAAAATTGGATTATTTTTGTCAAACAAATAAATTTAAAAATTTTGATTTATTCTCTCCTCTAATTTTGGTTTCATTAATCGAATTAAAATTTTTTTATTATCAGACAAAATTGTCATTATTTTTGTTTTTTGATGTTAAAGTTGATAACATACTTTTGTAAATTTTAATGAATTTTTTTTTTAAATTTAAAGTTAAAAAAAAATTTTCAAATAAATAAAATAATGAATTTTTTTTTTTTTATTTTAAGTTTAAAAAAAATTTTCAAATAAATAAAATTTGAATTTAAATTCTTTTTCATTTTAAACTTTTAAATAAAAATGTTTCGAAAAAATAAATAAAAATAGTTTTTGTTTCCAATTAATTGTTTATTTCATTTTTGATTCAATTTTATTTTGAGAGAAAATTTTTGTTGAATATATTTTTCAGTGGTATATTTTATAATGTATGTACATATGTACATATTAATACTTTTTCCAATATTTTTTTGATTTTAAATTTCATAATAAATTCTTTTTACTAAAAACTTTTGAAAATTTTGAAAATAAAAATATTTTTCTTTCCTCATTTAAAAAAAAAAAAAATTTAATATACTGATAAGGAATTAAAAATATGTTGATTTTCAAAAAAATTGCTTGCTCAATAATTACAAGTTTTGAAAATTTTGCGTTATGAAATATTTTTCCTTCATGACTTTAAATTAAATGTTATTATTTTAATAAAAAAAAATTAAAAATAAATTCTAAAAAAAAATCAAAAATTTTCTTACTCAAATAACTATTTGAAAATATAGATTTTTAAGAAAAAACGCTTCATCATTAGCTTATAAAGCTTAAATTTAGAAAATCAAAAAGAAAAAATACGAAATCAATTATTTAATTAAAATTTCAACGAATTGCATAACCTTTAAATTTAATATAACAAAATTCAAAATTAAAATATATACAAACATATGCACATGAAAAATTTTTAATTTTTTATTTTTAATTTTTAAAATTTTTTTAATTTATTAAAATTTTTAAAAATAATTTTATTTAAATTTTTAATGATATTTAATTACAATTTTTTTAAATTAAAATTAAAAATAATTTTGTGTTATTAAAAAAAATTTTTGAATAAAAAAAACTTTAAAATTTTTGAATAAAAAAATTTGTTTGAATAAAACTGCATTTCTAATTTAAAAAAATAAAAAATTTTGAGTAAAAATATTTTTTTATTTTAATTTCAAAATCTTTTTATTTTAATTAAAATTTTTGATTAAATTAGAAATATTTAATTAAAATTAAAAAATATTTTAATTAATTCAAAAAAATATTTTTATTTTAAAATATTGATTATTAAAAAAAAATTATTTTCAATTTTTATTTAAAAAAAATAATTAAAATTTTTAATTATGAAAAAATATTGAAAATTAAAAAAGTGCTCACCCACAATTAAATTGAAAAAATAGATTTTAGAGGAGTTTTTCTTTTAGTTTTAATTATTTTTATTTTAATTAAAATTTTTGATCAAATTAAAAATATTTAATTAAAATTAAAAAAATGTTTAATTAATTCAAAGAAACACTTTTATTTTAAAATTTTGATTATTAAAAAAAATATTCTTAATTTTTATTTAAAAAAATTAATTAAAATTTTTAATTATGAAAAAATATTTAAAATTTTAAAGAAAAATTGCTCACCCACAATTAAATTGAAAAAATAGATTTTAGAGAAGTTTTTTCTTTTGCTTTTTAACCTTAAATTTAAAAGATGGAAAAAGACAGAAAGAAATTGTTTCACTGCATTTCTAATTTAAAAAAAAATATCATAAAAAATTATAGGAAAATTGAAAATAATTAATATTTAACTAGAAAAAATAAGAATTTTAATTTTTATTTAAAAGATTTGTTTAAATAATTATACTTATATTTAAAATAATAAAAATACGAAAACAAAAATGCAAAGAAAAATTTATATAAATAAAACATATGTACATACATACATATGTATGTATGCATTTGAGTAAAGCTAATTTGAAATTATCAACTATTGAATTAACATAGATTGTTAACTTATAAAAGCTTGTAAAAACTTGCACTGATTTGCCAGCTGATATCAACGCTGGTGCTTGCTACTTAAGCGAAGTGAATGAACGGCGCTACGCTTGTAACATCAGATTACGTACGCGCATGCGCCTGCGCCTTGCACTGTTGCATGTGCGATGCCAAAAAAGAAAGCGAAAGTATGATGCGCGCTGCGCAGCGCAGCAAGCGCTTGCCAACTTTTGCAGCATTTGTTATTAGTATACACATATGTATGTATATGTATGTGTGTGTGCAGTAGCTGCAATTTTATTTGATTTTCGATTTCTTTTAATATTCTCTCAGCTATTTGTATAATTGTTATTGTATTGGCATTATTGCCAACCACTTTTGCCGCGTGCTATTTGCAACTGTTGCACGTTTCTACTGCGTAATTACCGTTAATAGCCGTTTTGATAAATCATTGGAAGATAAACACACCGCAGCAAGTCAATAACATTGTGGCACGCACGTCTGGGGCGTGTGGCTGCAACATACATAGGCATACTATATATACATACATGCACAAATGCATTTTTTTGTTGCGTGGCATAAACCATTTGAACTTAGCGGAATCGTTTTGAGCTTATGTCTATATTTGGCGTATGATGCAACAATGAAACTTGTTGCACGCAACTGTTGTTGCATTGATGAGCTCAAAAACTAGCTGCGTTTCGTACTGGTTTTAGCAGCAGTGCACTTGTTGCAGGATGCTTTGTTCCTGCTTTGGTTTGAGGAGGAAATAATTATTGTTTTTTAATTCACAGGAAGTAAGTCGTGAGCAGAAACTCGTGAGGCAGACACGTTTTTGTTGATAATCCTTGAATATAACATAACTTATACGCGATGATTTCTGGATTAATTGGTTCCACAATAATTTTTGTCAACGATTACTGAACAGAAAAGAAGTCAGAGAACGCTCTTTATCATAATAAGAGACTCTGTCCTAAGCGAAATCTACGAAGATCGATCAGTGCTATAACCATTAGTCAGCTTTCGATCGGTCAGTTTGTATGGCAGCTATAAGCTATAGTTCTTCAATCTGAACAATATGTTCGGTAGATTATAGACGATGCCTTGGAAAATTATCTGTGCCAAATTTCGTGAAGATGTCTTGTAAATTAAAAAAGTTTTCTATACAAGAACCTGAGTTTGAGCGGTCAGTTTGTATGGCAGCTATAAGCTATAGTTGTTCGATCTGAACAATATATTCAGAGATTGTAGCAATACTTTGGATAATAATCTATGCTAAATTTCTTGAAGATACCTTGACAAATAAAGGAGGTTTCCATACAAGGACTTGAGTTTGAGCGGTCAGTTTGTATGGCAGCTATAAGCTATAGTTGTTCGATCTGAACAATATGTTCGTAGATTATAACGATGCTTTGGAAAATTATCTGTGCCAAATTTCGTGAAGATGTCTTGTAAATTAAAAAAGTTTTCTATACAAGAACCTGAGTTTGAGCGGTCAGTTTGTATGGCAGCTATAAGCTATAGTTGTTCGATCTGAACAATATATTCAGAGATTGTAGCAATACTTTGGATAATAATCTATGCCAAATTTCTTGAAGATACCTTGACAAATAAAGGAGGTTTCCATACAAGGACTTGAGTTTGAGCGGTCAGTTTGTGTGGCAGCTATAAGCTATAGTTGTTCGATCTGAACAATATGTTCAGTAGATTATAACGAATGCACTTTGGATAAATATATCTAGTGCTCAAATTTCGTGAAAATGTCTTGTAAATTAAAAAAGTTTTCTATACAAGAACCTGAGTTTGAGCGGTCAGTTTGTATGGCAGCTATAAGCTATAGTTGTCGGTTCCGACAAATGAGCTGGTTCTTGATAAGAAAAAAACGTTTGCAAAATTTGAGAACGATATCTCAAAAACTGAGAGACTAGTTCGCCTATACAGGCAAACAGACGGATATGGCTAAATCGACTCGGTTCACCATTACTCAGTCGATCAATTCTGTAAGAAATTCATTATATACTATCAAATTGCTTAAGACTCAAATTTATCCTATGAAAGAAATTGACCTTTAATAAATTTAATTGATTGTTACAGCTGTAATTATGATAAATCCCTTTATAGGAACCGAATACGATCGGTTTTCTTTGATCAGCGATCACAGCTTGCGATCAACTATTAATTCAAGCTAATTCTTTAAAGGTCGGTTAGATCACCAGGAAGCAGTTACAGTAGTTACAAGTAGTACAAGCTGTAGTTACACGTCCACCGCTAATATCCGGCCTTGTCTAGAACTCGGCTTAAATATATAAGAGCTTCCAGTTCAAGGGACTGGAAAAAGTATCAAAATTAGATCTCAGTTCTCTATTAAACTATTCAAGATCTGTCCATGACGTGACATCCAGTAATATTTTATTTCTTGCAATTTGTGGATGCCATTCCAAAAGAAATACGCCTATTTTTGACACTTTGTTCTGATGTGAACCGAATTCCAGTCGGGTCGTTCTGCATCGACCCGAAAGTTAGAAGATCTGGGCAATGAAGCGGGTAAGACCGACAAAAGCTCATCACCGCTGTTGTTCAAATAGTTCTTAACCAGTCTTACAACAGAAGGTCGAGCGTTTGACATGGCGGACTCCCAAAAAACTGCGAGCTCTTCTTGTCTTTGGCAACAATTTTCATCGAGTAATGCTTGCAATTCCTCATTTTCAAGCATTCTTGACCCTTAAAGGTATTCTTCGTCTTCCAAGCAAAAATCAACACATTTAAAGCGTGCAAATCACTTTTGCCGCAATCGCTGAGATAGAGTATGTTCATCACATACTCTTGCCGAAATACGATGGCTTTCAACTGAGGCTTCAAGTGATACGTTTTTCTTAATACATCCGAGCTTAACAACCTAAGTCCATTCCACATCACTTATTCCACAATTTCCATAGCAATTTATAAATTAATAAAGTTATTAATCTGAATTGTTTTTCTTTTAAAGCTCTTAGCTCTATTTCAGTCAGCCGAATCACAAAGCAATGCACGTTACAGTCGTCGCAGACCCGCATTAGGAAATGCCAAAGAAACCATCGAAGCTGCCACAGAAAAGTCTGAAGCAACTGCTGATCAACTAGCTCTTGCCGCTAACCATGTAGATAAGAATCCACAAAGGCGTAGTGGCGCTTATGCTAGAGACGGAGATGGTAAGTTCAAAGAAAACTGAGAGATTATAATTGCGTGGCCTGTTAAGTTATATTTCTGTTCCTTAGAATATCCTTATGGCAATTTGGAAATGAATCTCATACGTCCGGAGAGCGAACCGGTGCACACACAGATCACAGCCAAGTACACGAGCACGTTAAGTGCATCACGGCCTTACGAGTCAGGTTCATTGGAAGATGCCGAAACTGCTGAGGAATATGTAGCTAATGCCATGAAGATGCAACGTTATGGCACACGTTTACGCGAACCCATACGCATACTGTCCACTGAAGATGCGCTGCAAGCTGGACCGAAGACACCGCCAGCACAAACTAACGACGAGTCGACGGACGAGAGGAACGCTCCATCGCCAAGCAATATCAAATTTGAGTACTACCATACCGCAGCACAACAACAACAACTACAACAACAACAGTTGCAACAACAAACGCCACAGCATTTGGATAATAACCACCAGTCACTTTTGGAGGCGCAAATGCAAGCACAATTGCAGGCGCAAATCCAACAAGCCCAACAGGCGCAACAGCAAGCGGAAAGTCAGCAACAACCACTGGAAGCGCAAACGGAACGTGGTCAAGCAATTGTTGTGGGAAGTGCCAATGACGGCGTGCCGCAGCAGGTAGCGTCTGCTTACAATCGAGATCCGGTAACGCGCTCTTACGAGGTTTATGATGACAGCAGTGCCTACGAAGCCAGTGTGGAGGCCGGTGCAGGCGGTGGTAGTACTGTCGCTGACGGTGATGGCGTCGATCGTCACTACCGCACAAAATATCTCTTTCAACCTGCCTATCAAGGCGTCAGTGTTGCACCAGCAGAGCCCGAGCCAGAGCAACTACGCGGCTCCGCATCAACGGAAATACCCAAAGCGGAGATAATGAAGCAGATCGAAAAATCGGTAATGAAATACATGAAAGAGCTGGAAGCCGAAGGCAAGATCGTCACTTCGCCGCAAGAGCCGAAAACATATTACAAAATGGTAACTGTGCCAGTCGATGAGAAGCATATTACATCGACAACAACACGTCCGAAACATTCCGCTGCTACACCCGCACACAATGCTGTGTATGCGAGTGGCAGTGAAAGTGGCAATCCGTCATCAGCGTCAGCAACTGGATCATCGCACCGTACGTCCACGCATGGCAGCATTTCCGGTTACTCCAGTTCACGTCACCACGCACCCAAACATCAGCTCAAGTCTACGCAACGCTATCAATCCGAAGCCGAGACTGCTTATCGCGCACAAGCCGGCGCACATCAGGCGCATGAGGTCGGCGAGGCGCTGGCGCCAAATGTTGAATTCGTTTACAAGATCAAGACACGCGCACCACTGCAAACGGCCACCGTGAAAACGATTTCGAAACCATATACGTTGCCACTTAAAGGTACCTACGACCATTTCGATCATAGTGCAGCGCTGAAGCATATCGAGGACTTTGATCTTTCGCATGTAGTCACGACACAAGAGCCCGATGAGCGTCCGACTTCGTTGAGCGCGAGTGTCGCAAACAAGCCAAATAAGCTTTACTTTAACTCGGAAATCTATCACGATATTAACTCTCTGCCATTCAAGCCGGAAAAATCACGCACGCTGTCCACGGCTGGCGCTGGCGCAGCAGCTGCCGAGTATCGCAAACTAAAAGCTAGTAGTGGTGAGTTAAGCGTCGATTATAAAGGTTACTCCGGCTACTTTGCGGAACCTAGCGCACAAACAGACACATCCGATGAAAAAGACACAAGCGCTGGGTCTAGCGCGCAGTTGTCAGAAGATGGCTACCCCGTCATGAATCCCTACCAGTACGTGCTGAAGAAGGAACCACTGCCGCACAAATATGAAGAGACCAGCGCCAGTTGGGTTGAGGCGCACGCTAAACCTGCCTACGCGGCATTGAGCGCCTCACAGAAGGGACTAGAATACGACAGCTACAGTCCGAAATTCAACAATAATCCCGAAGGCTACGGCTACCAGCACACATACAAAGCGGAACGTGAACGAGAACGCGAACGCGAAAGAGAACGGGAACGTGAGCCACAGCATAGCGGTCACAAGTACGCCGTCAGTCGCTTGCCTAGCGGTAGCAACAGTAAGCGTGGCAAGCGCGGCGGTGGCTTACCATATCCCAATGTAAATAAGAAGGCGCTGCGTAACGCGGCCGTAAAAGATATTGAGGCGAACTTGGCACTACGTCCGCCGCCGAAAAATTAACGCTCCAGGCTTGATTTTTAATGCATGCAAATATTTTTAGTTTTTCGTTTATTTATTGATTTATGTTTTCTTTTAATATAACTGTTTCTACGGCACTATTGTATGCGCGCCTGCAGTTATGCAAAGACATTTCTACAAATTACGTATTACTTTTTAAAATATATGCCAATTTCCGAGTGCAATGTTAGCTTAAGTATATGTTTATAATAAAATAATAACGGTATTTAATTGTGTTTATATTATAGTGAATATTATTACTTATATATAAACCGTTTTGTATTTATTTATATAATAAACCATGTAAAATGTCAAAATTTTCGTAACTGAGCGCCTAAAAGTAGACTACAAAGAGGATTAGTGTTACCAACTTTTCAGACCTTTTCAGACTTACTCGAAGAGAAGAGTATTTAAAACGATGAGAAGATGAAGTATTTTGAACGTGATGAAACCTTTCCTATTAGCATATAAAGGATGATCCAATTCGAGGCTCCCCACTTTTTGAAAGAAAAAACACAGTAACTTTAAATTTAATAAGAATAGTTTATTATTATTCGAAAAAATATTCTTTGGCATTTATTTTTTTGAAAATTATCTCCTTCAAATGTTGGCCGCGGCTACGTCTCAGATGGTCCATCTGTTGAGTTCAGTGACTTTTTCGAGCATATCGGTTGGTAGCTGGAGAATGACACACGTGATGTTTTGCTCCAAGGCCTGAATCGAAGCAGGATTGTCCGCTTAGTCGTTAGACTTTACATATCCCCGCATCAAAAAGTCTAACAGTGTGATATCCCACGATCTTGATGGCCAAGCGAACGGTCCGAAACGTAAATTTATCTGCTCACCGAAGTGTTCTCTCACTATATCCATTGATCTGCTGCGATGTGTGGAAAGTGGCGCCGTCTTGTTGAAACCAAATGTTGCCGAGATCACGAGCTTCAATTTCAGGCAACAAATAGTCGGTTATCATGGCGCGGTAATATTCGCTATTAACGATTACGTTCTCACCGGCATAATTTTTGAAGAAATATGGTCCGACGATTCCCCCGGCCCACAGACCGCACCAAACCGTCTTTTTTTCTGGAATAAATAACAGCTCTTAAATCTCTTCAGGTTGCTCTTCGTCTTTAATGCGGCAATTTTGCTTGTTGACATACGCATTGAGCCAGAAATGGACCTCGTCGCTGAACAAAATTTGGCTAAAAACGTCGGTACTTCTTGGAACTTGGAAGATTCATAAAGCGAAGCGTTGTCGCTTGGGAACGTCGTGCGGCTTCAGTTCTTGTGCAAGCGCTTTCCATTTAAGATCTGGACGTAAAATGCGCCAAGTCATTCCATACGTCAGTCCGAGTTGCTGCGAACGGCGCCGAATCGACTCACCGCGGTCTTCGTGTACACCCTCAGCTGCGGCTGCTATATTTTCTTCCCTGCTTGCTGAACTCGCTCTATTTGGTCGAATATTATCCAATAAGGAATGCTGGATCTCAAGATTAGTGATCGTGTTACGACTAGTACGAGGCATAGGACGATTATGTTGACCATAAGCTGATTCAAGCGCGCGAAACACATTCTTTAGAGAAGGTGAATTTTAGAAATAAAGTTGAGCGAGTTGTAAACGTTGTTCAGGCGCAAGTCTTTCTATGATAAAATGTTAAACAATACTGAATCTGAATCGATCTGTCAAAAAAAGGCTATGGAAAAAAGTATTCCTGCTTGGATCATCAGTTACATATTTTTTTATTTTTCTAATTCTTTGTCGATTTTAATGTTCTCTAATAACAAAATTCTATTGTTTAGTCGGCAGTTGACATCAGTCTTTGAGAAAATATGTTCGCCTTAATAAACATATATATCAATAAATATCAGTTGGAAGCGTTCGAACTTCCGCACTTTTTTTCGTATTATCAAATGCAACCATAAAGTTCCCAGGTTGCTTATACTCAAACCACAATTATGTTGATATATAGTATTTATACAGAGTAGGATTACGGTACAAAAAGTAACCAACCCAACCAGCGACTTGTTCAGCTACTTGTTGGTGGCTCTTTCTTTTAATTCTCATTAATCTTAACACATATTGTGTTAATAAAAAATGGGCCTGTGCAAAAACTATCGAAATTTCTTCATAAAACCAATTTATGTGGAAATATATTTCACAAAAGATTTAAACATATTTTAAACTGTTACTTTCTGTAGCTGCTAAGATACTTCTGCGACCACCCTTACAAACCCATTCAGCATATCTCTTTCAAAGAAAAAAAAATAATTCTAAATTGATAACAATATATATTATAAATTTTCCATGCGAAAATTTTAAAGCAGAACTTTGCAACTGCGGTTGCCTGCACAAGCTTCGCTAAAGCTACAAGTATAAAATGGATTTTCCGCTGTGGCGCCGAGTCAGTACATTGCAGTGCCACCAGAGAAGAAGTGGGATTTGTTAATTTTGTTTTTATTGCTAATTCATACAGTAAGATGTCGCTTAGCGCATATGGACTACCGAAACCCGTCAATGTACGCAATGATGTCCGTCATAATTGGGAGGTCATGCAAACTGTTTATAAACTCTACAACGAACAGAAGTTCACGGATATTGTATTCGAGTTTCCTTACACGACATATAAGTATGTTTCTGTTGTGAACTGTTGTTGAAATTCTCGATAGGATAATATACCGTTTTAATAGATTTACAGCACATCGCCTAATTCTCGCAGCGGCAAGTCCATATTTTCTAGAACTCTTCGACAATGCCGAAGACGTTTGCAACTTGCTAACGGTAACGAAAATGGATAGTGATACTTTCGAAGAATTGGTGGTCTACTGCTACAACGGACAGACGGATATTACAGCTGGTAATGCGGAGCGTATGGCCAAAGGAGCTATGCTGTTACGTTTATACGAAGTGGTTGATATTTGTGTGAATTATATGATGGATCATATAAGTGATTTCTTAGTGCGCAAGCTGATACCATTGGCAGCGGAATTGGAATACGAAAAATTTGAAACGCGCTTACTTGCTTATATTGTGAAGAATTTTAAGGAGGTGAGTTAAAATTTCTGCGGGAACTCTCTGTGGCATGTGAGGTAATCACTTCGGCGCGACGCATCCTGGGTAACGCTAAATGACCTGCGGCCTCCACGGCTTGAGAAAACTTTTAACGTTCCTTTGAGCTACGTTTCAACTCGGAGTATGATTTCAGGACTAAAGCTTTTTTGGATTTAGTTGAACCCTCGGTTTGGTGGTCAACGTGTTCCGTCGCCTGAGCTTGTGGGAGTGAAACCCTGTAAAAATAGCTGGTGGGTTAATGTCGAGGCTACTGCTGTCCTGTTAAAACATTGGCGGACCTCACAGTACATTCCTCTCCCATCCTCATTAAGTTCATATGGTAGATAATCTTAGAACCATTAAAAGCGACTACTTTTTGTGAGTTCAGTAACGCCTCTGAATGCGGCCCAAACGAACATGAATAGAAAGGCAGTACAAACGAAGCGTATGAGGATGAAAATAGGTCGGAACCAACCTTGAAATTGAACAGGGTTCTGGGATGGTTAGTGCCTAAGGCAACGAAATCAACCATCACGAAGGGTAGTGAACAAAATTACCTTTTAAAAGCTCGGTTACCGGCTAAGTATTGTCCAGCTAGCTGGAAACGAAGATAAGGCTGAGATGCGAGGCGAATACGCCAATACCAGCAGAAGAACCTGTGTTTGGATCACGATGGGTTCGAGGACCTAAGGCGATATTAAGACCTACGGGGGAAAGAAAGTGACGGCGGGAGAAGGTTGAAGTCGGACCGAAGCATGGTAGCAAATAACCGGCATCATCAACGTTCAGCGAAATCGCTAACTGACTCAAAAGAACTAAGCTGTGTGTTCATAGTAGGGAGAAGTTGGTCAACTCTCACCATAAATGGAAGCAGATCACGCAGGCTATATCTTCCTGAAGGTGATCAAGGCAAGCTCCGCGCCACCTCTTGGTATGAGACTATGTGATATCGACAAGCTGGTCAGGTGTTCCGACGAACGGTCGGTCTCCCAGTATAAGAAGCTGTAGGCAAAGTTGGTTAGATCTGAAAAGGAGGTAGACTAGAGGCTTTGGCCAAGGTGATTTCGAAATTAGAGGGTGAAATCTGAAACATTCGTTCAAAGATCGCACAAAAAACGGAAAAGCTTCTGACGCAAAAATGTCAATGCAGAAGGAGGAGAAAAGTTCAAACCATTGCATACATAGTAGAGCTTATATACCCAACTTGTTTTTAGTAGAATGTAAGAGAAGCTCCTTTTCATCCTGTACTTTCATAACATTTCGAAAAGTATTATGCTGAAACTGAGTATCCGTTAAAGATCGAACTATTTTAACTGTACTAAACTGAACTACTACAATTAGGTTGTCGGTTCTCACAAGTGTTAAGGGAAGTTAAGGACCCATTTATAAAGTTCTGAGTTACTCATGTGTTTCACATAAAAATCAACTTTCAGGTTAACAGAAATGGCGAAATATTTGATCTCAACGTGACACAATGGAAATTCATTATAAAAGAACTAGACGTCAATGTGGTTTCCCAAGCGGATATATTTTTGGCCATCAAAGGCTGGTACGAGCAAAATGCCACTGAGCGTCAGCAGTACCTGCCCGATTTGATCGGTTCGCTTACACTTACCGAATTCGACAACGACTTCCTAAGACAGCAAATCAAACCATTACCCGGTTGTGAAGATTTAGCAACTGAAGCGCTTAAGAAACGTGGCGAACTGCCTTCATGGGTCGCGATACAGAATTGGGGCGAAGTAAGTAGATATATAGTATATATTTACGAATATATTTAAAAACCAGCCGAAAGCCTATGATGCTAGCGCTGCGTACTTTAGTTTATATAATAATTTGTTTATTATGTAAGCTTTAATAAAATAAAAAAAAAAAAAAATATTTAAAAACAAACACATTAATTTTTTTAATTTTTAAGGATTGGTTGGGTTATAAGGACATCTTGCTTTACAATCAGGCTAAAGAGGAATGGATAAAAGCAACACGCTTGGAAATTAAAAGATATTATTTCAGCACAGCGTTTATGGCGAATAGTCTCTACTTCATCGGCGGACGCAGCAGGGCTGGCGTAAGCAAAGCTGTGCTCAGCTACAATTTGCTAACAAAAAAATTTTCAACGATGCCGTCGTTGCAAGATAAGCGCACTGCTGCTTGTGTTGCAGTGATGAATAATTCTATATATGTTTTTGGCGGTAAGGCGGATAATGCGTTGACTAGTGTGGAATGGTAAGACTGCTGGTAGACCGCAGATGCTGGTAGTGTTCTAATATTATGATATATTACAGTTACAGTACGTCAACAGAGCGTTGGGCGTTTAAATCTGGCATGCCTACACCTCGCGCTGCAGCTGGTGTTGCCATCTTGAATGCTAATATATACTTAATAGGTGGCAAGGACTTACGCACGTTAAACCGAGTAGACGTTTATAATGTCTCCACAAATAGATGGTATGATTGTAGTCCAATGACCGAAGCACGTGAAAGTCCAGCTGTAAGTACGAATTCGGCTAAAAAAGTGATATTTTGACCGAACGCCGATTATATTTTGAAAATTTAGGCGTAATTCATGCAACATTTATTTGTTATTCTTTAGAAATGAACACTAAGTCACATCGTTCATATGATTTCCCACTATTTCCGAATATAGCGACACCTAGCGGACATATTTCTTTCGATATAGTCCCAATTTTTTAGAATCTTTCCAAAATAGCAGAAAAATGCAAAAAAAAAAAAATTAATTTCAGGTAGCTGTGCATCAAGGCCTTATTTACGCAATGAGTGGAGGTTTCAGAGATTTAAAAACCGTCGAACGTTACGATCCAAAGCAAGACAAGTGGACTAAGGTTGGCTGCTATGTGATACATACAGATTTTCGATTTTGTTTTTTTTTTTTTTCAAAAAACAAACATTACATTACAGATAGCTTCGTTGAATGTCGCACGTAGATATATCTGTGCCGCCTCAATAGGTGATCAATTGTGGGCATTTGGTGGTGTGATTGGCCCCGCACAGTGGGACGATACTGTCGAGGTTTACGATGAGGCCAGCGATAAGTGGCTGGTAAAGAAAAAATTACCGGTAACTGGAAAGTTTGATTGTGTAACACTGCCTACAAACTTGGTCCATAATCTTAATTGAGATGCTCGAAAAGATGTAAAGCCTATGAAATATTTAATTACAAGCAAATTTATAAAATAACAAGAAAAAACGTTAACTTCGGTTGCACCGAAGCTAAATACCCTTCACAGGTGCATTTCTGTTAGTAACTATTTGTTCAGTTTGTATGGAAGCTGTATGCTATAGTCAACCGATCTGAACAATTTCTTCGGAGATTACAGTGTTGCCTTAGAAAATAATATATACCAAATTTCGTGAATATATCTTGTCAAATGTGAAAGTTGTCCATACAAGAACTTGATTCAGATCGTTCAGTTTGTATGGCAGCTATTTGCTATAGTCAACCGATCTGAACAATTTCTTCGGAGATTACATTGTTGCCTTAGAAAATAATATATACCAAATTTCGTGAATATATCTTGTCAAATGTGAAAGTTGTCCATACAAGAACTTGATTCAGATCGTTCAGTTTGTATGGCAGCTATATGCTATAGTCAACCGATCTGAACAATTTCTTCGGAGATTACATTGTTGCCTTAGAAAATAATATATACCAAATTTCGTGAATATATCTTGTCAAATGTGAAAGTTTTCCATATAAGAACTTGATTCCGATCGTTCAGTTTGTATGGCAGCTATATGCTATAGTGGTCCGATATCAGCCGTTCCGACAAATGTGCAGCTTCTTGAAGAGAAAATGACGTTTGCAAAATTTCAAAATGATATCTTAAAAACTGAGGGACTAGTTCGTATATATACAGACAGACGGACAGACGGACAGACAGACGGACATGGCTAAATCGACTCAGCTCTACATACTGATCATTTATATATATTCTTTATAGGGTCTCCGACGATTCCTTCTGGGTGTTACAAACTTCGTGACAAACTTAATATACCCTGTTCAGGGTATAAAAAGTATTAACTGAGAGTATATATAAACACCATGTTTAGTACGTTCTCATTTGAGACTTGAAAAGAATAATATGAGCTTCAAGTGATACATTAGACTGCTGATTGACCTAATTGTTCCCGTACGAGGTTTGATGGCTAGAGCTACGGATCCCATATCGTGTTAATCATTATTTCTAAAAGAAAGAGTGTTGAACATTCTTCATGAGACTCGAAGCGTCATAGATGTAAACAGGGGGTTCCACAGGTGCTCTCTATGTTGCAGTCTAACTTCTAGAACTCGAAACTCCCTCAAACACAAGAGTGATTTTCTGCTTCCTCATGTGATTATGACGTCGAAGAATGGAATGGAATGGAAATGTAAACCGCTATCTCTTCGACCTTTATCGCTTTCTCGAAACTAACACTTTAACCCACTGAATCCACAGTGACTATATTCACTAACTGGAAGGAGGAGTACATACTTGACCTCAATATTGCAGTCGATGGCGTTAAAATTCCGACTGTCCATAACCCTAAGACTTTATGTGTCGTTATTCGACAGTCTGTGTCCCTCACACGACCGCGATTATTGCCAAAGTACAGAGCCATAACAAAATCCCCTGTCGCTAGACGACAGCACATGGAGAAAGATCAAAGAAACGTTGTTGGCAACTTACAAGGCAATCGGCCGACAGGTCCTTAATTACGCCGTACCAATATGGTCGCCTGGTAAAGTGATACGGAGACGAGGAAGCTACAGACATGTCAGAACACTGTACTTCGGACTATAACCGGATGCCACTTGATGTCTTCCAACGAACAACTTCACAGTGAGGCTTGTATGCTACAAATTAAGGATCATAAGGAACTACTCTCCAAGCAGATTCTGTTGGGGTGCTTCCGTAGAAATCATCCCTACAGTCAGCTGCTTGTAATGGCATTGCCTCCTAAGAGCATCATGATGTCCTTCCTCAACTCTGTCGACGATATAAAACAATACGCCGACCAGAGTTCGAACGCAAACAAAACGTCAGACATGCACTGGCCGCCCTGCACAATGGAGTCACTAAAACCTTCACCGACCCCCTCTCAGTGAATGGCGTACATGGAGTCAAACTACCACACATTGCAGACGACGAGCTCGAGTTGCCGGGAGAATTGAAAGTGACCCTTGCGCAGCTTCGCTCCGGATACTGTAGCAGGTTAAACTATTTAGAAGCGACCCTGACAAATCATATATACTTGTATGTCTAGCATACAACCTCTTCGCTCTTCGCTTTGTCCTGTTAATCCTACAACTCTGACACCCTTCTCCCTATGGGCCGACTAAATCGAAACTGCACGTTTCCTGAGCCTACCGTGGGATGACCTCGATGACAACTTATCTCATGCTTGACATCCTAACGGGAACTAACCGGGTGTAGCCGTAACTCACGGAGTCAACTTGCCTGCAACATAAACCAATATTTTTTTTTTCTTATGAAACACTCATTTTTATTTAATTTACAATTGACGAGCATTAGAAGGCTCAGTCTTCTATTTTAACTATATACACAATTAAAAATACAAGTTAATTTTTCTAAAATAATTAGTGAATGTTGCGCTCCATTTGCAATGAGTGTGACCGCTGTATAAAAAAGTTTCAAAATGAACCACAACATAAAAAAAAAATTTGGCAGCACCGTCAAGCTACCAATTTTACATCACTAAAGGCAAACGACCGCGACTTTCAGTTTTTCTTTTTCAAGCTCAACTCGTTTCTCTCACTCCGTCTCTTTTTATCTCTTTCTGGCTTGTTGTTCACAGCACTTATTCATGATGATAGTGTTCGTAGTGCTCCAGATGTGGTTCATGATGCTCGATTTCGTGATGTCCATGCCCATGGATATGTGACTCACTCTCTTCTTCCAAGACCAAACCGTGATTGTGGCTGTGCTCAGTTTCGGGATGTAAAATTTTCAATTTCTGCTTGGTACCGCCAATTTCGATGGGATTCTTGAGCAAGTGTTTGTCCTTGATATAGACCGGTACCGGATGATAATGATGGAATTTGACACTTTGATGTGAAGTGGCATGTTTGTGCTCTACCTCATGATGGTGTTCCGATTCTTCAGGTTCCTTATGGTGCTCGTACTCGTGATGTTCGAAATCGTGTATTTTTAAAGCTGTTGCCAAGGTTAGCAAACAAGCAAAACAAAGTAGCTGTAAGGGAGTTTTATCGTAAGTATGTGGGCAACAAATGGGAGGGAAATGAGTAACTGAGTTTTTGATTAATAATTTTGAATCGCAAATATGTAAAACAAACGGAATTGAAAATATTTTAATACAGTATTTATATATTTGGCGTTACAATTTTTTATGAAAAAAAAAAATAAATAAATTTTGAAAAATTTTTTTATTAGAATTTTAATAAAAAAAAATTTTAAAAAAAATTATGTTAAATTATTCAATAATATAAACATTTTAGTAAGTCACAATTTTTAATTTTAATAAAACAAAAGAATAAAATAAAAAAAATTTAACATTAAAAAAAAATATGAAACATTATAGAAAGTTGATAATAGAAATCGATTATATATAATTATTAACTTTAAATTTTTACAATGTTTTAATGAAAGTTAATTACTATTATTATTTCGTAATTTTTGTTTTTAGATTTATAGTAAAAACATATAATAAAATATTAACTTTATTGAAATTAATTTTTTTATTTTTATTTAAAGCTAATAGTCTTTTAAAAATTAATACGCTTTACAAAAAAAATAATAACAATAGAAAAATATTATATTTTTTTAGCTTTTTCGAATCAAGAAAATAATTTCGAAAAACATTTTGAAATAATAAAATAATTAATTATTGATTTTAATCATTATTATTATTTTTTCTTCACTGATTTTTATAAAAATTAAAAAAAAAATATTAACATTATTTTTATTTAGTAATTATTACTTTATTTTTAAAGTAAATTATTATTTTTTTTTTGTCTAATTAATTATTTCCAAATTTATATTAAAAACATACCTACTTAAAAAAAATTAAAATAGCACATATTTATATTTGTTTTTTTAAAAATATGTTCCAAAAGCACTTTGAAATAAACAAAATTTTTAATTATTGATTTCAATAATTATTACTGTTATTATTATTATTTTTTTAATTTTAATTGTAATAAAAATTCCTTTAAAAAATATTTACATTACTGAACTGTTTTTTTTTACTATTTTTTCAAGATTTATATTAAAAATTCCTATATTTTACAAAAATAATTATGGCAAATATAAATACATAGTATTTTATTATGCTTCCGAAACAAAAAAATTATTTTTGAAATTGTTTTCGAAAAATAAAACATTTACACTATTGATTTTATTAATACTATTATTTAGATTTTTTTGCATTAATTATTTTGTTTTAAATATAATAAATTTAATTATTATTTTTTTAATTTTTATATTAACTTAATTTTTTTTAATATGTCATTATTTTTATTTCTAAAATTTGTAATAAAATATCAAATTCTTAAAAAAAATAATAATAATAATCATGTTTGCGAAAAAAAATCGGAAATCATTTTCAAATAATGAATTATTTCCATTATTTTAATAATTAATGTCATTATTATCTTTAAATCTAAAATGAAAATCCTTATAAAAAATATGTACATTATTGAATTTAATTTTTTTTAATATTTTTTCCAAGATTTATATAAAAAGTTAACATATTTTACAAAAAAAATTATGTTTTGTTTCTTTTCGAACTAAAAAAAATTGTTTTCAAAAGCATTTTCGAATAATAAAATTTTTACATTATTGATTTTTTTAATATTATTATTTATTTTTTTTATTATTTATTTTTTTTTTTTGATATTTCGAAAATAAGAAAAAATAGTTTCCAAAAGCAATAATAGAATATTTACATTATTATTTTTTCCCATATTTTACAAAAAAGAAATTAGTAAGTTTATTATAAAATTTTTAATATTTTTTTTTTGTGTTTTCGAGTAAACAAAATAGTTTTCAAAACTATTTTCGAATAATAAAATATTATTATTTCTGTTCTATATTTTACAAAAGAAAATTAATAGCAAAGATTTTTTGTGTGTTTTCAAGTTAAAAAAAATGGTTTTGAAATACATTTTTTTTCATTAATTTTATTTCCAAAATTTATAAAAAAAATGTCATATTAAAAAAAATTACTTTCCGAAAAAATTTTTTTCAAAGAATTTTTAATTAACAAAAAAAAATTTTTTATTTAAAAAGAAAACTTTCACTTCAATTCTTACGATAAATTTCAGCATTTTACAGGACACTCCACGAAATTAACAGCTAACAGCAGGCACGCGAGCGCACACACACACAAACGCACGTTCTTAAGCGAGCGTCAGTCAAGGATAGATATTTTCCTTTGCCTTATTTTCTATTTGCTTGCACTTTTTTCTAGCTTACACTCTCACTTTCTATGCAACACCCGAAATGGAAGAGACGTTGTTAACCGTGGCAGCTTAGCGTACTGAATGTGGCCAATGTGCGCTTACCAGATTCGATTTATACCATTTGGCATGCGCTGCTGAGCCATAGCTAAACAACAGCTACCACAACAACAACAACATTTGACAATTTAATGGAAAATCGCCGCGTACTGGCGAACTGGTGAAGCGATCGGCACCCGGTTTTGTATTTAACGGGGAGCACACAAGAAAAAAGTGTTAAAACTGTAATAGCGACAACATACACAAACAACAAATTGAATATGAACAACAATAGCAGTGTGCGGAGTTAGTGCAAAGCTAACGAACTCGCTGCATTCGATTTTCCCAGCCAATTTCCTTTTCTTTTGTTTAGTTTTTAACTCTTAAGCGCTTATGTTGTTGCTAAACCGTTATTTATGACAGCTACTTTCCTAGGCTTATCACTAGTGAATACCCAACAAGTCGCAATTGGTAAATTTAAAACTTACTTCATTAAAAAAATCTGCTCAAATATTTTCAAGCTCCCAAAATCACCCTTTTCTGTACCAAGCGCGAGAAAATGCGACGTGAGGAGCCTCGTCAGTCGGTTAGGTAAAAACAATAGCGCCGAAGAACGTACCGTTACTGCACTTAACCTCAAATGCCACCGAAAAGTTTTCATTTTTCAGCAAGCCAAGAAAAGCCAAAAGGAAACGTTAAACCAAAAAATTACATAACAAAGAGTAAGCAGGATTCGTTATGAAAGAGAAAAAGGTTAAGAGTAACGTGCGAAAACGGAAGAAAAATACGGGAAACATGTTAAAAAGTAAATTAGTAACGCCTAAAAAATCACTTTTACTCTCTACATTAATGAAACGCTATAGATCTATGTCAAGGAAGCTAGAGGAAAGAAGAGAGAGAAAGCAGAATTTTAAGTAAAATTACCGTAAAACCGTAAACAAGCTTTCTTATCGGTATGCAAAAGAAAAATAATACACGAAAGCTCAAAAGCTCTACTTTACTCCAAGCAGAGTCTAGTAGTAAGAAATAAATAAAGATTCTCAAATGAAATAAAATAAAATAAATCACATATAATTCTAAATAAAAGCACTGAAATACCCTGTGCTGGCTAAAAAAGCTTTAAAGCTCACACGCGTGTCACATATAACTACAGTAAACCACAAGGGAACTAGAATATGAATAAACCAAAAATATCGAAGACATCAAGTGCATAAATGAAAGCTTAATATGAAAGCTAATAGAAAGTGATAGAAGTAATCAACAAAAGAATTCAAAAACAATGTAAGAATTTTTAAAGCTTAAAATCTTTACTCAACAAACAAATCTCAAAGCGCTAAAACTAAATGAATGCAAAAAAAATAAATAAATTGACTTGATAAAGCTTAAAGCTCTTAACTGATTACCTGAGATCACACAGAAAGCATGAAAAAAGTTAACTTAAAAAGCTTTACAAAACTAGGCGCTAATTTACAGCAGCCAACAGAAAACGTCTCAAAAGCTTTAAAGCTCTTTTTGTCACAAAACGTATAAGTAGATGTAGCGTTAGCCACATCTCCTCCGACTTATTATTAAAACTCTTATGAGAGTAAAAAATAAGAATAAATTTAATTAATTGGATTTCTTAAAAGCTCAATTGGAACGGCATGCTCAACGAAAGCTTTTGCAATTTTAATCAGTGACTGATAACTTTTTGCAGCTGATTAAAGCGTTGAGAAAGGATTATTTTTTTTGAAAACTTCACCAGCAAAATGGAAAGCTCGAAGAAAAAGCTCAGCTTTTTAGCAGCTTTTATTGGTGAAGCTTTCTTTATTGTAAATATTCTCTAGCGGTTTGTTATGCATACCAAAAATGTGAAGAGATATTTCGTCACCGGCATCATCGGCATCTGAAGCTCCCAAATGTAATGCCACTCAAAACGCTAAATTTTAACGTAAATGTTACGCATACGCACCGCACCAGCTCGGTAATGGCAGCAATAATAATGCCCAAAAACGGCAGTGACGATTTGAAAATTGTTGACAATGAAGCAGTGCAAAAAAGTTATACGTTTTGACAGGTGGCAATGACAATTTAATGAACAGTTATCAGAAATAGTAAGATGAAGAGGACTTGATGAGAAGCAAATGAAAATTGAAATTAGAAATCAAGATATTCAAGTTTAATTATCGCAACAAAATATTTTTGTAATGAAATATGTGCGCATGCGCCGTTAGCTGACACGCACCACAAGTGCAAGGTAGCAATTTGTGCGCATGCGTAGTCTACGCAATATACATTTATACATACTATGTATGAGCAGATACGGTCATTGCAATTTGTCATATATACATACATACATATGTATGTATATACATATATTCATTACAAAGTAAACAAAAATTGTAAATATATCTATATAGACAATAACCCAAGATCGTATAGAATACTACGGTTGTTTAACGGCGCGGCGGATTTTTAAAAAGCCAACCAATTCTCCCGTCTCAGCGGTCTATTATAAAATCTCAAAACTACAGATCAATTTACGTAGTACGCATTAGTCCATACGTTTATCCATGATGTTATTAAATCTTACATAATTTTTTCGCGACGCGGCATTAACACTCTTTTAGCGTTGCAAGTGTTGCTGACAAAATAAGTGTCGTTTTAGAGAAACAGGGTTGCCAGTATATCAAAATTTTTGTAAATTTCCTAATGCTTTTTTTTTAAAAAAAAACATCTATTTAACCATTTTTTTTAATAAGATATGCAAATTTTCAAAAAGTAACATAAATATTAAAATAGAATAAAAATAAAAATAATAATAAGAAATAAATTTTTTTACAACTTTTTTTGGAAAAAATTTTTATTTTTGCTAAAATTATTTTTTTAATTATAAATAAAAATGAAAAACAAATATTTTTGATTAAAACAAATATACACATGTATGTACATATGTATTTTTTGAACATTTTAGGAAAAAAAAAATTTTTTTAAAAATAAAAGAATTATTTTTTAGAAAACAGGAAAAAAAATTTTTAGAGAAAAAAAATTATTTTTTAGAAACTAAAAAATAAAAAATGTGTTTTTAGAGAAAAGTAAAAAAAAATATTTTATTTATAAAATATTTATATTTATGTTTATATAAACATTTTTTAGAAATATTTTTTTAGAACACTATTATTTTTTTTATTACTTTTTATTAATTATAAATAAAATAAAAATCAGCAATAAATAATTTCATTAGAAAAAGATAGATGTATATTTTTTGGATATACATACGCATATTTAAGAGAACAATTTTTTTATTAGAAAAAATAACAAAATTAAACAAGAAAATAATTTTTAAACAAATTAGATTACATTTTTTGTTACATTTTTTTTATAAAATTATTCAAGAAAAAAATTAAAAATTATTTATATTAAAATTATTATAAATATTTTTTCAGAAAATATTTTTTTCTCTAAAAAAATAATATTTTTTCTAAACTATAAATAAAATAAAAATAAAGAAGTATTTTTTATTAGAAAAAGATAGACTTATATTTTTTTGAGAAAAAAATATATTTTTTTCTAAATTATAATTGAAATAAAAAAATTATTTCGAAATTAATTATTATCTCTAAAAAACTATTTTTTAGAAAATTAGATTATATATTTTATAAATATTTTTTAAAAAATTATTTAAAAAAAATTAGAAATCATTTATATTTGAAATATTTTTTAGAAAATTATTTAAAAAAATTAGAAATCATTTACATATATTTTAATTAATATTTTTAAATATTTCTCCACAGATTATTTTTTTAGAAAATTAATTTTTTTAATTTTTTCTGTAAACAATATTTTTTTCTAAATTATAAATAAAATTAAACTAAAAAAAACAGTATTTTGGGTTAGAAAAAATATAATTTTTTTAACATATTTAAAAAAATATATTTATTTAAAAATTTTTAACTTTTTTTAATTTTTCTCAAAAAAAAACTAATATTTTTTTCTACAAAAAATTAAAGAAACACATATATTTATTCCAATCAAAATTATTTCCTTGTTATTGCAATTAAATTTTTTTTTTATTTAAATTTTTTTTATTTAAAAAAAATTATTTTTATATATATATATTTTTTTTTTTTTTGATTTTTGGTACAATTTTTTTTTTAATATAATTTACTATTTCTTTAAAATTAAAAAAAAAGTTGGCAATTCTGCAATAAAATAGCAATGCACCAATTAAACAATGCATGGTTTAACTTTTATTATCATTTTTATAGCTTTCCTGCTCTTTAAGTCAGAAAACGTTGCAAAAGCGCGCCGTAACCATTCATCTATTGGCAGTGGTCCAGATTTGCGCACTATCTTTATACGTGTTTTATTGTCTTGTCATTATAATCCAACCAACCAACTTGCTTTGACACATTCTCCACTCACTTGTTGCCCCAAAATACATGTGTACACACCATGCAACTGTTTTATTGTTGTACTTGTGCAACTGTCAAAATTGCGCTTTTAATAACCCTTCATAAAAATGGCTTGCTCCACAATGTATGGGTCTGATTTGTGGGTATCAAATATTTGATATTTATGTCCATTCATGTCGAAATGTTCAGTAGTAAAGTAAACGAAAGCTTACACGACGTTCACACTGTACGATCTTTTAAAATAAATAAAGTACTGTTGACTACTATATTAACAGTAAACTGTCAAAAGAATATTGCTCGCGGACGGCTGCCGTTGTCATGCCGATTTATACATTTTAAGGATGTTAAGTGGAAGCAGAGGCGGATCCACGTGGGAAAAACTTTTTTATTTGACGAGATAACTTAACAAAATTTGGCACGGAACTTTTATCTTAGATAATACTACAATCTCTGAAGAAATTGTTCAAATCGGACTAGTATAACATAGAGCTGCCATACAAACTTAACGATCGAAATCAAGTTCTTGTATGGAAAACTTTTTTATTTGACGAGATAATCTACACAAAACTTTGGCATGGATTGTTATACTAGATAAAGCTGCAATCTCCCTAGAAATCGTTCAGATCAGACCACTATAACATATAGCTGGCATACAAACTGAACGATCAAAATAAAGCTTTTGTATGGAAAACTTTTTTATTTGACAAGTTATCTACACAAAAGTTGGCATAGTTTATAGTTCACAGGCAGCGCTACAATCTGTGAGGAGTACTATAGCTTCATTGCAGCTGAAATTAACGGTTTTCATTGTTTATTTTGCCAGCTGTTCGTTTTTGCCTTCATTTACATTGAAGCAAACTTCCGCATGTGCTGTTATGTTGTCGATAAGTTTCCATCTGTCAAGCCGCCAATTTAAATTGATATATATTTTTTTTTCAATTTATTTTCATGCGCGAAAGCATCAATTTTTATTTTATTTTTATTTTTTTTCTATTTATGCAGAGACAAAATTGCTATTGCTCTAAATTGCAGCGCATAGCTGGATATGTATGTACTGCCAAAGCCAGTACTAGAGATTTATGCGTGCATAGCAATTTATAGGAAAGTAAACATCTGGCAGAAATAAGTGAGGCATTTAACAGCATTGTTATGAGATCACTTAGAAAGATAGCAACGCTTACGAGCGTGGCGCCAGAGCCTTTGCTGAACTATTTTAGCTGAAATAATAGACTTTAGAGGCTGGCTAACTTGTGCGGAGCTCATGGAAGAAAGGGAGCAAAAAAGCGGTCAGTAAAGTTTAAGTGCGGTAAAGGGAAACAAAAAATGCTGGGTCCGTGAAACATATTTTAAGACGCATCAGCGCGTTTTAAACTATTTTTTGTTGAAAAAAAAACGCTGACAGCTTTTATTTTATATTTTTATGACAAATTTTGTAAAAATATACTAATTAATAAAAAATATAACTTAATTTCCATTAAAACACACACACATACATTTCTATATCAACAACTATCTAACTATCAACAACTACGAGTCGCCAGACGTACACAATAAACCAATCAGCTGGAAAATGCATGTTCATATGTTCGTTTATGGGTCTGACACTTGTTTTACGTTTTACATGAAAAATGTTTCCACTCAAAGGCATAAGTGAGTGTAAAATTTTACAGTAATTTTTTTTATTATTATTTTATTTTATTTTTTTTTTTTTTGTTGTTTTGACGTCACATTTCACCATTTCACAACGGACAACCAAGAAACCGGCAGTCAGCTGTCAGTGGCGAGTAGTCAACAAAAGGATGGTTGTTCAAGTTTCATAATTCAGTTATAGTAATTAAAATGTTTGCATGTTATGCCCACAATAATGCAAGTAATTTGGCTACGTAATGGGTAAATTGGGCAGCGGTTAAATGGATGCTTTAGTTTTTGTTGTATTTTATTTTAATGGCCAATTAAAAAATTAGATTTGTGCGGCTATTGAATATGAGAAACTATATAACATACATACAAACAATTAGGTTAAAATTAACGAATTAACGTTATAATTGTTTAAGGGATAATTCGTTGAAATTTGTTTGGTTATGGGTTAACAACGGCATATGTCAATATTTTCTTGTTCTACTACAAAAAATGGTACGCTTACGTATATATATGTATGTATGTATTTATAGAAAAAATATGTTTGCAGATTTTTATTATTGTTTTTATTGTTTCTTATAATTATTTTTAATATTTATTTTTTTATTTTTATTATTGTTTTTATTTTTATTATTATTATTTTTAATATTTTTTTTTATTTTTATTATTTTTTATTATTTTTAATATTTTTTATTTTTATTTTTAAAACTTTTTATTTTTATTTATTTATTTTTTATTCATTTGTATTTTTTTTAATAAAAAAAACAAATTTTTATAACGATTAAGCCAATCACAATATTTGAAGTCACTGAATTTTATTCCTTAATTTCTTTTTTTATTATTTTTTTTTTAATAAAAAACACATTTTTGTTACGGCCGCGCAAATCACAGGCATTTTTCTTGCTTGCCACAACAATTTCACACAAAGAAATTCCAATAGGCAATCGCGTGAGTTCATAGAGCATGTAAGCATATATTTTACACTAACACACTCGATTTACTTTAGCGCCAATGGCATGAAATTTAAAAATAATAGCGAAAATATAACGAATTAGCAAGAAACGCAGTTTGTAAAAGACATTTTCCTATATACAAAAACAATATACACTGCAGTCATTGCGCCATGCACTAATCATTCCAATGTGTGCTAATCAACATAAAAATTGACGCATATGCACACCTGTACAAATAGAATAGACGCCATATTCTCGCATTTTAATTGATATCTAAAACAATAATAAAACAACAATGAAGGCAACGACTTTAATTAAGTTTTATACCTAAAAACCGCTTAAATGCAGCAATATAAATTCGTTTTACAGAGATTGCACAATCTATCGAGTTTCCGATAAATAGAATGCATTTATACAGCTTTAACAGACATGCTTGCGGGACAAGCATAAGTAGTTACATTATGTGCATACGCAAAGAGCAAGCAAGCAAGCTTACATACAATTTATGTTCGTTATCAGAATATACCAACTTCTTTTAAAATGCAATTTTGCTATAAAATCAATGGGGAAATAAAATATGGTACACATTTGCAGAAACACTGGAGGTTACATGTACGATTGATCGAATCGCATAACAAATAGATGATGTGTATGTACATATACATACATACATATGTACATACATTATTATTTATATGGATGAGCTGATTGTTTGAGCAGGCACGTACAGCTACCATTGTTAGGTAGGAAGTATTGATACCGTATGGATATATGTATGTAATTGTATGTAGGCTAATGTATCGCATGATTTTTTTCATTTCCTTAAAATGCAATATGAAATTCAAATTCAGGTCAGTGTCTTTTTTTGCATAATAAAAATTAAAACTTTTTGTGCGATTTTTCATGCATAAACTTCCGCTTTAAATAAAAAAAATACTAATATACATTTAGAAAACGATATGAAAAATTAACTTCATAATAAATGTAATCTTGTTTAAGTAAATTATTTTATTATTACTATTATTTATTTTTCATTTTATATAATTATAAAAATATTTTATGTATTTTTATTTATGGATTAAAATATTATTTTCATTAGTTATTATTATATTATTTTTTTTTAATAAAGAAAAATTGATTTGTAAATTTATTAAAAACGCTTTCAAATTTTTTCAAACGTAACGCCGGCAAACACAAAACAATGACGCAACGGCTTTCGTATGCTATTTCCTGTTTACAAATATATCGATAACAACTACAGTGAGTTGATGTACCTCTGCGTACTATCGATACCGTTGCTGAATTTGTATACCAATAACATAACATATGTTACGAATCAAACCATCACTAGTAAGATAACTTATCGATAGCAACGATAACTTGGTTGTGACACTTACAACAGCTGTTTTTGTTTATATTGCTATTGGCATATTGCTATCCTTTGAGGAATAAGAAAATTGTTTATTTGCTTACTTTGTGCACATATAATAAAAACACTTTCCTATTAGAATACAAATGAAAACAAAGGGATATGCTGAAATATATTTCGGTTTAGATATATGATCTCATCATTGTTTTCTTGCGTAAACAACAGCGAGGGCAAGTTAAAAATCATATGCAGAAAATCATATGATTAAAAACGAAGAGGAGTACAAATGAAGAGGAGCCGATAAAAAAGTTATTCGAAAGATAAATAAATATTCCTTTTTTTACCATTTAGATTAGACATTAACACCACGGACAATAACTACATGTCGCCAAAATGCTTACACCACACCTCTTGGATATTTTGAATTACTATGAAATAGTATTAAATATTTAGCTTAGAAAATAACAGCACGAAGTGGCAACATGTCGCCAAAATGCTTAAATCACACTTCTGGGATATTTTGAATTATTTTTGTATTATTGTATTAAATAATTGGACAAATTGTGCAGATATGCTGGAACCACGTATAATATCAGAAGCAAATTATTATTGACATTTTTTTTATTTTGCTTGAACTCAGGTTTCCTGCTTGTTTGCAATTGGTGGTTTAATTAACTCGTCGTGGTGAAATATGATTTTGAGCAAGACAATGGGATCTTCGTACTGCCTTGAAAGTGCATAATGCGTTTGATACTTTCATTTTATCATAAAAATAATAAATGATGACTGCTTGAGTTCAATTAATTATACCGAGAATACCTCATTGAGATGTACAAACGAAGAGGATGTTTTAAAGTATTTTTAAGTAACAGTTTTCAAATATATAATATATACATAAATTATGATAAAAAAAAATGTTTCCGAAAAAGATAAAAATGATTAAAAAAAATGTTTCCGAAAAGGATAAAAATGGTAAAAAAGAAATGTTTTCCAAAATTTTAATATGCACATGTTTTCCGCATCAAATGTTAATAATAAATGTTTATAAAAATTAATATGAATTCAAATAAAAGATATTCAAAATGTTCTAATAATAGTAAATGTTTTATATTTTTCATTGTCAATTGGATTGGTAACGGTTTATTTCTGTACACTACAGTATGGAAATTTAAATGATTGAATTAAATTGAAATATTTAAAATATTAAATGTAATTATAGACACAATGTTTTACTCACCTGCTTGATTAGACGACATTAAATTTTAAATATTTGTAATCATTGCTTAATTTATTATCATTATCAACACTTTCTTTTCTTACACTTATTGCAATTAATATTTAGCTCACTTTTTAGTAGGGGTTTATGTATATATGCACATTTAGCTTATTACAATTTGTTGCATACACATGACACTATATATTTGTATTTATTTAGTTTATTTTCGAATATGCACAAATATTTCCTAATGCTAACTTACAAGACATTGCTATAAAAGATTTAACTTACATATTAATTGTTTGCTAAATTTAACTTTTTTCATTTACTTTCACTTACATATGTATGTGTATAGAATTTTCTTCACTTTTACGCTTTTCACATTTATTTATTATTTTATGACTTCGCATTACACCAATTGCATATTTTTCTTATTTGATTTCACTTAACCTTACTTTGACAGCAAACGTCCTTCAAACGTACGAGGCTGCGTACGTGTGTGTTTGCATTTGTGTCTCAGTTGTCTCAGCCCCGGACTTCGTTTCGAATATGTGTTTAATGTTCGCAAAACTTTTAATTTTGTTTAATTCTCATTAAATTTATATACAATGTACTTAATAAGTTAAATTTATATAGCATTTAATTGTGCAACTTTACCAAAACTCCAACACAAGTCATTGCTGAAATTGTTCTTGCGAATTGTTGCAAATTGCTAGCGTTTACTGTTTAATTGGAGATTTTCTTATTAAATTCACTCTATGGGTTGCAAAACAATGTTATGCCGCACTAAACCGAACAAAAAGTTTAGTTAACAACGTTAAAATTAAGAAACTAATAAGAATTTTCACAAATGAACGCGCTTCAACTGACAGCTTGAAAAATTTACTTCCTTCAAAATGGCGGCTTACATAGTGCCGATAAGTGCTTATCGATAAAATTTATTCAAAATAACTGTAAATTCGATGCAATTATGCATTTTAATGCAAAATAATTTAAAAAATAATTTTTAATGGAAATAATTATTATTTTCTACGCCATACGTAAATGTGTTTATATGTCTATCTTGACTATTTAACACAAATTCAAAAGCAACAACGCATGTTTATGTATGCATGTGTGGAATTTGTGTCAAACAGAATTTATTCAATTTCATTAATTATTTTATTCGACTTAGTTTTCATCATTAATCAAGCATATATACAAAGTCCTAGCAAAATGCGTATTTTAGACATGATTTTGGGTGTTTATTATTTTGTATTTATATTTCTGCAATGATATTTACAATATTATGTGCAATTTCTACACTGCACAAAATGTCGCTATGAAATTTTTTTTAATGCAATATTGTATGTACAAACAAATGATTTTTGTGGCATATCTCGAAACTAATCTGTTTGTGTTACACTTAATGCTTTTTTTTAATATATTAAGAATTGTTTACTTTTTTGTTTATTTAGTAGCTCTGTTTTGCAACTAAATAAATTGATTGTTTTATAATTTATTTTTTAAATAATTGCTTCAGTGGTTCACTCTCCACAGTTTTTTGTTTTGCTTAATCATTTTTTATACTTTAGTAAATTTTCTCTGTAAATACGTTTAGGCCCCACAAATGCGCCGTGACTAAAAAAATTAACGCCTAAAAGTATACCAAGTACAACTTTTTAAATTTAAAATAAAAATTAATTATAAAATACTAGCACGAAAATGTATATATGTATATTTGTTTATTTATTATATGAAAAGAAATCATTTAAATCATAAAACATGTCGCATGTTTGTTGTTTTTTTATTTACAAAGCTTTCTTTTTAAGTAGCACTAGACATATTTTAGCATATGCAATTGAAAATAAAAGTTAATATGCAAAATAATATTTCTTTTTAAATAGGAAAACAACGGAAAAACATAACAAAAGCTGAAGTTAAAAATAAATTTAAGTTAATGTTAAAATTAAACCTAAAAGATAAGCTGCAAAAAAACTTAAAATAAATTAAACTTAAGTTACTTAACAAAGAAACACTTTTCATAAACCACTCAAATCGTTTTATATGATGAATATGTCAGCTAATAATCATACACCAGAAACTATCATTATATTATGACTTAAAATAGCTTCCCTTTTACTGCAAGCTCGTTTTAGGCTTTAAGACTGAAAACGGAAAAAGGAAGAGCTAAAGTACACTTGTCATTCTAAACGAAAAAGACTTTTAGAAACAACAACACACATAAATTCGGCCAATTTGACATTCTGCGCAAATATTTATAGTGCTTACAGCAATTGTTTGTAAGACAGATCCAAAAATAAAATTATAACAGAAACCAACTATTTGCAGTTAATATTTCATATAATTTTTCTGATTTCCTTAGTATTTACGTTTGTTTGCTTTCTGCTTTTGTTGTTTTGCTTTGTTTTCAATTAAATATGAACATTTGTATGTATGTATGTAAAAGTGAAAGAGAACATCTCAACCGAATTCGCTTCGCATACAAATTATTATGTTATAATTCAATACATATGTATTTATATTGTGTGCATGCAATGTGGCAATGAAACTCAACTAAACACAATCTCATCTAAACCACAATTTTAAACGCAACGCATCAACGCCATTTAAATAGTAGCGAAACAAGCGTTTATCACGCACAAAACCCAAGTTCTCGTATAAACGCAAAGCGGGCACGTTACGCATTTCGGTTTCCAGCACAACTTCATCTGCATTGTCGGCAAGCATGGCCTGAAAAATGCATTATATTAAAAGTTATAATAATAAAAATAAGCACACTTGTTCCAGTTTACCTCAATTGCTTTTTGTACCAACGTCGTGCCAATTTTAAGTTTCCTATATTCCTTACGCACCGCCAACATTGCTATGTAGCCACGCCTCACGTTTCTGTGCATGTCAAGCTTACATACTATGGCACCAATATACTCATTGCCATGCGCTGCCAGAAAACACAATTTCGGCCAATTGTATATGAAATAACGATACGTATAAATAGAGTAAGGCTCCGATAATTCGGCTTGTATTAAGCGCATTATGTCCTGCAACAATAAAAATAAATAAATTTCGGTTTTATACAAAATATCAATCAATTGTAAAATGTATGTATATATACAACAAACCGCGCACTCACATGCATTTGCAATTCAGATTCATATTCCTTATACTCAATTTGCACATTACTCAAATCCAGTTCGGTTGTCACAGCCAGTGCGGGCGTTGTTGACACGCTTAGCGGCGCTTCCTTAGGGTTAGTTTGATCAGTTTGCTGCGCATCGTCTGCGTGCTGCTTGGCAGTGTTGTTCGTATTGTGTATTGCAGTAGGAGGGTTAGCATATATAGTATTCTGTTGTGCCACCGTTGGTGTGGACAATTGTTTGTGTTGTGGGCAGGTGCCAGATATTGATACCGCTGCAGTTGCCGCCACTCCTCTCGCCGCTGCAGAGTTTAATGTATTCGGTTCAGTATTGTTGGTTATAGGTTTAGTTATTTCAGCATTGACTACAAATTGTTGGTGCGTTTCCTTACTGTGCAATGCTTCGTCTTGTTCATTAGTGAAATCATGGAAACCATTTTTCAATTGCACATTATCCACTTCCGTTGGTTTGCGTGTTGCTTCCATTGGACTTGTGTATGTCAGTGCAGGTGACTCGCCATTGCTATTATGACTTGTCTGTGGTGACTTATGATTTTCAGTTTCAAAATTAGCTTCTTTGTTCTTTTGTTTGTTGTTTTTACTCTTTGATTTTTTCAAAGCACCAGACGTTGTTATTTCTTGCAAGGCTGACAGTTGCTGTTGTGTTTGTACAATTGTCGTCCTCGCGCTGTTGTGTGTAATATCGGTTGCGGGTGTATGATGCCCATTCTGTGCAGTATGACTGCTGCACTTTCCAACAGTGCCGTTTATTTGTAGACCATCTCCTGTAATGTGTAAATGTTGTTTTAGTGTTTCGGAAATCCCATTCGCTGTGACTTCCTCTGCACCACTAACAACCGCAACTTTTTCAATGTCCTTCGCAACATCCGGCAAGTCATTTGGTGCACTGCTAGTGGGCACCTTCCCATTTGCCTTTTTACTCTTCTGCCTTTTCTTTGATTTTTGTGTTGTTGCTAATTTTTGCTGTTCAACAATGGCACTTGCGGTATTATCCATTGCTTTTATTTGTGAACGAGCACGAAATTTTTGTATTAAACAATTTATCAAGCTCTTAAAATTACGATATTCTTTGTCCTGGCCTTATTTGGTATTTGTTGCAACTCTATCGTTTACCACTTCTTCGTGTCGTCAACCGCACAGCACTTGTTTGACACTTCCTGCCTTGCTCACTTGTACTTTGTCTTGCTTAAATATGCTATGAATTCATACAATTAAAACATATTTTTTTCCTTTCGTTTGTTTTTATGTTTAGTTTTACCTCGAAATATTAAATTTGTCGTCTATAAGTTAAAATTGTTCTTGAAAAGTAACTTCATTTCTTCTACTGGTTAATCTGCTTCTTTCAATTCGGCCCAGTTCTGACTTCCCGAAGTCGCCCGTCTTTGACAATATCTTCTTCACCTTTTATTACTAATGTCTGTCCCCTGCCTTGCCCTGCTATCTGTCAATCACATCCAGCACCTTTCTAGATCTAACCGACCGCTCTCAAATTTTACTCTCGCATTCCAATTAGATTACAAATATATTTTTAATAAGCCCCTAAAACAATTATGTAAAATTTCTTGATAAAAATTACTATCAATTTGGGTTTTTCGTAAGTTCTTTGAAATTTTCACTTTCCTCGCGAGTTGAACGTGAAAGACAACTTCCACGTTGCCAGATGAGTAATAACTTAATCCATCAAAATTCTTAAAACAATTGAAACATAATTTATAGATTATAATGGGTTAAAAATCTTTTTGAAAAAGGCTATCAAATTATACATTTATACTTATAAAATATTATTAATGCTAGCAAATTGCAATAATAATAAACTATGCAACATATTGAATGCTAGATAAGGGAATCTTTTTAGTAAAATATTTGACGTAAATATGGCAAGACAGTCTTTCAACATCAGCAGTTGTAGCTTGACAGCTGCGAATCATAAAACAGAGTTGTTAAATACTAGTAACTTATAGTTTGATTGATCATACTTGTTACATTTGTGAAAAATTGTCAAACAACATACATATTAAATAATTAAGTTAATTTGCAACATTTAAAATACTGTGTTAATGTTACTTACAAATAAATTTTGTGATAAACAAGTGTTTTTAATTAAGACCACCCTGTGTTAAGCTAGCGACAGTACTTTGACAACAATAACAACAAGGCTGACAGCATTTGTTATCATTTGAGAAGTGCGTAAAATTGCTGTCAATTTCAATAAAAAAAAGGCGCTAAATATTTTTATTAATTTTCTACAATTGTAACTAAACTTAAGAAAAAATGCCGAAATCGAAAAAGTCTCGAAAGCAGAGACGTACCCAAGATGAGGAGCCATACGATAGCAGTGACAATGAATCGTGTAATTCCAAATCAGAAGCACGACATCGTAAACAAAAGAGTTCAAAACATACAAACAAGAAAAATCGATCTAAGAACTCTGATACAGACGATTCAAGTAGCACTAATTCCAGTTCACCGTCGGCAAGTGATTTATCAGACTCTACAACGCGTAAAACAGGCAAGCATTCTAAAAGACGTGAAAAAAATAATCAAAAACGTGTACATAATGATGACGAACCGGCGGAACGTAGGCAACGTCGACACACGCATAGTCGTGAACGTGAAGAAATAAGTAGTGGAGGTGAGCCACATGTTTCCAAATGGGACAGTCCTGAGAGGCGAAATCGCCAACGCAGCAGAAGTAGAAGCCGCCAGCGTCAGAGAAGTAGAGAACGTGAAAGAAGCGCACAACGTGATGCAGTACGGTCACACGGAGGTCGTAACGACCGAGGAAACCGTACACGCAATGACTACGCAGGAAGAGAGCGTTTGCCGGACAGACACGACAACAGGGAACGTTATGTAAATAGAAACAGAGATGAACGTTGGAGAGATGATCGTGGACATCAAAATGAACGATTTAACGAGCGAAGAGGGTATATTAAGAACTTATGAACATTCTTTACATCTTGTATTAAATAAAGTTTTCATTTAGACGAAGTCGCAGTCCACGTACTGATAAATATCAAAATAGATCACAAGGCAATGAACGTTTCAAACGGGAACCTAGAGAACACTCAAGACAACAAAACTCACCTGGCCGACGTGGGCGTACAAATCGCAGAAACTTTCGGGACGATGAGGGTAAAAACTATGAATGGGGAGGTAAACGTGATGATAAAAATGATGAAGCACAAGTAAAAGAGGAACCTGTGGAAAAAGAGAAACCCAATTTTGGTCTAAGTGGAGCGTTGTTAGAAGATACGAATAAAGTAAATGGCGTTGTTGTAAAATACGCTGAACCGCCAGAAGCGCGAAAACCTAAACGTCGTTGGCGTTTATACCCATTCAAAGGGGAAACTGCGCTACCTACATTGCATATACATAGACAAAGTTGCTTTTTGGTTGGAAGAGATAGAAAAGTAGCCGATTTAGCTGTAGACCATCCGAGTTGTTCAAAACAGCATGCCGCGCTACAATATCGGCTTGTGCCATTCGAACGCGAAGATGGCACGCAGGGTAAACGTGTCCGGCTATATCTGATCGATTTGGAATCTGCGAATGGCACTTTTTTAAACAACAAGAAAATTGAGGCGCGGAAGTATTATGAATTAATTGAAAAGGACGTTATAAAATTTGGCTTTAGTACACGCGAATATGTATTATTGCATGAGAACAGCAAAGAAGATCAAGAGGATGATGACGTATTTGTTAAACCAGAACCGGAAGATGTTCCAGACGGACCAAACCCTTGATATTAATCTGTATGACAATATGGGCCTGTGGCGCCATGAGAACACAGTTATTATTGGATTATCGTAATAAATATAAATTTGAAGGCATTGAAAATATCTAAGAACAAATCGCATAACGTAAATTCTTGATTTGTTATATAGATGAGCTAATTCTGTTTAAAATAAATTTCCTCATATAAGAATATAATTTTGTGTTTCTTTTTTTTATACACACTTTCCAGGGGAACATTAATAACAAATTGTATATATTTATGCGCCATAAAATATATGATAGGTAACATATTTCATAGTTTTTATTTATGTCATTTTATTGTAAACAAGATAATGTGCATCGTCAGAACACAGTTTTAAGAACAGTTAAGTTTTATGATAATTTGCTTAAATACCGAATAATATGGCAGCCCACTGCAGTTCTTCAACCATTTCCAACTGTCAACCAATTGGAATTACTTGCGGTATGTTACAGCGTCTGGTCTTGTGTTTTGCGTTTTAAAGTGTGATTAAAAATATTTAAACACTATATAACGCGAAAAAGTTAAGTTAATGTGTTTATAGAGTGAAAACATTTACTGATATTGCTGAATAAATCATTATTAAAAAGTGTACACAAGTGTTTACTGTAGTCCACAGGACTATTTGAATTAGACTTTGGTTTTGGTTGGAGGTTTCTAGCAGTTTTAAATTTTTAAAAGCCTTTAGCTGTCCCGTTAAAAAAAAACATTGAGAAAATGCCAAAAAAACAAGCAAGAAATGGTTTTATGATTTTTACCATAGATTGGAAGTCTAAGTATGGTAAACACTTAACATTGCAGCAAGCAACAACAGAGGCTGGCCGAATATGGGCAGTAAGTTAAATTTAATAAAGTATAAAATATATATTTTACTTTGAATTTATGAGTCTGTGGTTGACTCCAATCTTAAATGCACCTAAGCTTTCATAATCATACAACTTGTATATACTACATACAGTCAATGACGATCCAAGAGCGTGCTCCATATAATGAGCGCGCTAAGCAGGAAAAAATGGGCTTAAAATCTGGCGGAGGACCAAAACTTACCTGTACTGGTAAGGCCATTGAAGAAGTAGAAAGAGAACGAAAGGATGCCGAGGATCGTGAACGGAGCATGAAACGGACTATCGAAAACACTGTGCGAAACAGTGTTAAGAATTGCCGTAAGCTAACTGTATTTGCGTAAATCATTTGTTGTAAATATCTCTTTTGGTATTTTTGTTAGAATTGAAAACACAACCGTACTACTTTGTGATGGTTAATTATTTCACACGTTCACTTGGAAGCGGTTGTTATGTGCCGGCTGAAATTTCTGTTGCTAAATATTCATTACAAGAAGGTGTTTGCCGCACATATCATAGTTTTATAAATCCTGGTACGCACATTTAACTATATATAACTGTTGATTTAAAAAAAATATGTTACTAATGTCAATTCGATTCTTTAGGATCTGAAATGTACGGTTTACAATATGAGGCAAAGCATCATTCAGAAAACACACACAAGTTACCATTACCGCCAAATGCTAAAGGCGAAAGAGATTTAGGTTTAGTTTATAATAATATATTAGATTTTATCCGTGATCCAGAAACTGGCGAGTATCCGCCAATTTATACTCACCGCGATTCCATACCAGTTGTTAAATCTGTTTTGGAATTTCTCAAATCCGATGTATCCGCAAGAGATGTCGTATGTGACACATATTCTATACAATATCTCTTGTATATACTCAAAGATACTGCTTTGAAATTAAATGGATCGGATATACAAATTTCTAGCTACATTACGGATGCTGATTTCGAAAGGGACTTTTTCGAATATCAAACTGGTATAGCTTGCGCTGTAAGTTTAAACTATTAATTAATATATTATTTATAATATTATAAATATAATGTTTATACAAGCATAATTATTTTTCTGCCAACAGTATCATGAAGAAATTGATAAAAGCAAATATTGTACACAATCCTGTGTAGTCCGCTGGGGTTACATGTTTTCTGATTCACTATGTGGCGAAGTTGCTGTGGATTTGATACCTGGTCGTCATGTGCCCGCCACAACTAACTTAGAAGCCATTATAAATCCAGCTCCAAGCACCCATGCCGACACTGAATCGCAAATTTCAATGAATAGCGAAAGTACTTTCGCTACCAAAGCCGTATCCGAAAGAACCATTTACTATGATTACCAAAAAGCATATAAACCACCAACACGTGCCAATTACACTGATCGGTCTTCGTTGCAGTACGATGGCGACGATTTCCCAACGCTCGGAGCTGGTTCGTCGCGTAAGAAGCCGGGATTTATTGTTTCATCTGCACCAGCTAAAACTAGCCGTTTGCACACTGCACAACAGATGATAATGGATGGTGACTCACCGGATTCTACCATTGATGTAAATCCATGGACATTGCGTTCGCGTAATGTACCGCGAAAACCAGATACCTCACACTTCGATATAAACTATACACGCGACGAGACTACTGATTCTGAGTCGTCCACACCGGTTGGTTATGGGCGTGGCAGAATGCGCAATAACGTATCTTCGACTAGCAATGTAACAGCAGGATCAGGACGTGGCAAGCTATTCCAACGTTTGTATAAATAGTGTTAAAATATATTGAACAGAAAAAAGAAACACATAAAAAGTAAAACAAAAAAAAAAAAAAAAATAGTAATACAGAAAAATCCAAAATGAAACATGTATACAAGAAATGTATATATCAAACAAACTTATCATAACTTTAAATTTTTTTCTTTACGTATTTCAGAATTTCTTTAATTTCTATGTTATTCAATCGACTAAAATATTGTCATGTTAAAGCGTTTTTTTAATCACTTGACTAAAAAAATAATTTAAGCAAATACGTGATTGTAATTTTTTAATAAAAGTCAGCCAAACGTCGCTGTGCAAAAGAATGTGTACAATTTTTTGAGTTGTTTGGGGAATATGCACACATGTATGTTCTTTCACTGTTTACAAATCCAGGTCTGTTCCATTGCTTTGAAGTAACTAAAATTAATATTAATTTGATCAACTATAAATATATATGTATGTATATAATTTTCAAGATTTCGCTGCTGAAAAAAGTAGGTTTTAAAGTTTATTATTTTTTATTTTAATTAATTCAAAGTACAAAAACACATGTTTGATTAAATTGATTAAATATGATTAACAAAGCTATTTTGGTACTAAACAAATTATTACAAGTATAAATACAGATATTCAGAATTATCAAAATAAATGTGAATACTCAATTGGTTTTTTTGTTTTTTAAACTTTTTTTAATTTAACAAAAATTATATTACAAAATCGTATTCAAATATGTACATATAAATTTCATTTAGACTTTCTTTAAATCATGAAAAATTCAATTAAATTTTTTTTACAAAAAAAAAAAAAATCGGAATGTTATAGTGAACGCTAATGCGAGGTAATTGTTTGAAATACTTTAATTTCGCTTTTTCTAATGAAATGTATTGTTTATTACCATAATCTTTGGTATCAAGGAAAGCTTGTGGCTTCTATTCAGCTAGCCGTTTAGAACATACGCCAACCTATAAAATTAAAAAAAAATTTAAAACTACAAAATAAAAAAAAATATATATTATATTTGGAAAAAATTAATAAAAAACATTTTTGGGAAAAATTAATAAAAAAACATTTTTGGGAAAAATTAATAAAAAATATTTCTGAAAAAATTAACAAAACATATTTTGGAAAAAATTAATAAAAAGTATTTCTGGAAAAAATTAATAAAAAAATATTTTTGTAAAAAATTTTGAAAAATTTTAAAAAATATTTTTGGAAAAAATTAATAAAAAATATTTTTGGAAAAAATTAATAAAAAACATTTTTGGGAAAAATTAATAAAAAACGTTTTTGGGAAAAATTAATAAAAAATATTTCTGAAAAAATTAACAAAACATAATTTGGAAAATATCATTAAAAAGTATTTCTGGAAAAAATTAATAAAAAAATATTTTTGTAAAAAATTAATAAAAAAAATATTTTTGGAAATAATTAAAAAAAATATTTTTGGAAAAATATTTTAGTAAATATATGTTTAAAAAAAATTAAAATCAATTAAAACAAAATATAAAAAAACTAAATTTTCTAATTAATATTATATAATATTTTAATAAAAAATAATAAATAATTAAATAATAATAGTAAATAAAAAAATATACTAAAAAACACAAGGTGAATATAAATTGAAAAAGAAAAAACTAATTGAATAAACAAAAATATTTTTTATATTTACATATTTTGAGCAGCCAACGTGATAAAATATAACGAATTTTAACAAAAACAACTTTCTTATTAGATGCAAAAAAATACAAAAAAAAATATTTTTTACTTTATTTTAAGCAGCAAATGTGAATAAAAAATTAAAAAGAATTAAAAAAAAGTTTAGTTAAGCAGAAAATGGGAGTAAAAAAATAAAAAAGAATTAAAAAATTTAATTATTACATACAAAGAAATACATTTTTTTTCTTATTTTAAGCAGAAAATGTGATTAATAAATAAAAAGAATTTTAACAAAAATTTTTTTTTTAATTAAATACAAGGAAATAAAAAATATGTTTTACTTTATTTTAAGCAGAAAATGTGGTAAGAAAAATTTTCTTAATTAAATTTTAAATTTTTTAATTAAATAATTAAATTTTTCTATGTTTATTTTAAGCTGCAATAATACATATGTACATATGTATGTGATGTTTAAATAAAATAAACTTAAAAAAAATTTATATAAATTTTAACAAAAATTTTTCTAATTAAAAAAATTAAAAATATAATAATTATTTTTTTTTTTATAATTTATTTTAAGCACGAATAAGAGGAACCAATGCCGTTTTCTGAAATACAATTAAATTCGTTGCGCATATAAATATAACTGTTAAATATATACACATATGTACATACAGCTATTTCTATAATGAAAATAAATATAAAAATTGTGTAATTCTTTAATTTACTTACATAGAGCCAAACGTGCCATATTTGCTTGTCTGTTTGTAGGCATATGTACATATATAAAATGTAATACGAATGTACTTATATGAAATGAAATACTTAATCAAAAAAATTAAATACTTTTCACTTGTCAACCAAGCCATACACATGTACAGTTGTGTGCGTAAAAATTTCCTTTGCTTAAATTTACGAATTCTTGTATGTATGTATATGTTTAAAACTATGAAAAATATTCATTTCAATAAAATTGATGCGCGCAACCGTTACATTTTTGGTTTCCTTTAACTATTTTCAACTGATGGTGAAATCGCAAATGGCAATTAAGAGAGAAATACACCATAGTTGATATTATATTGTACGCATGCATGTGTGTGTATAGAATATTATGTCTTCAGCTAGTAAAATATGTATGAAAATGTGATGTAGTATCGCCTTAAGCTTAATTTTCTTTACATAATACATAAAGTTATTGGAAAGCTATGTATATAACTTTATTCGTGTCACAGTTAAAAAGTCTGCAAAATTGTCTTCTTATGCGTTGGCTCATTACCACGCGCCGCCCTATGTGCTCGCGGTGTTCAGCGCAGGCGCAGCAAGCTTAATGCTACGTTTACACTCGGCGCTTGTCAGCGCTGAGCCGCGGGTCGCATGTTCCTGCCGCGTAGCCGCCGCTACAGTTGCTGACGCCGCGGCGGGCGCTGCTTGCGTTGCTGTGCGCTTTGGGGTCGCGCACTCAGACGCAGTACGCAAGCTTGTGCCACTGCTGGCGTTTAGGTTATTGCTGCCGCCGCTGTTGGACGCCACTGTTATTGGCGGCGTTTTGACTGTTTTGTAACGCGACAGCACTTCGGCCGATGTTTGCTTCAGTGTCAGCGCCATTTGTCGGTGTACGCGCTCCATCAGTTCGGGTAGATCGTCTTTGGTCAAATTTGTTGTGCTAATTGGCGGCAAAGCGGTGATAATTATGTTGCCCGCATTCAAGATTTTCATCTTATCATTTAGAAAACTGCAATACGAGCTAAAGACTACCGGCAGTATGGGTATTTGTTCGTCGATGGCCATGTGAAAAGCGCCTTTTTTGAAGGGGTGTAGTTCGCCGGTGTTGCGACGTGTACCCTCGGGAAATACCCACAATTTGATATTATCCAACTTGACGCGACTGTTGACAGCGTTCAGTGTATTGCGCGCCTTCTCGCCACGCACGCGATCAATGAACGTGAGGCCGGCCAGCCAGGCGGCTAAGCCGAAGGGCCAGGCATAGAAGAGCTCACGTTTCGCCACCACTGTACACTTGTTCATTACGTGCCAGATTGCGAACATGCCTTGAGAAAGCAGTACAAAATTAACAGACAATAATTGAGTAATTCTATTCAAGCTATTTACCAAGCACATCCAATGAGCTCTGATGATTCGCTACAATTATGCATGCCTGATCCTTTTCGAGATGTTCACGACCGCGTAGCTCCCAGCGTAGGCCGATTAAAGTCGAGACGCGATGACAAAATGTACTCGCCCAACTGTAGAGAGGAAGAGAGAGAGCATATAATTAATAAATATTTTCAAATATATTAATATACTTATATTTTCAAAAGAAAGTATTTAAAATAAAATTTATTTTTTGTTGGCATCTATCAGCCAAGAGTCAAAAGCTGTTAGGAAAAGTCGATGGTTGCCTGTCATAAGCTTAGTATTTACAAAAGGCGTCCATTAAATATACTTAACCTAACAAAACCGTCTCCTAACCTAACATAACCAAAGTTTATTTCGAATATTTGAATATTATAGTTAAAATTTAAAGCAGCCTCACAGAGGGAATCGCGAAAAAAGTGTATTTGACATTTAATTTATTTTTTTTTTTAATATTCAATTTGATTTAGTAAGAATAATTATCTGAATTGACGACAAATTTAGACTTTATAAATATTGTTGTTATGTGTAATGCCTATACATATTCATATACAGTTCAATCTTGCTAAATTAAATTGCTTTTTTGATTTCAATAGTGAACAACTTTCAGTTCAATTAGCGTTAATTAATAATAGCATAGCTACAAATATATTTACATATATAAGTTTGTAGAGACACTGTAGGAAATTAAACTAAGCAACTGCTATTTTATTGATAGAATAGATATTTTATTTATTTTTTTCTTCACTATTTTAAAGATTAATTAAAAAGTCATAAACTTTTCCGGTGCAGAATTTCCAGCATTTTCTATAATTTTTAATTTGATTTGATATTTGCTTTCATGTTAAGTCTTTTGAAATATTAATTTCATAATTTTGCTACCTATTTTAAAAGTGATTGATTTATTAGCTATCGATAACTTTTTGCTAGCGGGTATGCACTAACGCATTCGTGCTTACGGTTGGCCTCCACTCGTAAATGAAATTTGCACACATTTGTGGAGTGATAAGATTTTAATTATCTTAAATCAATTGAATTTGAAATTTGAATAATTTATTCAATATAAATATTAAAAATAAATATTAATAGAAGACAATTTGATTAAAGCCTCTGGCTTATGAAATTAAGTGCTCGCACCAAACACTTATTTTTTTAAATGCTTTTCGTTACTTTCACAAATCAAATAAGATCATACGTAAATATTTATGCACAAACATAAACTAAATAAACAAACATAAAATTTACACACACCATTTCCCAGCACTTAGATTAATTTATTGACATTGTGATAACTAAAATTGATATTTGTGCGACTAAATAAAACTGAACTGGCAAAAAATAAATAAATTAGACTTTTCACGAACGGAACGAGGTTGCGCTGAGAAAACCAGAAAGCAATGGGTATATATTTAGATTTCAAAAAAAAAAAAAAAAAAAAAAAAAAAAAAAAAAATAGATATAAAGGAAAAGCTGTCGTATTCAATTAAACCTAGAAATATGTAAGTCTGAAATCTGACGTTTGTCATTTTTTTAAAGTGGTTTTAAGCACTGCTCGGGGCGCCTTTGCCAATTTTTCCAACTTACAAAACTGAAAACTAAAATTCTCTGTCTCATTCATCGGCCATGAAAATAAATACATTACTTATATTTTGCATGAGCTCAAGAGATTTTTATGTACCAAACTAGCAGCAGCACGTACTGTGCCTGAAGCGTTGTATACGAAGCATTTCCTTATAATAAACTGCTTGCAATTAGATTAGGGCTTTATTATACACATACTATATAAAATATTTTATCACGCTAGAAAGAATTTACACAGCCTAATAAATAATAAATCTTATCATTGACGAACATTAGCTACGATTGTTATAAGAATTTCAATAAATAATGAAGCATGTAGATATGCATGTAGCCAAGTATGAGTTTAGTACAAGTAAATCGATAAGTTTTCAGCAGCGTGTGATTAGCAATGGCTAAGTAAGTAAAAAAATAAATGCTTAAGCGCTCAAGTGTAACCTTGGCGGTTGAATTACAGCCAACAATAACAAATGCAACAAAACATAACAACAACTAAGCACCCACGCGTATAACGACAGCTGACGGGTTAACAATAATAACGGCTGTGACATTGAGTTTTGGTCATAAGCGTAGCATATAATGCCTTGAGCAATAAGGACTACTATTACAGAGCTTTATTCTTCTTTAATGCCGTAGACATCGCTTACGCGGTTATAGCCGGGTTAACAAGAGCGGAGAATGGAGTCATGTGTAGAAGTTCACGCAAGTGAGGAAAGTTCTCTGAGCGCTATTCACTTGGGAGTGGTCAGAAACCATTCTTTTACATATGGTTCAAGCAGCTCACGACCAAGTATCTACTAGGTAGCCAAAGAACATCCGTTTGAAGTCGAGTCAAAGTGATTTCCCAGGGTTGTGCGCTGGTTTTGGAACCCGTCACGTAAAAAAACTCCCCAAATGAAAAGGAAACAACACCTCGGTCTATTCCAGAACAATAATTTTTTCGCCACCTTTTTTCACATTAAAAATGTGAAAATATATTAACATAATTATTTAGTACACAGGTTACCTATATATTTAACGTTTTCCGTGCTTTAAATAAATATTGCGCCGGTTATAAGTATGAAATTCCTTACTGTATAGAATTTCATACCATAACGGTCAAACGTGTCACAACACCCACCAAATGTCAGTCAACCGTTTCATTATAATTATCGATTTTCTTTTACGACATGCTACACTACATTAGTAAAGTGTTAAACGATAAATGAAAAAAAAACACAAAAAAACGATAAATGAAAAACAAAACACAAAAAAAACGAAAAATATAAAACAAAAACAGCGAAAATTATCAAAACATAGAAAAAAGACAAAAAATAAAAAATATAAATTATAATATGCAAAGATAAAAAAACAGAAAAAATAAAATTCGAAAAAATAAATTTTAAAAATTAAAAAAAGTTAAAATTTATTAAAAAAAATGTTAGATTAAAAAATCAAACACAAACACGCTAAAAAATAAAGAAACGAAGAAACAAAAATAAATTAAAATTTTTTTTGACATAATAAATATAAAAAAATTGTTAGATTAAAGAAACAAAAATAAATAACAAAATTTTTTTTAAATAAAAAAAATTTAAAATAAAAAATTAAGCATATACACGCTAAAAAACAAAGAAAACAAGAAACAAAAATCAAATTTTAAATTTAAAAAAAATTTTAGTTTAAAAAATTAAAAAAAAATGGTTGTTTTACATTTAAAAAAAAATGTTTGACTGGTTTTAAATAAAAAAAAATTTTAAATAAAAAAATCAAACACACACACACGCGAAAAAACGAAGAAAACAAGTAACAATAATAAATAACAATTAAGAAATAAAAAAATGTAAAGAAAAATGAAAAAAAAACACGTAACTTTAAATAAACAAAGCAAAAGCAGAAAATAATATTACTGTTATAAAGGGAATAAACGACACAAAATTAAAAAAAATACATTAAAAAAATAAAAAAAATTAATTGAAGAAATAAAAAAATAAATAAAAAACAGGGCACAATATTGAAATCAAAAAGAAAAAAAAACAACTACAAAAGTATAAACGGCACAAAGAAATTAAAAAAAATAAATAAATAAATGAAGATTTAAAAAAATTCAAAAAAACATATAAAATAAAAAATACCAACAACGAAATTAAAAAAAGTATACCCGACACGAAATTAAAAAAAAATTGTAAATAAATATGAAAAAATCAAAAAAAAAAAATTATAAAAGTATTTCAAAAAAAAAATTAAAAACAAAACCAAGCATGATCTTTTTTTCTATGTTATGTGTCAAAATAATTAAAAAATAATAATATAAATTAAAAAAAATAATAATATAAATTAAAAAAAAATTATAATAATAAAAAAAATCAAAAACAAAAATTGGAGAAAATTCAAAACAAACTCAAATCCCTAACTGCACTTGCTGCAAATAAAAAATTATTCTTTTGGCTTGCAAATAAAAAACAATGTCATTGTTGTTTATACTTACAGCAAATTTCGCACATCGAACGGTCGTAACAGGAATGCCGGTATAAGGATCAGCGAATTGAATGACACAATGCCGTAGTAGATGAAAAATTTCAGATAGTAACGAAACATATGGCTGTTTTCGTAGAAGAACGGAAAGGGCAGCATCAAGAGCAGGAACAAAACAAACAACTCCACGTAAGAGGTCATGGCGAAAATGCGAATATGCGTATAACGGTTTACGGGTTAAGACGTAGCTGCTTGTTTACGTAGATGATAGCTTGTTATAAACTGCGACAGTTACGCTGTGTGTGTTATTATTATTTATTTTATTTATTTGTGCACTTAAACGTTCAACGTTGTGTAAAATTCATTTATTTGAAGTGAGTTGCAAATATTTTGCACTTTTTGAAACAAATAAGCTTTTAATGCAGGTTTGTGCGCTACACACTATTTGTGTTTAGTTTTATTTTCAACTTGTGCTTTCACTTAATGCGTTATATTTCACTTTAACTAATATTATTTTCTTGTTTATTTTTCACTATTTTTATATTTTATGCTTTGACAATGCAATTTCGTTGTCTTTTAAGTAAATTGTGCATAACAGTTGTAAATAAACACAGGCATAAGTACGTTTGAGGATCAAGTGAAAAATTTGTAATGTCGATTTGTGCTTTATCTCAGTTCGTTGTGGTTATTGCGAGCTTCATTTGACTATTATTTAGAGATTGTTGCACTTTTTTTTGGCTTTTTTATTGCACTTTTCTTATAAGAATTGTGGTTTTTTGTCTGCTCTCAATTTTACTATACGCCCTAGGTCATGCAGTTGCGTTTGCACTACCCGTTACTCATACTCTTTTGGAAACACTTTACTGCTCTTCACACATTTTATTGATTTTTATGCAACTCTCTCATATTTGTATTGTTGTTGCATATGCAGTTGATTATATACATACGTATGAATAGTCCACAAAAAAAAAATTATTGCTGAAAAATATTAAAGTCAATTATAAGAGAATTTGCTGCTATAAAATACGCTTGAGGCTTTTCATAGAGAAAAGTATGTGTGAATGCTATCCCACGTATAGCCAGTGGTGACTGCTTGGAATTAATTATGTAGGTGTGTGGTTATGACTTTACCCAGCTAATTTGTAATGAAATCTATGTCTTTAGCGCTCATAATGTCAAAAATAGATGTCGATATGCTTAGATCCGTTAAATCCGTACAAAAATACTAAGTTCCATTTTGTCTAGTAGTAGAAGCTTTTGGTCTGTCTAGAATCAATACTACTTCAAAGAAACTTTGTGGTGCGTCCTATGTGGCTAATGTTCCAGCATATGTGATCTTCCGCTAGTCTAGAGCTAAATGGTTTTGGTGCAGCTCCGTCCGTTTCCTTCATTTCCTTCTATTTCTGGATGTGTTGGAGTCCAAGATGATATTTACAGATTGCCTGAATTGTCGTTTTGCTGTGCACAAAAAGCAAGCAGCATTTCTGACATGCAAAATCACCATCTCTGGGTTTCAACTCATATGGCATCCAATTTCCTTACCTTTGAATATATTCGGCGCTTTTAGACGTTTTGAAATGTCTGCTTGAGTGCCTAAGGATTTTGGCAAACTACACAAATATAGTTATAGACTCAATGGCTAATGGAAGGGGAGCCGGAATCGATTGCTCGTAGGTGGATCTCAGGCGACGCTTAAAGATTCCGGAATACTGCTGTATCTTCCATTACCTTCAGTTTTCAAGCTAAGTTGCGCTTAGTTGTTAGAAAATATAAGTACTACAGTACTAAGCACAAGTAGAACACGTAACACAATGTATACATGCATGTATGTATGTACTTTAATCTACAGTATTACGGAAATGATGCAAGGTAGATCGAATTTTTATAATTTCACCATTTTAATTGTTTATGGTACGTGATTTTTACAAAATTGCTGTCGATATACATATTTTCTTTTATTTTTTCCACACCCTCGTATATATACGTATAACGTAACTAATTTGTTTTAATATTGACATGCTTAGCACATGACTGTCATTTATTAACATACATATATGTATGTATATAACAGAAAGTGCCACCTACATTACTATAACTGCCTTTCTGGGGCGAAAATTATTATTCAATTGTGGTGGAGAGCGTTAATAAACAATATTATGGAAGCTTCAAAGCAAAGCGATAAAATTATGTGGACAATTTTAAGAAATACACAACATATGTATGTATGCAATATCGAAATGCTGTTGCATTAAAAAAGAAAACAAACTAACACCAGCATAAAGCAATTATCGACAATGGAGGAGCGCAACCAAAAAGGAAACGACCGGCAAGGGACCGTTGGCGGCGTTAGAAGGGATGCACATTAAGAATATATATGTACATATATATACATACATATGTATATGGCGGTTGCAACGTGAAGAGGGCAAAGCTAAAAGCGGAAAATTGTAGCAAAACAATAAATGCCGCCAAATGGGAGGGTGCAGAATCGTACATCGCAGCACAAACACAGACATATTTATACATGTAATGGTTGAAAACACAACAAAAATAAATTAGGTACACTATTCACTGTGGCATTTTTCAATTGTACACACTTATGTACATACTAATGTATGCAAATGTATGTACATACATATTTAAGTAACAAATAGTGAGCAAATTGACGTACACTTTTCCGCTGTGACAGTTGTTTTGTGTTTATTTAGTTGATATTTTTTGAAAGCCGGCTTTTTTTTCATCGCACTTTCCAGCGCTTTTTTAATACACACACACAAACATACGCAACAGCTGCATCGATTTTTCGCGCAGCTCAATTTTCAATTTACATATAAGAACGTAGTATATTTCTGTTAAGCAGTGTACGTATTAACGTTGCACTAAAATATTATACATTTTTCGCTTGTATACAAATAAATTAAGTTATTTATAACCAGCTAACTAGAAAATTTCAAAAAATACTGCACACCTAAACAGCACTTTGAAAACACAGCTGCTAAATTACTACCGTCGCTTCCGACTGTTTGTGTTCGACTGATTGGCGCACGAATGCGTTCCACATGTGGTGTTGCCATTTTATTGTCATTACTATTAACTATTGTTAATTATTTATTTATTTAATATAACGCGTTCTGTCTTTAACTTTATTGTTTTGATTAATATATTTTTAAATAAACCTAAATTTTTATAACTATTGTGATAACTGCAATATTTTATTTATTATTTTACTTTAAAAAGATATATTAAAATATTAGTATGCATTGTGCTTAAATGCAACTCTGTGTTTGGAAGAGCTATATCCTGCTGGCTGCTTTCCGAAATGCTACCGGATATCCTTAATACTCTTTTAAAATAACAAATTTATATATAAATATAAGTACGCGTAATTTAAAACTAACCGAAAAGTTAATTAAAACATAACTACAAGCATGCGTTCCTTTAAACTTTGAAATAGCATGAACAATTTTTTATTTTATAAAAACACAATAAGTTATCTATGTAAATAAATATATTCGAATCGAAGTATTAAATTAAAGAATTTAAATAATTTATTATTATTAATATATAAATGCGCCATAAACTTCTAATTTCGTAATATTTGTTTTTAAATAAGTACATACTTATAAAGTACCAATTACTTACATTCTCTTAATCGATAACAGCAATGAATCGAATTTTCAGTCTGCTTGTGCTACCCACACCATCACTGTCGTTTGAATTTTGTGGAAGTGCTTTATGTGTCGAAAGTGTTTTCCGGGAAATAGCATATTTAAACGTATTGCTTATAAAAAATAATATTAACAAAAGTGTGTGCAAGTGTTTGTAAATAAAGTGTGCATGTGTACAACTGCAATGGGTTGATTTGTAACATGAATGTGCAAACTCATGCAAGTGTTCTCGGCGCAATTCGTGTTATAACCTGCAATTTTTACAGTTACTTTTTGTTAGTGCTGCGCTAGGGATAACAGGTGAGTGCATATAATGGCGTTTTGCAATTTATGAACGGTGTGTGTGTGCTGAAAGTGAAAACTTTCATATGTACGTATGTACATATGTACATATGTACATATAAATCACAGTGTTGGCGTTAGAGTCATGCAAAACCACAAATAATTTTTAAATAAAAGACGCGTGTGTGTAATTTTCTTATGTATTTTATTAAATAAATTTTTGCAAATACAATACAATTTCCATACATATATTTTACTGTTCCTTTGTAAACATACAAGTAGTTTTTGCTTGCAATGCTGTAAGTGTTTTTAAATATATGCTCATATTGTGGTTAATATAGTTTTGCTGCAGACATTTAGACACAAAATCTAATTACAATTAAGATCTTTGCTATGTTTTTGACAATTGTTAATGACACCTTTAATTTTGTTATTGCGCTTTGCTGAAAAACAATGAGCCATAATACGTGTAATGATAATTTTTAATGTTTTTAAGAACGTTATGCTGCTTGGTACGTTTTGAATATGTGTTTAGTTACTATATATGTATGTATGAATGTTTTTTGCTATGTTTTCTTTAATATTGTTTGATTTGCACGGGAGACATATGATTTAGTGAATATGCGGCTAGTTTATCTTCAGTATAGTTGACTAAATATGCAATAATATTTTGTTGTTTGTTAATAGTTAATACATTTGTATATGAATGATTCAGTACAGTTTGGCATTTTAGTAAGTACTTTACTTTTTTTGATTTTTATTGTTATGTATTGTTTATTAAATCTGCTGTATTGGCGTTTCAGTTGCTTCGTTGACACCTGCAAATTATTTGTATATATTTTATATTTTTTTTATATATGCGTGGTATTTATTTTTATTTTGCTATAGGTTTGGCTATTTTGTTTTGCTATTTTAAACTTCTTGCTAGTGGTTCGTCCATGCTTTGAAATACAGCTATATTTTTACTATATGTAAAATACAGTTTCGATTCCACAGTTATTGAGTTGTTTATGAGTTTCTAATAGCATTTTTCTATTATTTAAGTATAGCAATACTACGAGTTTGTCTGCTGTTTTGTAATTATAAGTACATTTTTTCGATTTGGTTGTTTTTAAAGGATCTATGTGCACATATATGAATATGTAGTTTTTTGCTAATGCGATAGTTCAAAATTAGTTCGCACACATGTATTTGGACGTAGAAATTTTATAGTTTATCTTCAGTATGTTTCAGTAATTTTATTGTTTAGCAATTTTTCTGCATAGTTAGTTTCTTGTTGCTGCCTGGTAGAACTGGCAAATTTGGATGGAGTTAAGTTTGCCCGTGTATATATTTTCAAACTAGCTGCGTTTTCTCCTACATAATAGCTAATAGGAATACAAAGTAAGAATTTAGTTATTTTTGTTTCAATAGCAACTTAATGTTATACTTCTTATTACATTTAGCGCAAATGAAATAAATACATGAAATATATTTTTTTCTCAATTTTTATAAATTTTTGTTGCATATAAGTATATATTGGGGCTTTTTGACATAAATATTTGTCAAATACATACATATAAATGTAGTTGTCTCTTTTGTATATGTATATAGTTTCATGTAAATAACACTATAAATGCAGCTCAAAGACATTTATTGTTGGGTTTGTTTGGTTTAGATGTACCTTTAATATTTTATATAGTATTAGTGTTTTTCTTTTGTTTTGTTTTCTCGTAAATAGTTATCCACTGTATAATTCTTTGTTTTACTATATCAATTTTATTTAATACATATGACCTTGAGGTAGTTAATTTATTTCATTCTCATTTACTTTTTTTAAGTCTATATTATGTTTTTAGACGTTACACACATTTATATTATTTAGCATATTTCTGTTCAATTTGTGTTTTTTTTATGTATATATTTTTTTGCATTTCTTCCATTAAATCTTCTCTTTAGAATATTTTTGGTAAACAGAAAACTTTTCACTTTAATTTTAATTTGTTTTCTTATTTCTATTTATGCTTATATCATGCTTTATTATAATAGTTTTCTATTATTTTTCGCTATTTGTTTTGTTTTATTCTATATTTGGTTAACGAGTACCAACGTTTGCTAATATGGTTATCGATAACAGCATGCCATCAATACTACTGTTTGGCATGACATCACTGACATTTAAATTCTGTGCTGCAGTTGTTAGAAGTGGTTGTTGTGTCAAAAAATCATGTTTATCCGGAAACAACTGAAATAAACGTATTGTGTATTCAAATAATAATAACTGAAATGTGTGCAAGTGTTTTCAATTATAGTGCCGTTGTGTTTATCATCAACGCGACAGCAGTTAATGCGTAGCATAAAGTGTGAATTGTGTAATGTGTCCTTTGGCTCATAGCCTGTAATTGTTGCTGCACAAAGGAATACAAGTGAGTGCATTTGCTGCGTTTATTACTTACAAACACTGCAGTGGATGAGCAAAGCTTATTTATTTCTTTTTTCTACAAATTCTACATTTCGCGTGTGCATTACAACGCATTTTTCGTAACCAAAATGGCTGCTGATGCAAACTGTTGTTGTTAACTGTTCGGTTTACAGAAATATTGTAATACGGCGGTTGCACTGCTGTTATTATTTGTTTTGAACGAAATTATTGTTTGCCAAAAAAAATAAGTTTTATGTAAACGTGTGTGTTAATGAAATTAATTAAATAATAATATAAGTACATATGTGTGCACAGCAATAAATAAATAAACCCTTTATTTTTGCTAACAAAAATAATACTTGTCCATTTAAATCCAATAAAAAATGCAATAGTAAATAAATAATACTTGCCTTCATAAAAAATCAGCATTCAATACGTAAAAAATGCAATAAAAAATAAATAATACTTGCCTTCATAAAAAATCAGTATTCAATGCAATAATTGAAATAAATATTAAAATAAAAAGTCAGAGTTTTTCGTTTTTTTCTTATATTTTTTTTAGCCACAAAAAATATATAAGATTTTTACACAAAAACAAATCTTTTAATTCTGTAGTTTTTTGTGTTTTACGATTTTTTTGTATTTTTTCTTTTTAAATATTTTTGCATTTAAATAGCATTACTTAATTAGCGTAAATTTAGTTTTCAACGTTTCATTTGTATTATAATCTTCATAAAAAATAAAAATAATAATCATAATATATTAATTCTTTTCATAATCATACATTTTAGTTCCCCACTACAATTGCATTTAATACAATTTACAACTACTTTACTTTCAATTACATTGTACGTTGCTTAATAATTTTAACTTTTCCGACTCACAAATAATTTTCGCACAAAACAATAAAAAGAAAACATTTTAGAGCAATAAGAAATATTAAATTGTTTACGCAACATTTTTGCATTTCGTAGTTTTGTTAAAAAAAAAAAATAAAACACAATTTGAAAAAGCAAACACTTAATATTAATAAAAAGTAAAATATAGCTAATTTTTTTATGAAGAAAAGAAAATGCGCAAGTATTGTTTATAAATACAAATGAAAAACCAAATATTTTATTTCATACATAAGGTATCATGGATGCTTATGCTTCGGATAAGTAAATAAAAAAAAAACTTGGTAATATTTATTTTATAATAGTAAGTAAAGTATATAGTAAATAATCTTTATTTATTATTATTTAAAAAAAGTATATATATAAACATAATATTATATAAACTTGATATATTTTCAATTAAAATTAATGCAGCGCGTTGTACGCATGCGCACACCCGCAAACGGCTTTAATTATAAACTACTATCACACAGAGAAACCGTTAGCCGGCGCTACGTCGCCGTACAACGCGCCGGTGGAGTTGCGTAAAACCGAAACTTAAACAAGGCACGCATGCCAAGTTGCAGCGACAAACGCCAGTTGTTCGTATACGTTGCAAACTCTTGCAAGCTAATGTAAATACACGAATATACGAACGCATGCGCGTTGCCCACGAACACAAATGTGTGTGTATGTATGTATGTATGTGCAATTTGTACAACATTACTTATGAGTTTTGATTTTAACCAGCTCCACTTCCACCCACTGCTTTAACTATTATTACTTTCATTATAGTTGCAATGCTTCTTTATATAGTTACATACATATCTTTGCATATTATTATTTTTTCCATAACTATTTTGTTTTTGTGGTTTTTTTTTAATATACATAAAGGGTTTACAATAGTATAGCTATTTATTATTTTTGTATATTTTTTTTTGTTTGTTTGAACGTTATTTGTAAATGCAAAATACGTTTTGTTATAAAATATTAAATCAGAACAAATATATATATAGTGTTTACGTTAAAGAAGTAAACATGCGAATTATAAAAATCGTTGATAATCGTATGTTTCGGTTGATTATTATTTTTTTATTTTAATTTTTAGCCAATAGTGTTATTTGCAACAACTAAACTTTACATTGACAGTTTTTGAAATTGTTGTTTAACAGTTGTTTTTTATAGTTGTTTGCTTTTGACAAAATACCGTTACTTGCTGCTTGTTGTTAATCAACACTATTTGCTTTAACTTTTTTTTGACAATTTTTCTTGCTTTTCTGTTGACATTTTGCTTTTTTTAATTAAATAGCAAATTATTATTAAAAAAATGCGCTTTTTATATATGTTTAGTATAGATGTCAAGTTATAGAAAAAAATATTTAATTTTCCTTTTATTTGTATATAATTTCTATGTTTTAATTACGTAATATTTAATCATTTAAAGTAAACATACAAAATATAGGAGAATTTGTATAAACATATTTTAATATGTCTGTTTTTTATATTCAATAACACTAATTTAATATTATTATTTTATTTTTTTTTTTTTTGTTTTTCTTGTATGCGTTTGCTTTTATATATAATTGTGTTATTATGTAAAATTATTATTTTGTTTAATTATTACATTTATATAGTATGTGGTAATATGTATGTATATAGTATATATATTTTGTATTTGCATGTATTTAACTGCATATGTAGTTTTTTTTTTGTAGTTTGATGTGTGCATGAATTTATGTGCAAAATATTGTCAGCGCCAACTAAATAAAATGTAGTTCAGTCTCCAGGCAATTGGCGCGCCAACATTTTACACGCATTTTCATGCATTACGTGGCTATTACAATTAATAAAAAGTAATAAGCAAAATAAAATTTCAAAAAAAAAAAAAAATCGCAAAAAGATGGATGTTTGCAAAATGTAGCCAAGTATGTGTAGGTTTTGTTAGTATTTATGTGCATACATTACAATTGACAAAAATACAATAATTAATATTTTAGCGCATATTATGTTAAGAAAATATTTACGCAACCTTTTGTTTGTATGTGTAGCTGTTATATTTGTTTTTTTTTTTTTTTTGTTTTTGGTTGGTATATGATACTCTTGCAACATGTTGCTACAGTGTTAAATTGTTTTGCTTTTTCTTTAGTTTCTATATTGTAGCTTAAATGTAGTACATATATGTATGTATGTATGTTTTAATACGCTCAGCAGCATTTTGTTTATTGCAAAATGTGAAAAAGAAATTTTTAAATCGCTAATTACAATTTTCCGTTGTATTTTTTCCAGCTGTCTCTCATTTGAATGCATTATGACGCGTTTACAACACAAATATGCGGTAAATTACACTGTGTTTAGAGTTGTAAAACGCTTAATTTCGGTTTTTGCTTGGTTGCTTTGAAATTCAACTGCTGCTATTTGTAAACTGTTAAATGTTTTGATATTTGTTTTTTGTTCAATTATTTTTTACAATTTATTTAATTTTGTTTTTTGTTTGCGAATTTGGCAAAATTACGTTTTGTGTTATTTTATGCAGTTTTGTTGATTTTATTTTAATTTCTATTACTTACTTTTTGCAATTTACAATTTAATTTTCGCTGCCAGCTTGATTATTATGCTGTGCTTAGTACTTATTTCAAACCAAAACTGTAAGTATATTTTTACATAATTTTAAGTTTTTATGATTTTTGATAAATGTGTTGTTTGTTGTTACATAACTTACTGCTGTTTCCTGACTTTACTTCTCATTTTATTTCAACTATACTTTTCATATATTTTTTTTTGATATTTTATTATTGTTATTTATATTATTGTTTTGTGTTGCTTCGTGTTTTTATTTACTCGTACCTCGGTGTTAACGGTGTTGTTGTGTTAATTCTTATGTTTTTGTTTAAGTTATATGCTTTTTGTTTGCTTTTAAACTTATTAGCTAAACATTTAGGTTTAAAATTAATTTTGTTTAGTTAATATTTTTCAATTTTTGTATGCATTATGTTTTATTTTGCTTATTTCAAAACTGTTGTTACAGCATATAAGTGTTTTATTAGTGTTCTTACATCAAAACATTTATTGTATTTTTCTATTTTTTTGTTTGTTTAATTGTTTTTAGCAACTTTTCTGGTTTTAGTAAGCTTTTATCTTTGAAATGCAATCATTTATGTATTTTTAATTTTCAAAATAATAAAAATTTCCTGATTTGGGCAGTGTAGAAAACACGTTTGTTTTAGTTGTTTTTTTTTATATTTTGTTTACAAATTATTTTTGTAAAACCAAATCTGTAAATATGCATTTACAGTTTAGTCGCAGTTATGCCTTTATTGGTTTACTACTTTATTTAACATTTGTTATTTTAAATTTATATTTAGATACTTTCTTCATACGCTGTATGTAATTTTTTTTTATTTTTTTTTTTGGGCGTGTGTTTTTACTTGCTGCTTTTGTTTGCTAAGCGTTTTTTGTTGAAATCATTTCTTAATGCAACGCCTGAAACATTGTCTACATTGCGCTCAACGCTCTCAAAAAGCAGCAAGTGCTGTTTTGTCAATTTCGATACAGTTGCATTACTGTCGCTGCTGTCTTGGTAATTATCGTTTTGTCTGGTTGGGCTTACATTGGTTTGTTCTACCTCATAGATATAAATTTCTTTAGCGTTTCTGTGTGTTTGCTGTTTTCGTATATTTTCTTAACTGTCACATTCTTTTTGCTGTCCTGCTTGTTTTTATGCTTTGCGTTTTTAGGCTGGTTTCCTTAATTTCCTCTTGCTTTTAAATTTTTATTAGTATTTATGCAGTAAATGTCTGACTTTTGTTTGTTGTTGCTATATTGATACGTTTTTCATTATTTGCATTCAACTTGCTTAACAAGTACAGTTATATGTATGTACTGTTTTATATCAACCAAATATACTAAAAAGTGTATACGCTTTCTGCTTTCCTACTTACTATAAACTAACTGTTATTATATATAGTTTTTTTTTTCATTTAGAAAAAATTCAAATTTCGTATTGTTTTTAAATAATTATATTTTGTACTCGTTTTTGTACGTTTCTATAATTGAAAATTCATAAAATTCTACACGACTCTGCATGATGGCGTTAAGTGAAGCGAAAGAGTGCTTATATTCAAATATTTGGCTGTTGAAATTACACAAAAAACTATGCGTAAGAAAATAACGTTGTCTATCGTAAACAAATTGTGCAAAAAGTGTTTAAAATTTGTCATTAAAATGACAACAAAAACGAAAGCTGTCAGCAAACAGCTGATTTGAATTGTTATATGTGGCAGTTAACGGAAAAGTTGTGTGAAGCAAACAAAAAAATATTGTTTTTTCAAGAGCTGTGCGCATAAATAATAAAAAAAAACAAAAAAAAAGTGAAATTTTGTTTCCCAAAAAAAGTATTAAATTTGTAAGACAAACATTTTTCAATTAATATTGTAGTGTAATTGAAATTTAGACTTTACTATTCAGAATATTTATTTTAAATAGAATGTAGAATGCTTCAAAATTTTTCTTGAATTGTATAGAAATATTATTTTTGTAGCAATAATTAAAATTTCTTTAAATAAAAATATTAATTTTTTAGACAAACATTTTTCAATTTTTATTATAGTGTAATTAAAGTTTAGACTTTACTGTTTAGAATATTTATTTTAAATAGAATGTAGAATGCTTCAAAATTTTTCTTGAATTGTATAGAAATTATATTTTTTTGTAGCAATAATTAAAATTTCTTTAAATAAAAATATTAATTTTTTAGACAAACATTTTTCAATTAATATTACGATGTAATTAAAGTTTAGCTTTTGCTGTTTAAAACACTTCAGTGCTTCAAATTTTTAATGAATTGTATAGAAATTATATTTTTTTGTAGAAATAATTAAAATTTTTAACATCTTCTTTCAAATCAACGAAAATTTTCAACAAATTTCAGCAAACTTACATTTTATCAGTACTTGGCACCGCTCACAACCGCTAAATAACACATTTAAACAATCTTTAGCTTGCTGCTTTTATAAAAACATGTGCACGCCTATTTTTGTTTTATTTTCTTGTTTTGCATTTCTTTTTACAATACAACTTTATTTCTCACTGCAGTTTTTCAGTCAAACCAACAGTTTGCGCAAACTGTCAAATATTACGCTGGCATGCACAACTTGTTCTTCACACGTTCAAAGCTTAAGCTAGGAACATATTTAAAGCGTAGATCTTTGTGTTTTGCATATTGAAAAGTGTGAAAGTGAAAAAAAGTGTTGTTGTTTAAAAAAATACTTTTTATCAATATTTACCATGCTATTAGCACTTATTAGTGCATAGAAAGTTTTTTTTTCTAAATTTCAAAAAAATAGTTTTTCATAAAAAGCAGTTTTAGTTTTGTATACGTTTTTAGCTTACTGTGCAGTTTTTTTCTCTTAAATTCTTCATACATTTTGCCATTACCACGCTACGCTCTTTGCAGAAAAACGATATAAATATAGCCTCTAAATACTAATAAATAAATCTTGGTTTCACCACCTATAAATGCCAGCAAACGCGTACTACGTAGTATTATTATTAATTTTTATTTCATAATTTAATATGTACGTGCGCTTTACGCTCTCACAACATAACTTTTCTTTTCTTTAATTTTTTTTTTGTAATAATATCTATAAGTTGTCTTTCGAAAAAAATGTTTTCGAAATATTTGTATGATTTTTTCTTTTTTTTATATACCAAAGTTACTTTGTATACTCGTATAAGTTTGTAAAATGTACTTTCGATTTCTAGGAAATCTACGCAGTATTTTTTAAATTTGTTTTTCGAAATGCAAATATTTGTAAAACTTTGCCTTACATATTTTCTAACTCTAACGCAGTCGTAAAGTTTGGACAAAATCGTGTCGGGCATGTTTTTGTTGGCGTTACTAGCTGGGTTTGTTGTCATTGTTGGTCGGGTCATAAGCGCGCATGTCGTTGACGTTTAAACGTTTTACAGCTAAACAGCTGATTTTTGGTTTTTTAGTTTTTTTCTGACATAGCGCCTAGCTATTTGTTAGTTATTAATTTTATATGCAGTATTTTTTCATATTTTTTTTTTTGTTTTAATGTATAGTTTTTCGCAAATTTGGTTGTTTTTCGGTTGAAATGCTTTTTGTAGTTTTGTGCAAACTTTGCCCACGCTTTGACTTGCTCTTCCTTGAACTCGCTGCCTAATTCAGTTTTTTCTTAATATATATAATATATTAAAGAAAATATAGCCTACAATATAAATATTACCCGTACATTTTCCGCATAAAAACAGTTTAGTTTCAATTTACTCAAATTTCTCAGCTCATTCGTCTTGTTCTTGTAAGTATGTAATGTATGTATGCATGCATGTTTTTTTTTTGGTTTCTTAGTTATAATGAGCGAGAAAAAACAATTTCAACAAAATCTTATATATTTATCATAAATTTTATAAATATATATTTTTTAAAAATATATATATAAAAGTTATACCTACAAAATATTATATACACACACTCTATTCAATTTGAATCTCGCGAAATTGGCGTAGTCATGATGCAACACTGTTTGTTGTAGTTTGTTTGCTGTTGTTTTTATTGTTGTTTCACTACATACACGCTTGTTGCATATCCTTTGTTTTTCGATTCGCTTGCTCAGCGCGTTTGCACGCGTTAGCTTGCAATCGCTCTACCCATAGAACAATACTATATTAGTAAAAATAAGTTGATTTCTTACTTCACGCGAAAATATATTTTCCTCAATTCTCATGCTTCAAACTTTAAAAATCTTTAGTATTAGAACTTTTTGTTTTTTGGTATATTCGATTTTTGTATTTTGTTTTTTTTTTTTTTTTTGCTTGCTTTGTTATTTGAATTGGTTGTGAAGCGGGTAAATGGCCTCTTTTGCGTAAATTACAGTGAAACGCATGCTGCAGCGGCAGGTTGTTACCAAATGCGCAAAACAGCGTTGCATTTCGGCACAATGCGAAATGTGCCATGCCGCCAACGAGTTATGCTAATGGAAAGCGCAAAGCGCGCGTTTCAAAAAATCAGCTGTTTCAGCGACAGCGACTGAAAATTTGCGCGCGTGTAAAATGTCAGCTGAAAAAATCTGTGTAATATCGTATTTGTGATTTTTGTTGCTTTTTACACGTTTACACTAACAATTTCGCTCTTTTTCACGCAATTTCTGCTTCACATTTAACTTGGCCGCCACTTCTTTAAGTAACGCTCGCCGCTCTTTTCATGGCAATTTCGCTACAGCGCCGTTTCACCGCTCTTTACATTGGTTCTGTGTTTTACCGTATTTGTGTCGCCTATTTTTTTTTCTTAATTTGACATTTATCGTTTCAGCAACGATTGTGTGGTTTTCTTTTCACATTATGCTTTGTTCTATGTCCTGGCTATTTGTGACTTGCGCTGTTTGTGTTCGACACTTTTTTGTTGTATTCTTGTATGTTTGCAATTTTTTGCTTAAATTTCATGCGTTTAAATTTATTTGATATGCGCATTTGTTGTTAAGTTGCCGATAATTTGTTTATAATAATTGTTGACTGTAAATTATTTACCGTTATTAACTGTGCGTTTGCTTTCGCTTTGCAGTTGCTAAACTTTTAACAATAACTTTCAAGTCGTTCAGTGTATTTCCGGTTTTTATTTTGTTATATTAAGCTGTTTGTTGTTGGTTTTTATATGCATTTTTTTAGATTTAATTTTTGTTGTTGTCCAATTTGGCGCATTTCTTAGCAGACAATGTTTGTATACATTAAATGTCTGCATATAACTGTATTCATTTCATCAATTATGCCTGATAACGGGTTTTTCTGTTTTATAACTGTTTCCATTTCATCAATTATGCCTGATAACGGTTTTTTCTGTTATTTAACTGTTTTCATTTCATCAATTATGCCTGATAACGGTTTTTTCTGTTATTTTTTTTATTACTTTCTCAAATTTTTACTTCGCATAATATGTGTTGGAGTTCTAAACTGTTTTTTTTTTTCATTATTAATCTTTAATTATAATTTTAATTTAGTTTTGTTCTTGTTATATTGAGTTTTCGTGGTATTTTAAATTTTATTAATTTTATTTTTACTTTTATTTTCCTTTATAATAAGAAGATAATGCACTTATATTGAGGTAATTATTTACGTTAATTCAATCATCCCTTTTTTCGTTTTTATTCAACATTAATATCTTTTGCTTTTACAACAACACTTTGCAGCATTTTTAGTTCTTACAATTTTTAGTTTTAAAAACACCCTTTTATTAGAAAATAAAATTAGTTGTAATTTCTTGTTGCCTGCAATTTTTTGTAATGTTATTTTTATCGCTAAATATGCTTGCAATTTTAATATTTTTTCGCTAAATTTGCCTGCTATTTGCTGTAATGTTTGTTCATTTGTTATCGATAATTTTGAGATTTTTGTTTATGCGTTTAGCCGAAAGGTTTTATCATTTTTTTTCTACGAATTTCGCTTGGCGTTGGTTGCTGTGGCAGAAAGTTAACATAATAAAAAAATAAAAACATGGAAATTGCGTAAAAATTTGACGGAAAATATCGATAAAGTCTGCAATATATGTATGTACATATATCGTCACTTGAAATGCAAATTAACGTAACATCACTTTTCATAAGTTTACAGAAACAGAAACCACTCACATTGAAAGAAAATTTGGTGTTTTGGTTATAAAAAGGTTATATGTTGGTTATCTTTTGGGTATGTGTTGGTTACCTTTTATGTATGTATGGGTTTATTTTGGTTATATCTTAGAGCGGAAGCTTGAATTATACAATAATATATATCGTCGAAAGAAAAACGTTATAATAGAACCACTCATATTGAAACAAAATTTGAGTTTTGGTTATATATTGGTTATTATAACTGACAGCGATTTTCGATTTTTTTTTTTTTTTTTTTTTGATGACACGTTATTTTGCATTTCAGTTTACGCTATATGACTATTGAAAAATAAAAATATGGCAATAAATTTTTAATAATTTATTTAAATGCACAAAAAAATAAGATTAATATATGGAAATCGATAACAAATTGAATTGTCGTGCGGTAATAATGCTAGTCACGCATTAAATTGTTTGAAAAGCTATTTTTTAGATTTTCTTTGTTTTATTTCACTGCTATCACCGCAACCGTTGGCACCAATGCAAATTCCGTATTTTTTTGTTTGAAAAATTTTGAAATTTTTTGCCGAAAAAAGTTGTTTTAGCGCATTGCCAGCATGTTTTTTTTTGTTTGTTATAAATTGTTATTAATATGAATTGGTGAAGCAAAGAAAAAATTAGTTATTACTTTTTAACGATTCATTGCAAGCTTTTGCCAAAATTATTTTGTTTTTTTATAAATTAATATTTTTTAAAAACGTAAAAAGTTTTTTTTTTTGCAAAATATTAACCCCCGCATGCAAATAGTTTCAATTACCGTTGATTAACTAAATTTTTCATAGCAAAAAATTCGAAACTATTTGTACTTAAAAAGTAGTTAATGCATTAGCTACACTGAATAACAGTAATCAATTATTTAGGTTAATTTTTTGTTTAAAGTTTTTGTATTTATGTACTGCATATGCTAATATTACAACAATAGAAAATATATTTCGTTAAAATATTGTTATTGTGTAGTTTCAAGTAATTAAATATAGTAATTTGCTGCTGTACGCTATTGTATTGGTGTATTTATTAAATATGTTTAGCAAACTTGCAATAAATTATTTTTATTTTTTTTTGTATTTTTTTTTTTGTTTTTGTTTATTTCATACACTATGGGTTTTATGCTTGTTTGTATGTATGTAAAATTGTGGCTATGTATATGTGTTTATTGTATGTATGTACAAATATGTGTGATTGTATGTAAATGTGTCTTTAGACGGCGCTATTTTGTTTATACATTTGTTTAATAAACTATTTATGCCTAAATGTAAGTATGTATATGCTATTGTTATATATTTATTTAAGAAAAAAAAATACAATAAGTTCAGCTTGGCTATTTAGGTAGTTAAAGGACTATTATAGGGTACTTCATTTTGCATTAACTCGGGCTATTGTCTGCACACTACTGTAGTTACTAGTAAAAATTGCGGTAAAAAATATTTTATTTTATTTTGTTTTTGTTTTTGCTTTGCAAAATCTATTATATTTCTGCTATGGTTTACAAAAACAAAACCTTATTTTTCACATTAAACTATTGGCTTGTTGGCATGCAAGTTGATTGTTTTGTTTATTTGTTTGTTTGATTGTTTGCTGCTCATTAATAAATTTACTAAGTGTAAGTAAGTGTCTTGTTTGGTTTAACTATTTTCTTGCTGCTACTTTTTTAACGTCTAATTGCCACCACTCGCTACAGCGTATACTATATTTTACAGTTACTTTTCATATGACAGTTATATGCATGTATGTATGTATGTATAATATATTATATAATTATTTATATTGTAAATAATGCTGAAACTAATTTTAATAGTGAATATAAAAAAAAATGCTTAAGGCAATGCGGAAAACATATTTAACATTTAACAAAATTAATATAATTCTAAACTATTATTTTTATTAATTAATTAATTATTATATTTTTCTCATTTCAGCGCTCCAACTGTGTTTTAGGTAAGCAATTAGCGTAGCGTATTTATTGTAACTGTCAATTGCATTAAAAAAAAAAAGAAAAACAAAAACAAACAATATATGTGTATATATAAGATTAATTAAAAATTTAAAAGGAATTATTTACTTTACTTTAATTATTATACTCATACTAAACAACATTTCTCATACTAGTCTGTATGCAATTAAAACATTTCAGCACCGTTTCAAGGCAAACGCAATTAACATTTCTCACTAGACGCAAAAACAATTTAAATATGTAGAAACTTTTTCAATGGAACTAGTTGTTCAAGTAGTTACTTTCGGTTGAGTTAGTGTAATATTACTAGGCTGACGCTAGCAACACAAAGTACAGCAATTTTACTGCTTACTTTGCCGATTTTTTTATGGTTTTGTTTTACCCCCCATTTTGTAGGAACACATTTGCGCTTTGTTCGCTGATGTTACGCGTGTCGCTCAAAATTATGACGGATTAAAGTTTTTCTTTGCAGCCAAGTGAGTTTGCTAATAAAAAATTAAGTCTGACAGTAAAAAAAAGTGTGGCCGCGCATGCGTAGTAATGTTGCAGTAAAAAAATTTAAATACTACGCTTGAAAAAATTTGTATTTTTTTAAGTTGTTATACAAAAAAAAAAAAAAATTTGCAAATCTTTTAATTTTGGAAGTTGTTATGCAGATAAAAGCGAAAATATTATTAAATTAATTTAATTTTAATTTTTGTAATTTTGTTTTTTGAAATTAAATTTTATTTTTATTATTTTTTGAAATTAAATTTTATATTTATATATTTTTTCAACTAAAATTTTTGCAAATTTTGCAAATCTTTTATTTTTTGGAAGTTGTTACATATGTAAATAAAAAAAAATATTGTAAAATTAATATTATTTTTGTTTTTGTAATTTTGTTTATTTTTGTTTTTTGAAATTAAATTTTATTTTTATTATTTTTTTTTAACTAAAATTTTTGCAAAACTTTTATTTTTGAAAGCTGTTATGCTAATAAAAAGAATATCAAAATTATTTATATTATTTATTATTATATTTGTTTTTTTTTAATTAAATTTTATTTTCGTGTTTTTTGAAACAAAAATTCTTATGCACTGCCACACGCGCCTGCACTTTCTATGTAGTCTGCTTAATTTTGCATTAGCACGCTTACTATCTATATTGATTTTTTACTTTTGCCACGGCTTTAAAGAAAATTTCGCTTGTGCAAGCAACTGAGTTTTTAATTGCCAGTTTTTGCTAATTTTTTCACACAAATTCTTGCAATTTTACCAAACTATATTTAGCTGAAATATTTAATTTTTAATGTGTCTGAATTATTTTTTTCTTTAATGCGTCGGATTTATTTCCGTTGCCTGCAAAAAAAAAAATAATTTGTTATTGTAATTTTTACTTGCATTATTGTTTTTTAAGTGTTGCCAGATTTTTATTAAAAAATATTTTTTTTTACGAATTTATGCCACAACGTACACTGCATATGTTTAAGCAAGTATTATTTGAGTTTACCACTATTTCCTGCAAGTGATTTCTACTCACTTTCACATAAATTTTATAAATGTTTTTATTTTTGTATATTTTTTTTTGTGAAACCGTATATTTTTCGTTATTTAGTTTAGAACAGTTATTGCGGTTTGATTTTTGAAGTTTACTCAATTTAGTTTGCGTTAATAGCGCATTTATAACGGTTAAAGTATGATTTTTGATTTTTTTTTTACCAAAAAATTATTATTTTTACGCTCTTGCCACACGTTGCTCAATATTATAATAGTTTTTAATTTTGTTTTTAATGTGTTGTCTTGTCACTGAAGTCAAATTAGTTGAAAGTTTTGGATACATTTTTTTTTCGAAAATTAATTTTCTTTTATTTTTAATTTTAATTGTGATTTATTTTTATATTTTAGATAAACACAACGCGTGTTTGCATATATTTTTGAAATCATTAAACAAATTGTGTATCAGAAATTATTATTTTTTACCTTTATATTTTAGAGTGTTTGCATAATTATTTTTCAAAAAAAAAAAATTAAAAAAATTAAAAAAGGAAAATTGGTGGAAAAAATTGCATGTTGGATTTTTTTAATTTTTTTTGATTTTATATTTTAGCTTGAAAACAGTTTAATTATTTTTCGAAAAAAAAATTAATAAAAATTAAAAAAAGGAAATTGGTGGAAAAAATTGGAAGTTGGATTTTTTAATTTTTTTTTGATTTTATATTTTAGCTTGAAAACAGTTTTGAAAAAAAAGTGTAAAAAAATATTTTAATATAACATTTTTATTTTATTTATTTATTTTTTTTTATTTTGATATTTCGGTATGTGTTTGCATATACATATTTTTGAAAACAATTTTGGAAAAAAAAATTGTAAAAACATTTTTTTTTGTTTTATATTTAATATTGTTAAATGCGTGTGATTTTTTCTTTCTTTTTGCAGTTGAAATATTTTTTTGTCTTTCAAAAATTATTTAAACCCCTTAAAGGTTATTTTTTCATTATTTTTAAATATGCCGTAATGTTGCCAGTTATATTTTTGTGTGTTTTACCCGCAAATTCATCGAGTTTTGCTTTATTCTCACTATTTTCTGTTTGTTTCCTGCAATTTTGCATTTTCTACAGTTATTTTTGCACTACTTATCATATGCAGCGTTGACGTTGCTCATTTTTTGGTTGTCGCACTTAATTTTTTCAGTGTTGTTGGGCTTCAGCTGCTTTTACTGTGCACAAATTTTGTATTTGAATTTTGGTTATGATTGCTATTTTTTTATACATTTTCCAATACTGCAAATGCGTGTTTCTGCTGACATTTCAACTGACATTTGGGCCTAATTTTTTTCAAATTTTAATGTTAGTTCGGTTGCTTATGTGGAGTTCACACCGAATTTTTTTATGCAATTTGGCTATTTTGCAAAATTGTTTATTTTTTTTTTATAAATAGCGAGGCTGCGTGCTTTCGTTTTGCTACAAAAGCGAACAAATGTGTTGTTGTTGTTTTTTGTTTATTTGCTGTTAGTGTTGCTCAATATTTTTTTCAGTGTGTTGTGTATTTTGCATTTTTTACATCAATTCAAGTTGGTTTTTGTTGTTTAACGGACTTCGAATTTTGTTTATATATTTTTTTGTTGTTGTTTATATATTTTTTTGTTGTTGTTTATATATTTTTTGTTGTTGTTTTATATATTTTTTGTTGTTGTTTTAGGTTTTGTTGCAAATGTTTAATATTTTAGTTTGCTTTTTCTGCTGCTCCTATCGAAATTTACCTCTCTTGCTGTGCTCTTTCGCATGACCATAACCGTCATTACTATTTTCGTATTCATTATCATCATAATTTCTGTCATCAGCATATACTCAGCAATAATGTTATATATTAACACCCACAACGTTGACTTGTCAGCGTTGTTGTTGTTGTTTAAAAAAGCAATATATATTTAAAAATTATGTTAATAGTATATTAGAAAACCTAAATACATCATCATCATACACATTTCTCTGCATTTAATTTAATAAAAAAATAATAATAATAATAATAAAAATAAAAAAAAAATATGTAATAAGTAGTTTCAACAAAACGTTTGAAACGCATTTATAATTTTTATTTGTTTTTGTGTTTTTACTACTTGGCTTACTGACTTGACGCAGGTGGCTGTTGTTGTTGCTGCGGCGGCGACTGCTGCTGCTGTTGTTGTTGTTGCGGCTGCTGTTGCAGTTGATGTTGTTGCTGCTGCTGTTGTGTTACTTGCTGCTGCTGCAGCTGCTGGGTCCCACTGCCGGCAGCGGCAGCAGCTGCTGCAGCGGCGGCGGCGGCGGTTTGCTCCTTGGCGGCTTTCTGTTTTTTGGTCACCGGTGGCGGATTCGTCGACATCATCATGGCGCGTATGCGTCGCTGTGCCGACTAAAAAAGAAAAACAACAAACAAACACAATTTTTTCCAATTAATTTCATAAATAGCAACAACAATTGCGTTTTTTTTTTCTTATTTTGCCTGCGCTCACCTGTACGCTGTAGAATTGCCCGATTATATGGACGGGAGTCTCCTCATCACCACCCGATGCTGGCGCCACCGCATGCTCTGGTAGCTTGATAACGCTGCCAGTAACGCGTTGCAAGTCGCGCACATTCTGTCCGCCCTTGCCGATTATCCGACCGACCTATATAGTGATCACAGAAATGCATTATTCATATATGTTGTAAAGTAATTGTTTGTTGTTTGGTTTTTGGTACGCACCTGTGAGCTTGCCACCATAATTTCGACTGTTAGTCGTACATCTTCGGTGCCGCACATGAATCCCTCTTCCCGCATCTTCTCGAAAATCATGTATTGTGCCTTCCATTGGCCTTCGGGTGTGCCGACGATCGTCACTTTGCGTTCGGTTTGCTGCTCGGCCGGTTTATCGTTGTCGATTGGTGCGATCTTGAGCGAGGCATTGGAGAAACGCATGACACTGCGTATGTATGAGCCTTTGGTGCCGATAATCGCGCCCACCGCATTGTTCGGTATGTAGAGGTATGTGGTCTCCTGCATATCGTTGGGGAAGACAGGCGGTACCACACTAGCCGGTGTCTTGGACATCGGGAAACCCGGACACGATTGATATGGCATGCTTGGGTTGAATACCATGCCATTGCCGGGTGTCGACATCATGGCCATCGGATGTAGGCCAGGGAACATTAGGCTTTGTGGCGCCATTGCTTGCAAATCGTTCTCGTAGCTTTGACGTAGTTTGGAACTTATTTGCGCCTCGGCACGTGACATATTATCGATTAGGCCCTTAACCGTAATGATACGTTCCAAATTGAAGCTATTGATATCGTTTATCGAGCTGACAGTGATCTTCGTATCGGTGTCTTGCATAATACGTTTGATCGTATTACCGTTTTTACCAATAATGCGACCGATTAGATTGTTATGGGCCAAAATCTTCAAGCATATGTCACTGTTAGTTGGCGAGTTAGCGTGAAAGAGAGAGAGAGAGAGAGAGAGGAGAAAAGAGTTTAGACAAATTTTATTTTCATATGCTCATAAAACTATGCTAAACATTTGGAATTAATTTGCAAAGTTCGTAGCGAAGCTCGACCGACGCGTTCTCTTATTTCTGGCAGTACTCACCCTTTATTCGTTGAGATGGCTTCCTGTTGCATCACCTCCAAAATGCGTTTGCACGCGTTCGTGCAATTTTCCGGATTACCATAAATGGTGATCGCCTTCTCCAGCGAGCCGACATTCTCCTTTCGATGCACATCGACACGTGCATGGCTTTGTTGTGTGATCGTGCGTATGGTGATACCTTGACGGCCAATAATGGCGCCAACCATTTCACTTTGCACCAAAATGCGCAGCGGAAAATCAGCTTGACGTCCGGGTCCTGGCATACCGGGATATGGATTGCGCTGATTACGATTGGTGCGACGTTGGTTCTTGTCCAATGGCTCGGCGTGCAATTTGTTGCCCTCGAATTCGACACCGTTCAATCCGCCAGCAGCTCTGTAATTAACGAAAGAAAATGAAAAGTTGGGTTAGGTTTTTGTAGACTTGCAATTTTTTTTATTGACATACATATAATGAGAAAATGTATGTAATATTACAATTTTGAAAGTACTCGAACAACGAAGAGTACTTGGACTCTATTTCGAACTTTTCTACTTTCAAATCCAATCTCTCTAAGAGTACAAGGCTCTGCAAGAGTTTTAGTTCCTGAAATATGTTTCAGTTTTTAATATAACGCAGTTTGTAGAACCCTCCACTTGACAAAAGTCTCCAAAAAGTGTACACGATTCATTTGAAGCTTTGCCAACACCGAAAATAAGTAGAGTTTTGATTCGATTGATCTCACAAGTTCCTAAAACATGTCCTGGATTTAGATAATACGAAGATTTTGGTACTCGTAAAGAGAACAGGTTTTGGTTGAGAATTTACGCACTTCTAAAATTAGTAGAATTTTGTTTCGAAGGACGAAAAGCATTAAGGCTCTACGCCTCGCAGTATACACGAGTTTTTGTATCTAAAACCTTCAAAACAAATCTCTGGAACCTTGCAGTTATCTGTTATGTTTTAGATTTTGCTAATACGCAGATTTTGAAATCTATAAAGAGCCCAAGTTACTAAGTTTGTAGAGTTTTGAATAAAAAATACCCAAATAACCTAATTTCGAAGTTCATATAAACTTTGTACATTTAACCTATAAAGAGGCCAAGTTTCGTTTCAAAATTCGCGAACTCGAAAAATTTGTAGTGTTTTCATTACAAAATACCCAAAATAACCAAATTTCGAAGTTCATATAAACTTTGTAGATTTAACCTATAAAGAGGCCAAGTTTCGTTTCAAAATTCGCGAACTCTGATAAAAAAATACCCAAATAACCAAATTTCGAATTTCGAAGTTGTTTTAACTGCAACATTCAAAGCTCCGTTTCAACACTCGTATTACATTTTTCGAAGAGTTAAGAAAGCAAATGCACGTTGCAAAAAAAAAAAAAAAAAAAATAAATTAAAAAAAAAAAAAAAAAAAAAAGAAATAAAAAAGGAAAAAATAAATTAAAAAAGTAAAATAAAAAAATGTACATATTTGAAAGATCTAAATAACAAAGTGCAGCTAAAGAATGATAAATGTAACAAAAACACTGAGGCGACATAAAAACATAAACAACAACAACAAAAAAACGCAAATAATAAAATGAAGAGAAGAAAAGAAAACAAATTGCATAATGTAATACCTTTGAGCCTGATCGGGATTTTCGAATGTTATATGTACAGTCTGAGTATTGGGGTCCTTACTAGACACAGCCTCACACTGTTTGACGATGCCGTATGGCTTTAGCAGCGGTTCGATGTCTTCGAAACGCGTTTGCAGCGGTATGCCGCTAATAAGAATTTTCGATGTCGAAACACTGTGAACAAAGAAGAGATAAAAGTTGAAGTATAAAACAACAACAACAACAATGCAATAACAACAACAACAACAGCAACGCATAAGTGAAGTAAGCTTGTGGAAGTGTGACAAAATATAGCGAGAAAAAAATACAATGCGTATGTATGTACATATGTATGTGTAGCATGAGAAGAATATACAATACAAAGTGTAACTGCATAGAAAAGTACGAGTGTAAGCGAGTACTAAAATCTCTAATTCTCTAAAGGTTTGTCAATAATTATTGCTAATTTCTTTTTGCGCAATAATTTGTTTAATCTTTTAAAAAGTACGCCTAGAAGTAGGCAATATGAGAGAATTGTCAATGTATTTAAAGACATTTACTAAACTACAGCAACAATAAAGCTAAAGAAACACGCGAAAGCATGTTTTGTTCGCTTTAGCGCCTAAAATTATGTGTGTATGCTTGCAGAAATGCGCCTAAAAGTAGGCAATGTTTAACATTTGCCAAAGCATTATAACATATTTAATTAACTACAACAACAATAAGCCAAAGAAACGCGTTAACGCATATTTCGGCTGTCTTGCGCCTAAAAGTATGCTGAACGTCGCCTACAACTTTGTTGCATATTACAAAAATACAGCTAAGAGTAAGCAAGCTGTTAAATTTTAATGATATTTACTAAACTACATAGACAATAAAGCCAAAAAACGTATGCTCGTGCTAGTTAGCACCTAAAAGTATGCTACACTACAGCGCTTTAATATTTCACGCACTGTACGCGTGCTAATAAATTCTAGCTCAGCATATGTACCGTAGTTTCTGAAAATAATTGCGCTTGCACATATTTTCGCTTGCTAATTACATTTTTGAAGCATACACTAAGGCGTAAAAACATAAAACTACTAAATGAGCAGTAGATAGCGTACTAATGTTGTAGTATTGCATGAGAGAAGGTGATTGCCACACGTTTATGTTGTGGCATGACACACGCGCACCCACACACACACACATATACGCTTGCAGAATTCCTAAATTCCCGGTTTTGCACACAAACATACCTCAGCATGGTCGTATCCAGTTTTTCTCAATAAAATTTTATCTAAAATTTGCCAACTATTGCTTTCTTCTTCACCTACTTTTGCTTAATTTTACCGAAGTATTGCTGTCTGCGTTGTATGCTTTAGGCTGACGACTCAAATTGATACCGTTAAATTTCGCACGAAAGTCAGTTTGTTTTAAATTATGCAGAGTTTGTAGAAAAATTGAAAAGCAACAATAAATTTTCTTTCTCACAACACACGCTTGCCTTAAATACCGCAACAAGCATACTAAATGCACGCACGCACGCGCACTCACGTCTCCAATGACACAGACAAGTGCGTCTGAAAGAGTTTTTTTTTTGTATCAACAGGATATTTGTTAAAGCGTTTGCGAAATTTGTTTGGCGGCTCCTTTCACTGCACGAATTTTCGAAAACAAATTTTGTTTAGTCAAAGTTTGGTATTTGGATTTTTCAAAAAGACGGAAAACTAAAACGAAATGTGTGACGACGAAGGCGGAACGAGAAAACTAAACTATTGCGAAATCCACAGCATAATATTAAAAAAAATATCTACGGGAAATTTTTGAAATTGTTGACTGGCTGAAAACTATAATAAATTTCTATTTTGAAAACAACGGAAAATTTTTGAGGTATATTTTTCATTTTTCATAGAAATGTAAAATTTAACAGAAAATGCGGCTCAAAGTGTCGCATGATTTTTCATAAGAGTGGAGTGTGCAACGCGTGATCACATGCATTTGTGTGTGTATATGTAAATTTTTGCATTAAAATTAAATTAAAAAAGATAAAAAAAGAATTTAAATGAAACAATAAATAAAAATAATTTAGAAAATATAAAAAATAATTCAGTAAATAAAAAAGTAATAAAAAAGTTATAAAAAAATCCTCCAGAAATAATACAAAAATATAAAAGTTAAATAAAAAATAATTTACAAAATATAGAAAATAAATAAAATTAATAAAAAATCAAATAATACAAAAAAATAATATTGAATAAAAGAAATTTAATAAATAATACAAAAATTTTGAGAAATAATAAAAGACTTAAAAAAATAAAAACATTTAAAAATAAAAATTAAAAATAATTAGAAAAATATAAAATTAAATTAAAACATATAAAAAATAATGAGAAAAGTAAAAAAAAAGAAAATTAAAACAATAAAAAATCATTAAAAATTATATAAGAATTAAGAAAAAAATATTAAAAATTAAAAGTAAAAAAATATTTTTTTTTAATAAAAATATATTTAAATTTTTTTATTTTGGATGTAAAGTTTTAAAGTTTTTTTTTAATTCGAAAAATTAGAAAACCGAATTAACAAAATTTTTAACTCCCAGTTTACATACTAAATGTAGTTAAAAATAGAATTGTGTTTGAAAAAATTAAAAAAATATATATATTTTGGTTTTGAAGTCATTTCACCCTGGCGTACTTCATGCTCCATCATTTTGCTTATCTTCGCAAAAGTAAAGTTGATTTTTAAGAAAATTTCAACACCGTTTGTTTTTTTTTATAATTAATTACTTTTAATTATATTATTTGAATTACAAATATGTAAATCTTTCCATTTTTATTATATTTTTAATTTTTACTTGCATTTTTAAATTCAAAAATATGTATTTTAATCAGTTTTTAAATTTGACTTTGGGATTAAAAATTGAAATTAATTTTCTTTTTAATTTAAAATAAATAAAAATTAAATTTAAAGGAAAACATAAAATTAAAAACTTCATCCTTTTCTTGATTATTTTAAATAAAAATTTATTGAAAAACTATTTTTTTTATTTAATTAAAAATTATTAATTTATTTTTTAATTAAAAATTTAATTTTTTAATTTAAGTTTTAAATTTTTCGTATTAAATTGTTAATTTTTAATCCTAAACTTTGAAGTTTAATTTTTTAATAAATTTTTTTTAAATGGAATTTAAACTAATTAATTAAAACTTTAATTTTTTATACTTTTTTAATTAAAAATTATTACTTTTTTTAATTTCTCAATTAAAAATTATTTTTTTTTTTAATTTTAAATTAAATTCGTTTAGTTTAAAATTTTTGATTTTTCAGGTAAATTTTTAATCCTCAATTTTGAAATTTTAATTTTTCATTCAAAATTTTTTAAATAGAAAATTGGCACATTCACATTCACACACACAGCGTTTAGTTCAAAAATAAAATTCCATTCTTCCTTGCCGCTCGAGCAGGCAGTATGAAGCAAAAATTAAAAAAAAAAATGTATTAAATTATTAAAAAAATTAAATTTAAAAATGTATCTAATTTAAAAATTAAATTTTATAACTTAAAATAAATAAAAATTAAATTTAAAAAATTCTTCAAACTAAAAATATTTTATTAAAATTAAAATTTTTTTAAATTTAAAATTGTTTTTTTTTTTTTAATTAAATTTCATTTTTATTTAAGTTATTTAATTTAAAACTAGAATTTTTTTAATATAAAATTTTAAATTTTTCAAAAAAAATTTTAATTAAAAAATGTATTTATTTATTTATCAAAAAATTAAAAGAAATAAAAATTTAATTAAAACTTTTTAATTTTTGTTTAATTTATTTAATTTAAATTTAATAAATTTTTCAATTAAATTTTTAATTCTAAATTATGAAATTTTAATTTCATATCGATAATTTTTTAAGCAGAAAATTCCTGAATATTTTTTGCATTTTTTAAAAATATAATTAAAATATTTTCTACGGAAAAAATATATATTTTTTTTTAATATAATTGAATTATTTTCGAGAGAAGAAATATAAAAATTATTATTAAAAATATTACTAAAATATTTTCCACGGAAAAAATATTAAAAATTATTTGTTTAAATATTAACAAAATATTTTCGACAGAAAAAATCATAAATATTATGCACCTACTCCGAGGAAATTATAAATTTATTAAGAACTCTTCCCTCTCAACATTTTTAAGCAACAACCAAACATGGGAAAAGCTCCGTTAAATGTGAATTAATTGCTACCACAATAGTCGACAAGCTTTAAGCCTGAATTCGATTAAGCGAAAATCAAAATGGTGGATCAAAGAAAACCCGCGCTGAAAACCTCGCAAAAATGCAGCTAAAACATAAATTAGCTGCAGCGTTAAAGCGTCTAAAAAATCACCGCAAATTTCTTGGAAGTCATTTATTTTATTATTATTATTTTGGTTGGTAGTTTTTGTTGTTGTTTTCGTAGCTGCTGCCAGCTTTTAACTGCTGCTGCGTTTATTTGGCGCTTTTTTCATTAAGCATGTGGCAAAAGGCAGGCAGACAGTCGAGCCGTCATTGCTTAGTGCATACCTACACTTATGTATGGATGTACATATGTACAATATATACATAAGTATATGTGTGTGTATGTGTGCGTGCCACTTTCTGTCAGCAACGCAGCATTAATTGCCGCTGCTGTGTCCGTTGTCAAATTGGTGCAATACATTATTAGTTGCAGTTGTTGTTTCTCTTGTTGTTATTGTTATTGCTTTTTGCATGCCACAACATTTATTATTTTTGCTTCCTGTGCGTCTGCGCAAAATTCCATGGAAAAGCTTTAAAAGTTCAATTTGGTATTTTATTGTTTTTGTTTTTGTTTTGTGTTTTCTTTTCCGCTTCTCTTTTTGTTTTTCTTGCTGACTTTTGCAGTGTTTTGTTGTTACAGCGCATACCACTGCCGACGTCGCGACGCGGGTCGTCAGCCGAGTCCATTCACATCGTCGCTGCAACTAGTTGTTGCGGTTGTTGGTCTAAATGTTGTTGTTGGTTGTTGGCTATTTTAGCTGCTTCTATGCTTGCTAACTGCTTATTGTTGCTGTTGTGCTTTCAACTTGATTTTCATACTGTTGCTGTTGTTGTCTAGTCTGGGAATGCTGTCGTTGTATCAATACGATCATATTCTCAGTGTTGTTGTTTTGGTTTTGGCATTGGCATGCGGCCAGTACCAGTCAGTGCGCCTGCTGACCGCGCTTCTACCCCGTCTTGTGTCTCGCTTCTTCTTCTTGTTCTTCTTCTTCTGCTTCTGCTTCTACTTGGCCAACTATGCAGCGTCCGGTTAGTCAGTTATAGCCAACCAACCGGTGGCATTCCTGAGTGACTGTGTCTTTTCGAGCAGCCAAGTTGCTGGCATTTGCTGTGCGTTTGCGTTTGTATGTGTGCGCGCACACGCCGCGCATCCAGTTACATTTTGCCATAACGTCATCATCGTAGTGGCAGTGGCATAAAAAAACAACTGCAAAAATAAAACTGAAATGCCGCAGGAATGCACCACAGCCTGACACGCTGCATGCAACAGCATGCGGTGATCGTCCGTCCCGCCGCCTTGCCGCAGCAATCGCCAAAAGCGCGGCCAAGTCATGGGAAGCAATCAACATTTTTCAAGTTGTTATTGTGTTTTTTGACTGATCGCATGCCATTACACGCACACGCTTACATACTTAACATACATGTATTTGTATGTTATTGTTGTTGTTGTAGCTTTTTTGTTTTGTTTTCGATTGGAACGCAACGTATGCCTTTTTTCGTTTGACTTTGCAGCACACTCTACGACCCACTTGGGCCGCGGCATGTACGTCGCACTTCCTATGTGCTGCGGCGCTTGTTGTTTTTGTTGCAACAACGCGTTGAGTTTTTGTTTTTGTTTGTTTTTTCGCTCAGTCACTAAGTTGCCACTTTTATACGCGTTATGCACTCGTCAAAGCGGAACTGTCTGCCAGTGTTGCCATATGTACACATCAACAAATTGAGGTTAGTTTACATACAAAGTGTCATATGTAGCAAGATCACGCAGATGATATGAAATTATTGCGCACGGCTTTGCGAGAACTGAGCATGTTTCGGTTATTGTGCGCAGTTTGCTTCCTTAAGCGAGTTTCGCGCACGGAAAATTGCGAAATTATGACAAAATCTATATGTTAGACCTATACGAACTCGGTTCTCCCTCGACGGAAAACGTTTATATTTGAAGCATATTTTGTATGTGGTAAATCTTGTTATAGAAATGAGGTTGTTGTTTGTAGAAGCATTAGAAGCAAGGGAAATCGCAGCTCGAATATGCAAATCGTAGCGTTTTTTGTTTTTATTTTTTGCAACTAATGAAACTGAGAAGCCGTCAATAGCTTTACACCATATGCGAGTTGCTTGAATGTTAAATTGTGAAATAAGAAAAAAATTAAGTTTTATACCTTTACTAACTCGGTTTCCCCTCGACAGAAAATTTTTTAACTTTCAGCTTATTTTGTATGTGGAGAAACTTGTTATAATATTGGGGTTGTATTTTGTAAATGCCTTAACAGCAAGAGCAGCCGAAGCTCGAACATACAGCTTGAAGTTTGTGTTTTTTATTTCTTGGCACCAAACTACGCTGAGAGATTTGTTATTACGGTGCTTGCCGAAACTAGAGTTCATTATTAGTCAACTTAAGAAAAATCTAGTTTCAGTCACACATTCAACTGCCACAATGACTGCCTTCAAAAATGTCCGGCAACACCAAAGCGCACTCGTTTTACATTCAACCGCAAATCCGCTGGCCTAATTTACCGTGCACTGTCACACTCTTCACATAATCTCTTGCTCTATGTGCCACTCTTCGTTGCAACTCTTTGCGGAATGCTCTCTAGACAAGTTTATTGCTTGTTTTGTTATTGATAATATGTATCTGTTTTGAAAAACAAAAAAGAATTGTTGTTGACCGCATTTGTGGCACGAAGAAAACGCAACGTCGTCGTCGCGTTCAACATTAGTCGCCTGGTGTTCGTGTCGCCGCGACGAGTGTGTTGAACCTGCCGCTCTCAACACTGACTTAGGCGCAGCGAAAACTGTAAGCATTTTTGCCATAGCACACGCTGTTGTTGTTATTATTTGCACTTTAAGCTGCGCCAAACAACAACAACGCATACATAGATATCGACTTATGCATACGCACACACACATACGAAGTGAATAATGAAAACAACAAGTCCAACGCTTGCGTAGACGGCTATGCTACTTGCCGGCTCCATGCGGACGGTCGCCAATGGCTGTGCCATCGCATTTTGTTGTTATACTGTTATTGTTGCTGTTGTTTTTGGTGTTTTTGCTGATGCGCGCGCCGCTCTTCCAGGAATTGTTTATCGAAAAAATGAGTTATTTTTCGGTTACTGTTGCAGTATTTGCATTTTCGTGTCGGCTTTCTTCCTCCACTCTACATATATATACATACATATGTACATGTATATGCTGCTGGCGCGCGTTTTTAGCATCAGCATAAATTTAATAACAACAACAGTAAAAGCGGCAGCAACAGCAATTATACAAACGCTTTATGCGGCAGTGGAAGTGTGCAAATAAAAGCAAAATAAAATGCGCGAAAAATATTTGCACTTCTTGGTATTGTCGGCCAATGCTTTGTGGCTGCGCATACCTTTGTAACTCTGTGCTACCTTCGTCGAAAGCGCAGCTATGCTTTTGCACTGCTGAAATTGCAATTTTTTTGGATTTGCTTAGTAGTTTTTGCCATTTCAGCCGTTTTCATGTTAATGAGAATGGGAATTTATTTGACCCGAGCCAGCGTTTATTAAGAAATTAACAGACACGACACCGCAAGGCATAAGTGGATAACAGAATTTTGTTGTGCGATGAAAAGTGATATAATGAAGATCAGAAAAAATTTAAAAACTTTTATATAAAAAAAAATTATTTTAAAATGTATAATAATAAAATTTTATATAAAAAAAATATTAAAAAATTTGAATATTAGAAAATTTTTACTAAACTTTTTTTCATAAAAATTTTAGTATATTTTTTTTAATTCAATTTTTGGTCGTCTTTTTTACTAAATTTTTTTTATACATTTTTTTACAAATTTTTTTTTTATACAAATTTTTTTAGTAAAATTTTTTTATAAAAATTTTTTAGTAAAATTTTTTAATATACATACATATGTACTTACGTATTTTTTTATAAAGTTTTTAGATTTTGTTGTTTGATCTTCCTATCAGTTTTTTTTATAAAATCAGTTTTTAAATTTTACAAATTTTTAATAAAAAAAAATTAATAAAAAAAAATTTGTAAAATTTGTAAAATTAAAAAAAAAATTAAAAATTTTACAATTTACAATTTTTTTTTAATTTTACAAATTTTACAAATTTTTTTTTATTAATTTTTTTTTATTAAAAATTTGTAAAATTTAAAAAAAAATTTTATTAATTTTTTTTTTAAATTTGTAAAATTTTAAAATTTTTTTTATTAAAAACTGATAAGAAGATCAAGCAACAAAATCTAAAACTTGAATTTTGTAAAATTTGTAAATTTTTTTTTTTATAAAATTTGTTAGTAGTTTAGTTTTTTTATTTATTTCTTTACTAAATTTATGTTTAATATTTTTTTACTAAGCATTTTTTTAATATAAACTTTTTTATCAGTGTTTTACTAAAAAAAAATGCTATTTTTATTTAAAATTTTTTGTATTATTATTCTTTTTTAATTAGAAAGAAAAATTATACTTGTTGCATAGCTGTTTTTTATTTTTTTTTTTTGCATATCAGATTTACAAAGTCGCACAGTTGCATTTATGTTTACAATTTTTTTTTCGTCACTCGTTTCGAGTAGGCGGCGTTGATGAGTCAACCCATGGCACAGCTTAATGATTTTTAAGGCGCAGAGGTTTATGCGCAAATGCATGTATTCGTTTGTATGTATGTGCATATGTAAGCGCTCACTCCTGCCTGCCTTCTACTTAGAATTCCCAGAATTGCCTTCATTTCATTTTTTATTTTGCATTTTCGCGTACATAAAGTGCAATGATATATTGAAAACCGTTAAAAGGTGGATACTTGAGTGACGTGCTTATTTATGCTCAGCTGCGAAATAACGCTGATGAGTTAATATAAATTTTTTTGTTGACGCAAAAGTTTCAGAAAAGTACAGCCACAAGCGTTTCGACAAAGAAATCAAAAGCAAAGCAGTTACAAGTCTAATAATAAAATAGTAAGACTTAAAAAATCGCTGACAAATGCTATTTTGTTATATTAATACTTGTATAAATTTACTGTTATAGAAATGAAACAAAAAATATTATTTCACTGAACTACTTAAGTTTTCTATACTATGCACACTATAATACTTTCATCTGCATACAGCCTAATGCAACTGCAACTGTTATCGACTTTCGATAATTTGGCGCTACTGTGTACACTAACACCACTATTTTTATTTGTTTATTTGTTTTGTGATTAGAATTCGTTAAATTTTAATGTGGCAAGCAAGTGGCGGGGGTTTTGACCACATTTGGTAATTTGAATCGGTATCTAGCTGTAAGTAAATAAAATGAAGAGTTTTGGCCAACGATTCAGGCTGCATAATTCTTATTAGAATAACTAACTACACTCCATTGCGTGATTTTGAGTTTACAGCTGGTTATTTATTATTTTTTAACTTTTTTAATTTTTGGCTACGAAATTTCATGTCAAGTTTTTATCATAACAGTCAGCTGTTCGGTTCTTCGACAAAATTCGTGTGTGTTCGCATATTTTATTATTTAAAATAACATATAGAAATTGTGTTACTTTAAAATATATATTATATTAGTCAAAAAATTCTAAACTGTTTACATTTTTTCAAAAATGATGAATAATGACATTCATATTAGGGTACGGTATTTTTTAAAAATATTTAAAAAATTAAAAAAAAAAAATAGCATTTTTTAGAGTTGATACGAAGTTTTGATTTTTGATTTTTTTAGCAGCTCACTAATGCTATATTATTAGTGCTGTATTTCTTTTTAATAAAATTTAAAAATACATACATTTTTTAAGCAGCAAAAACTTCCAATTATTAAATAAGTAACACCCTAACAATCATAAAAATGCTTATAATAATTACTAGTGACTACACAGCAATGTAATAATATTAGGGTGTGGGTAGCAAATTTAATTAAAGTTTTCTTATTTATTTTTTTTTTATAAAATTTTAAACATTGCATTTTAGTTGCATTAAATTTAAAAATGTTTAATTTCACTAAAGTAACACCCTAATGTGCATAAAAGTGTAAATAATAATTCGTAGCAATACTTGTAACGCCAGAACTATTAAAATAACAATTATAGCTAAACATATTTTTTGATATTTTTAAAATTCTACGCAGTAATTCATGCAATCATATTAGGGTGGGCATAAGTTTTTGATAGCATTTTTTCGCAATTGTCTTGTGATATATAAATAGTTTTTTTATTTTTAATATAATACAAAAATTATATATTTTTAGTTGCAACAAACTTTTAACTTTTAATTAAGTAACACCCTAATACGCATAAAAACATAGATAAAAATTCATAATATTGGTAGCGACAAATTAAATATTCAAGATTTCTTGTAAATTCTACGCAGTATGCTGAAATGTAATCATATTAGGGTGCGCCTAATTTTTCAATTTTTTTAATTTTTAAATTTTTTTTAACAATAATCTTTGCCAAATTTATGCTTTCTTTATTTTAATAATATTAAAAACAATAATTATTTTTAGCTGCAATAAACTTTAGGTTTTCATTACCCTAATGTATGTACATATGTACATAAAATTACAAAACAGCTTTCATAGATATGCCAACAAAAATGCAACGCAATTCCAAAACAGCACGCTCACACACATACCTACATACACACATATGTAAATGCCAAGCAAATATGATTGTTTACAATTTTCACCCTATTTGTTGTTATTGCTTTCGCTATATTCCGCACTTGAGCATCGGCTAGTGCCGACTGCAGCCGAGAGTGCAGCATACTACATGCACATGCATTTATGGAGGGCGGGTCATAAACCGTCTGCAGCGGTGGGAAAGTGTATGTCAGCACAGTGTGTGTGTGTATTGGGCGGGCGAACGAACGAGTCTATAACACACACACACACACACAGATGGAAGTTCGTGTGCACTTATTTGTGGTGTTTGCAACGGGGCGGGCTGCCTGGGGCTTTTTGGCGTCACCAATTGCCTTATTGCTGCGCGCCACTCATTCACAAAAGACGCAAATTGTTGTGTGTACTGCGCGCGCCGGCCAACAACAAAAACAATTGCACACATTGTTTTGTAATTGTTTTTTGTCTGTTTTTTTTTTTTCATTTACAACAAACATGTGAAAGTACAAAGTGCAAACAGTACATGCATACTTTTGCACTTTTACGCTGCATGCAAATTGGTGGGAATGCAAGAGGCGAAGACAAAAACAAAAACAAACACAACAACAAGTACAAACAATAACAATAAAACGGCAATGCAGACAAGTGCAAACCGTGCAAGATGGTGGTGGCGATGTCGCTAGCATTGTTGTTGTTGTTGTTATTATTGTTGTAGTGCACATATTGGCTTTTATTGCGTACGTGCTGTTTATTTGTATGTTGCGTGGCTTGTTGGTTTGTGGCAATACACGCCTACTGTTGATTGATAAGCGGCAGTTACGGTGGTTGCGCGAAAATGCAGCTAATACAACAACAATATTACTGCAAATTTGGTGCAAATGCCTTGACTGTAGAAGCAAATGCGTGTTTTTGTAATTATATAAAAATAAATACATACAAACGGTTATTTTTATTTTAAAATAAATTAATATTTATTTTTGTTTTTTCAAAAACAATTCGCTGTTTGGAAATCTTTTTTGTTGGTTAAGACATCTTCACAAAGTTTGACACTGCTCATTTCCGAAGGCAAGGCTACAATCTCCGAACATATCGTTGAGATCGGAGCACTATAGCATACAGCTGTCATACAAACTGGTCGAGTAAGAAGCTTTTTATAAACTTTTATGCTATAAGAAATGCATTCGAGGGGGCTGTTATTGCTGCATTGCTGCGCTGCAGCTGAACTTAACGTTTTTTCTTCTTTTTATACATATGTCAATGACTAAAAATGTTTAATTAATGCTCTTAAACCATGAAGCCACTGTTGATTTTTCTTTTCGATAACTACTCATCTATCGATATTTTCAAACATTTATAAGGGTGTTAGACTGTTGAGTAAACACTTACGAAAATGTAATACTTTGTACGCGCATTTTGTTGCATTTAAGTTATAATAATTAATTATTGCAAATAAAAAAAAAATGCAAAAAAAAAAATCCGTGTGAATCAAGAAAAATAAATATTTAGCGCTCCTCTCTGCGTTTTTGCCACATACAGCCATACATACCCGCATGTCAGCAATACAGCGGGGTGTGAAAATGATTGTAACGGCATTCACTAAGTCAAGCCAAGTCATTATTGCGGACAGCGTCAACGTCTGCGCTCGCTGCGCAGCTGCTTGCCTGGTGGAATGCATTTTAACGGCAAAATTCGCAGCAAAAACAAAAACACACACAACTAAATGCACACAAACACACATACAAATGTATTTGTGTCTGTATATGCATTGAAATTGCAAGCCGCCGCTATGTTGGAATGCAGACAACGCTGACTGGGTGGCTTAACCGGCGCCCACAGGCACGGAAGAGCGCATACACACATATACAGACATTTGTGCTTATGTGGTTGTTGTTCGTCTGATCAAATGGCTGCAGCGCCGCAGCAAATATTGACTGGCGCGTTGCTCGATTGACTGACAGCAGCAGCGCCGCGACCAATAGGTGTGCGTATGCAGAGGGGAGCAATGAAAAAATGCAAATAAAGGCGTCTAATCGACAGATACATATGCATATATTTAGGTACATATATTGTATATATATGTATGTAGCACGTGGAGTACATAGAGCAAGTTGTATGGTGCAAAGAGCACAGAAGAGCGCTACAAAGAGCGCATGCAATATAATGCCAGTGAGAAGCAGGGGAAATTAGTGACTCAGGGGCGGGGAGTAATGGCAAGTGCAATGTGTAAAACAAAACAAAAAGGAACACAACAACATATACATATACATACATATGTACATACAGCAGCGACATAAGCGCTTGCCGCCTTGCGTGATTCCTGCAGTCGCACAACAACAGCAGTTGTTGCAATTGCTGCTGGTGCTGGTATGCGTGTTGTAGTCGTCGGCATTATGCGTATACGCTCGGTTCGGCATTCGTTCGTTCGTTGGTTGTTACAGCCAGCACAAAATTTTCATTCATAAAAATTTACACAAAAGCAAGAACAAACAACAGCGAAATGCCAACAGCAATAAAAACAAGTACGGAGTGCAGCGAAAGCAATCACAACATCATTGTGCCACAAACAACAGCAAAAATGCGGCGGCCACAGCGCATGTCAGGGCAATGCGCTAGCATTCGGGTCGCCTGCTCGGCTTTCACACACACACAGGCGCGCAGTCGCATCCATACAAATACGAAAAAATAAGTGTTTATTTCTGCAAAAGCGCCAGTTTTGCTCGCAGTTTTTTGTTTCGTGCACTTTTCGAGCTCCACAATCGGTTGTGCGTTGCTGTTGTTTGTTTTTGTCGCCGCTAGGCGCTTTCGTCTGTTTTGCTGTGCTGCTTTTTGGCGCAGTTTGTACTTGCGTACACAGCGCTTACGGAAAACAGATATTTCTAGTAAATGTAAAAACCACAAACAAGTGATATTTATAAATATGTGGAAGAAATTACAACAAAACCAAAAATAAAAAAATATTCGCCAGTAAAGTAACAGCCAATACAGGCTTACCAGAGAAAATAATTTAATTTTTGCAATAAATTTATGCGAAAATTGCTCTTAAAAGAAAATTTTGCTATTAAAATTAAGGTGTATTCATATTAGGGTGTGCCGTTTTTTAGTTAAAATAAAAGTTTCAACTAAAACAGGCTAACAATTTTCAAGAATGTGCAGATACATATGTATACACCAACAAAAATTCGAAATTTATTAAATAAATTTTTTTATAAATTTTATTTACTAATTTTTTAGTATATTAATTTTTTTTAAATTATTTTATTTTATTTTTTATTTCTTTTACATAGATTTCTTTTATTTTTTTTAATGTTTTGTATTTCATATTTTTTATTTTTATTTTTATTTTTTTATTTTATTTTTTATTATAAGTTTTAATTATTTAAATTTTTTAATTTAATTTTTTTTTTTATTTTCTTAACTAGCATAAAATATGACACCTGCTAATTATCTATATTTATATTTTTACTTATTAGTATTTTTAGTTTTTATTTTTAATTCTTTTTTTATTATTATTATTTTCTATTTTGTATTTTTTTTTATAGCTTTCTCATTATTTTTAAAATTTTGTATTATATTTCTTTTATCATTATTATTATTTTTTTGTTTATTTTAAATATTTTCTACTTTATATTTGCTTTTTTATATTTTTTAACTACAATAAAATGACACACGCTTTAGTTATATGCTATATTCACATACATACATACATATGTATGTTTGTTATTACTTATTTACAAAAAAAAACTCTGCAACATAATTTTTCGATACATTTTCTTACGTATCAAGAGTGTGAACAACGCATAATACTCACTCATATGCATATAACAACGCTGATAGTTATCGATTTTTGATATCAGTACAGCTTTTGGAGCATAATACATGTAAAAACTAAATTTTTCTGTGCTGGATTATTGGAATTTAAATAAATATTAAAAGTCTTATATAGCAGCCAATCTGATTGCTAAATGGTTGTTTCGCTAATAAAATTGCAGAGCTCAGCTGCATTGGATCAATCACCTGTCACAAATAATAAACGATTATAGTTTCAGAAGAGCTCATAATATTTTGGGCAATTTTCGATACGAAATTATAGCAATTTTTAAAATAACAATTTTTCAAATAAAAAAATTAAAAATTCTTCGAAATTTAATTTTCGCGAAATTTTCAAAACAAAAATGATTCGAAACTTTAAACCAAATATTTTTTTAAATCTTATAAAATTTTTTCTTGAAAATTTTAAAGCAAATTTTTTTCTGAAAATTTTAAAACAAATTTTTTTCCAAAATTTTAAAACAAATTTTTTGGTGTTTTTTATAAATTTTTTCGAAAATTAGCAATTTTTTTTTTGAAATTTTTAATAATAATTTTACGTAACTTTACAAACAATTGTTTCTCGAAATTTTAGACAATCTTTTGAAAATTTTTAAAGAAATATTTTTTGAAATTTTAAAAACAAAAATGATTCGAAACTTTAAATCAAAATTTTGCGTAACAAACAAAATTTTTTGTTTTGAAAAAATTTTTTTTCGAAAATTTTTAAACAATAATTCTATGAAACCTTACAAACCATTTTTTTCTTTAATTTTAAAAAATTTTTCGAAATTTTTTAAATAAATATTTTTTGTAACATTAAAAATAATATTTTTAAATGAAAATTTTGAAATAAAAAGTTTTTAGCAACTTTGGCCAAATCACTGTTAGGTTATACCAATAATTCATCGATTTCAACCCACTTTCGTTCAACAGCTGAGCGAGGAAAACACTCTATACGTTAAATTTTCCTTATTTTTAAACTTGTTTTGAAATATTGAAAAGTCATTCGATGTGATGTGTTTATGAATTATAAGATTTTATAAAACGTTCCCCAATCTTTTTTGTCTATTAATTATAAACGCAAAATTCACTATATAAACTCACCTGTGGTGATAATAAGCCATGTTGTGTTTGTGGTGTATTTTGACTTTTTATAATTACTGTTCTTTTTTGTTAAATTTTTACTGCTGCTTATTATTATTTTTCGCAGCTGTTGTTGTTGATTATGTATTGGTGTACGTATTCAAAGCACAGCTTTGATAATTTAAATTTTTTTACGAATAATTTTTAAAGCACTGCTTTTTAAATTTTATTTTTAACTCTCAAAGCACTGCTTTGATTAGTTTTTTGGTAATTAAAATATTTATAAGCGCACTTGTGTTTTTTAGGCTAATATTTTTCGTTGCTTTGGATATACAGAAAATAGTGAGTTACTAATTTTTCTAGTGTATTTCCTGGCTGCTAATTTAAAGTTTATAAAAATTTGCTAAAGGAAAAAAAATCATTTATTTTTAATTTAAAATTAAAAAAATTCTTTTATTTTTAATTTTTTTTATTTTGAGGCATTAACGCACTAAACACGTGTTTCGAAATTTTTTGCTACAAATTTTTTGGTGTGTTATGAGCGCAGAATAAATTTTTTCAGTTTTTTTTTTCATTACTAATATTGTTTTTTTTTTAATTTACACACTATTTAACCCTACTGTATTCGATCGCAAGCTAAAAACTCAAACAAAAATATTTTATATGTGGCAATATTGCTTGAGAGCATTGACGTTTATTTGAGCACACCGTACGCTCAGTTGTACGCCATGGCGTATGAGTAACCGCGAAACCGTACACAATCAATTTGCGAATGAACGTGTGAACCCCATAATGCCGCAAGCCATTCACTAGCATAAACGCCTTAAATGTATAATTAAAGAGCACAAACTACAAAAAAAAACACTTAAGAGTATATTCGTTGCTCGAAGAGCGCTTCGTAAGCTATCAAACACTATTTTGCAAAGCTTTTTTTTGTACATTGTGTGTATGTGGCTGCAATACACGCGCATAAACAAGCGCGTATGTGCACCGTTAATGCCGGCGATGTCTCCAATATTGTGCTGTTTTTATTCTCTAATATAAATAATTGAAAATTGCAAGAAAACCACATTTGCACTGCCATATTCTGTGCTTAAGTTAAAGGGAATTTTTCGAAGCGCCGCATTCGCTGTATGAGTCATTGGAGACTTGCGTGTATACACTCATATGTCGAAGTAATAAAGTGCAGCAGTATGACAGCTAATAGTAGATAAAAGAAAATCCGTTAAGATATGCAGAGATTTGAACTTCTGAAACAGAGACTGAACTTGTGGAACATTTATTAGCGTTGCTTTCGAACGCAACTAAACTTTCTTTGAGAATTAAATTTCTAAAATATTCAGCAGTTACCTTTACAGATAGATCAGATACGTTGGAGGAATGTAATTTTGGACAACCGTGATAGTATAAGTCTTACAAAAATTGGCAGCTGAACTTCTGAAACACTTTTCTACGACTTTGAACTTGTGAAACAGTCCGTAACTGTTATACGTTGTTTACTTTTTGGTGCAAATAACATCACGAAATAGCTTGAAAATACTTTTTTTGGCAACTGTATGTGTGACAGCGTTAAAAGCCTGTGATTTTGGGGCAGTTGAACTTCGGAAACACTTTTCTACGACTTTGAACTTGTGAAACAGTACGTAATAGTTATACGTGGGCCTAAAAGCTTCCTTTTTGCTGCAAATAACATCTCGAAACAGCTTACTTTTTTGTTGGTGTGAAATCGTTATAAGCCGCTGAACTTCTGAACCACTTTTTCACGACTTTGAACTATGCCGAAATGCAATTACGTAATATTATGAGTAACGCACTTTTGAATAGCCGAAATGCATTAGAACCGTTAGTGTAACGCATTTTTTCTATCAATTATAGACGTGAAAGAGCTAAAGCTTGTCTTTCAGTGCATAACTGAACTTCTGAAACACTTTTCTACGTCAACGTCTACGTCTAAAATTATTAAAAAGTACTTCGAACCAGTAAAAAAGTAGGAGAACTACATTGTGTATAGTACCCTTACAGAAAACTCATTATTAACGAATTCAAAACTCTTTCGCACATGTGAACAAGTGGAACGCTTTACTTGCTCTTATTTGATGAATTATTGTTAGAGTATATGAGTATATGACATCAATGCAAAACTCTGTTATATTTTTTGTTTCTTTTTTAGAACAAATTCGATAATTTTATCAGAAAATCAGAAAATGCTATTTATATATATACGTCGCCAAGCCTACATACATACATACAGTTTACAAAAAATATTATTTGTATAGCAATGGTCATTGAGTTATCGCCTATCGCGTTGGCAGCGATAAGGCGCTACGGCTACCGATAACTTCACGTCTACATGCATAAACATATAGACATACATTGTATATGGTGCAATGTGCTTGTTTGCTATGTTATATCTATTGTTGTTGTATGTTTTTTCATGCCCCTTTATCACTGGCGTCACTTCGATTCAAATTCAATGCATTTCATTTCGATATTTTTTATCAAATTATGCTGCGATTTATATATGACGGTTATGTGGCGACAATGCTGACAGCTATTTTTAATTAAAATTAAAATTGGCAACACTCCCAACTGCCCAGACATAAAAAATAATCGAAATAATAGAGTTAAGCGTGTGAACTGGCATAAGGGAGCTAAAAATTAACTTGTTTCTCACTTAGATTCGGCCGCATACGATTTCACAAACACCGGTTATCGATAACCGATGGATAAAGAAGAAGAAAGATGAGTAAAACGAGCTTTACTGCATAGATTGGAGCTAATGGAAGTCTTTTATCAGCAATATTAGACGGAAAGTGATTTAGCACACAGCGATTACCGACTATCGAGCAGTAAAACGATCATTGCTGATTATTGGGTTGAGCGTTTTGGTTAGATTGGAGTGTTTTGAAGTCAAAATAATGCAGTTATGAGTGTAAACCTGCGCAAGAGTGCTAAAATAATGATCATTACTGACCAAAATTGAATTGAACGATAATCATACACATCGATTATCGATAACAGATCAGTAAAGCGATCACTGTTGTTGTTTGTACCGAGTACGTTGTATAGCTCGGGTGGTTTTGTAGCAGAAAGAAAGTATGTGGCGTAGAAAAAAATAAATTTTCCCTAAGGCATGCACGTTTTGCAAGCTGTATCGATATATTCCCGAAATAATATAAATAACGGTTTTTTTTAACAAGTACGCAAGTGCGTAAGAAGGATTTTTGAGCGTCATGATGTCACTTACTTAGTAAATGGTATAAAATTCATAGCAGTAAACGCCAATAAAAGTACCGTACATATTGCAAAAATACGCCTACATGGCAACACTGTTACTAACTAACAACATTAGCGCTATAACTTGGCAATATTGCGAGAAGTAGGTCAACTGCTAGTCGGTGGTGGATTTTGTCGCCGGTTATGGTGGCTGAGTGCAGTAGGTGCGGCTAGACAGGTAGACAGTTATGCACACACACACACACACGCAAAAACACACTTTTGCATTTTATTATGTGCGTGTGCATGTTCATGGTGGTTGTGAAGTCGTTGCTGAAGGTGTACAGACGACTTAATGGCCGAGCAAATAAATATATACATTTGCAATTCTATTGAATTTTATGCTGCTAACTGTTGCACATCGCATACATACGTATGTTTGTGTGGCTGTGCGTATGCACAAGCAATGACGATGGCGTTAGACCACGCGCAAGGGAGTTGGGGGATTTTCCGCGTCGTTTTAGCAGACGTGTGTGGGCAGTTAGCCGGTTGTTGGTGAGCGCTGCTGGTTGCCAATACTGTTGTATGCTTTTATATATAAATACATACATACATATGTACATGCGAAAATATGTGTCTGCGCTGAATTATTGGTTAGAGTTCCGAGAAAATGCAATTGCTTAATGTGGTATGTACGTGGCATATTTTTAACGGCACATTTTGCAGCGTCGCTATCAACAAATGCGCGAGCTTATGCTTATGACTTTGCGGGCGGGTTGTTGTTATTGAAGGCAGACGCTGGGGAATCCTACGCTGATAAGCGCGCTTGTATAATTGCACATCCACATAAAAAATATATATTTATGAACTCGAGCATTAAACGCAGCGCGCATAGCATAAACAAGCGCTGAAAAATAAGCAACAATAAAAGCGCCAAAAACACACGCTTGCAGCGGCTGATCAACAATGGCAAATAAGTCAAAATAAAGCAACTTAATGACACGCACACAATGCGCGCAAGCCGATTGCAGTTACACGCCGGCTGCACGCACACACATGCATAAGCAAAAAAATTTCCGCTCACTGCTACGTTAGCGTCAGCAAATTTTCGCGAAAATGTCATAGAATGTTTATTTTTTTCAAGTTTTTTTTTTTAATTTTTTTTTAATTTTTAAAAATTTTTTTTTTTTTAATTTTTTGTACTTAATTTTTTCTATTTTTTTTTTTTTTAATTTTTGCACTAGTAGTCAAAGCGTATGACGTGTTGCCAATACGCCGGCATTAGCAGCGCGCTCATAACATAGCGCCAGCGTAAGTGTATGCAAGTGGCGTTGCGCTGCGCACGGCTGTAGGTGATCTGTGCGGTGTCGCTGTGCCGAAGTCTTGGCGCCGACACGATAACGACAATGACGTTGGCCCGACCGCACAGACAGCTGTCCCAGTAGGCAAAAGCTAGCAGTTAGCGGCCATAAAACGTGCAATTAAACATTGATAATGTTGCGGATGTGCAGTGCAGCAACGACGTACGGCTGTGTGGCGTTCGCTTATGACGCGCCGCTCACTAAACGTCATAGCTTATACTTTATACTATATACATAACTATGTGTGTATGTATATGTTATCACAGTCTTTAGCTTGCTTTAGCAGCGGAATAATTTTGCTTGGATTTATTTTATCATTTAGTAGTTGTTGCGTTACAAAAACAAAAAAACAATATAACAGCAAATACACAGTGCGGTTTCCGGCTGTTTATTTTACTTTTTTCGATTTTTTTTTTTTTGCAAATAACAAAATTTTGACGGCATACGATTGCTTTTGCTTGCGTTTTTAAGCGCACGAAGTGCCGAGTAAAATTGCCAGTCACCTAAAGATCGCCGCTCAAACGCTTACACTAATAACATACAATGTGTACACTAACGGCCCGAATTGTGTTGGTATTATAGTTTCGCTGCAATTTGATGCGTTGCGTTGTTTTATAGACGCCGGCAGCGCTGATGCGTTTGCGCCGACGTTGTTTTAATCATTTAATTTGAAATCTTGAGATGATTCACAATTCGTAGAACATGAATATTTCTTGTGTTTTATCGGCAGTTTAGCACATTGCTGACAACCGCCGAGCACAATTTGATTTATTTTTTATTTAAATTTTTTTTCAATTAATTTTTTATTTACAAAAATGCTTTTTTTAATTATTATTTATTTTTTTTTTATTTTTTTAATTATTATTTATTTTTTTTATTTTTTTAATTATTATTTATTTTTTTTATTTTTTTAATTTTAATTTTTTTTCTTAATTTTTTTTTTCGTTATTAAAATGTATTATTTTTACTGTTAATTTTTTTATTTATATTTACAATTTTTTTTCTTTTTCATATTTTTTTATTTTTAATTTTTAGTTTTCATATTTTTTATTTTTTTTACTTTTTAGTTTTCATATTTTTTTATTTTTTACTTTTTAGTTTTCATATTTTTATTTTATTTTTTATTTTTTAGTTTTTATATTTTTTATTTTTTAATTTTATTTTTTTTTATTTTTAAGTTCATTTTTATTTTTTTGTATTTTTATTTTTAATGTTTTTTATTTTTCATTTTTTTTTTTTTTATTTTTTTTATTTTTCATTTTTTTTTTTTATTTTTCATATTTTTTTATTTTTAAATTTTTTTCATTTAAAGTTCTTGTTTTTGGGTTTTAAAGATTATAATTTTTTACTGTCAAAAATATTTTTTTTTTATGTTTACAATTTTATTTATTTATTATTTGTTTTATCAGAAAAAGCATGCATAAATCGAGGTTTTTTATGTATTTTTATTTCAAAACTTTGCATTTTTATAATTTTAACAACTTTATTTATTTTTGTAATAGAGAAACAAGCATAAATTGAGGTTTTATTTCCATAAATATTTTTCCCGAATTTTTTCTTTCAAAACCACACAAAATTTTATTTCTTATCGGCAAAAGGAAGTTTTATTTAAAAAAAAAAAAAATATTTTCCAAGACTTTGTCGCAGTTTCCGTTTCAAAACTTTGCAATTGTATATTTTTCTATAAGCTTTGTCGCAGTTTTCGTTTCAAAACTTTGTAACTATATATTTTTTATAAATTTTTGTGTTGGCGAAATTTGTTTTCAATCATATTTTTCCTCGAATTTCTCGCCTTTTTTCATATTTATAGAAAATATTGATTTACAAATTTTTTTTTTAGTTTTTTTGTTTTTGTTTTACAAAACATTGTAGTTGCATTTTATCTAAAATTTTTGATGCGGAAAATTTGAAAAAATTTCAAAAATATTTTCGTGCGATTTTTTTCATGTTTGGTTGTTTCAAAATGGCAAAAAATATTTTCCCAAATTTGTATTACACATTTATCAGTAATCCAAACATTTTTGTAACATGTCATATTTGTTCCAAACTGCTGTCGTTACGTTAACCGATGCGCCTTACTTTCTTTACTTAATTAATTTCATTTGATTCTTTGCACTCGCGCTGCTTTTTTTCAAAACCAAAAACAATTATCTCATTATCTTTGCTCACTACGCCGCCGCTATCGCGCACCGCATTATTGCTGCTTTGACGCTAATGTCGGCGCGTTGCCGCTGCTTACTTTGCTAGCGCCACTTCCTCCTGCTACTTTTCATGCGCTTTCCGCGCTGGCTGTGCAATGCTGTATTTGCATTTGTGTGCATGTGAGTGTATATTTTTTCTATTTTTTTTCCTTTACTATCTTTTATCTACTTTGTCTGCGCTCTGCTTTGCTAATGCGCGGCATCCACACAAAAAAAATTTAATTTGTAGCAAAAAATCGCCGACACGTAATAAATGCATTTTAAGCACTTTTTTTTTAACAAAAATATAGAAAATAAAATTAATTAATGTAATTAAGAGCATAAAAATCACATTCCAACACACCTTTTATGCAAATATTTTTTACACAGTTGCAACTTGTTTTTGTTTTATTTTTATATTATCGCTACTTCAGCGCTGCGAAGCAAAAATATCAACAATGCGACTTTTTGTAATTTAAAAGTTAAAATAAAATATATATTCTTTACATATAATTTTTTATTACACTTTTCTTTGTTGCTAAATTTGCACTTTTTGCACTCGCGCTTTGTTGTTGTTGCAATACTTCAAGTATTATGCTATGTTTTGCACTGCTTACATATGTTTCTTATATTTGTTTTATTAGTATAGCTGTTTTTGCTGTAGTTGTTGCTAGTGCTGTTTTAACTTAACGCGCACTTGTTGTTGTATGCTAGATTTTCTTCGCTTTATTTTCTTTACTTCTGTGACTACTCAATATTGTTTGCTTGCTACTTTATTTTTGCTGTTGTTATTTTCAACACCACTAATATAAAGATTTCTTGTTGTTGTTGTTGTTATTATTATTGTGTAGGCACTTTTTTGCTTTGATACGAAATGAGAAGTTTGCGTTCTTCCGCGTAGACACACCGCAAAACGTGACGTACTAAACTAAACTGAAAGTCGGCTAGCTCGTCCGGTATTCATACAATACGCGGGCCGCTCTTAGTGTCAATGTTTGACGGCGCCTGCACAAAAGTACAGCTGACATATGTACACACACACGCACATAAACAGATAGGCGCTTAGCGCTCATACCAGTGGCGGCGGTGGCAGCGGCGTTGCTGTCAGTACCAGCAGCATATACACAAGCGCGCACAGGCTACACCAACAAAACACACGTAGATTTTACGCTCTTCTCGGACAGGCACGACATGTATGTATGTGGAAAAAGAAAAACGCCACGACAGACCACCAGTTAGTGAGTCGCCGTCGTCGTCGTCGCTAGCCAGCGTCAGCGCACAGTGTAGCGGCGCGTGTAAGGGAAGTGTTTAAAAACAGAAGAAAGTGCGAGGCATAACTGCAAAAATGGGTCAGTGGTCTCTGTAGCAATTTTGTGCTATTTGTTTGACGTTGACTCTAACACAAGTTTTCTGTATATTATTTTTTATTTTATTTTTTCATTGTTTTGCAATGAAATAATTGCGTTTGTATGTGTGCGCAATGGGCGCACTACTATGCCATATTTATTTATTTATTTCACTACAAAACGTTTCGGTCACGTGTGGTAGTCGTTGTTCAGTGAACTTTTTCACTTTGCAGTTATAGCGATGTGACACTATCAACGTGCTGTGGGAGTAATCGTTGAAGTTATAATATATATAACACTAATTATTGAACCTTTTATGACTGTTTGTTGGAACTTTTGACGAGTAGTTGCTTTGTACCACAATTTCTATCAAAAGTATTCACTTAAATTAACAAGGCAATTAAAAGATATTTATTAAAAGCTTAAAGATATAGTTACAATTATAACTTCTTCAAAAGTTAACACTGGAAATAAAAAAAATTTTAATAAATATTTATTTGAACTTCTTCAAAAGTATTGATAAAAATTAGCACGGAAATTAAAAAAAAAAAATTATATTCAAGTCTTTATAAAATACCATTTTTGCTTAGTATTGCAATTCATAAAGCATTGCTAACCATTTTCCTGTGTTTATATAAAATTGTATAGTGTAGTCGCTTATTAATGTACAGAAAGTATCGATACTTGCTACTTTATAATCATTAATAATTGTGTAAAAGTCACACATATTGAAAATTACTTACAAATTTATTGACTTTTCTGAAATTTTTGGAAAATAGTTGCCAACTTAGTGAATTTTTCTGCATATTTTTTCAAAATAGTTGTTAGTTGAGCGATTTTACTGAATATATTATGACAGTGGTGGTTAGTTTACGAATTTTTCCGAATATTTTTTGACAGTAATTGCTAGTTTATCGAATTTTTCTGTAGTAGCAGTTGTTAGCTTAGCGAATTTTCTTCAATATATCTATACTTTCAAAATTTAAAAATAAAAAAAATTCCAAATATTTCTTTAAATAACTTCCAGCTCAGCGAATTTTCTTGAATAATTTCTGCGTATAACTACCAATTTAGCGATTTGCCTTGCATATTATTTGAAAATGAATATTTTTAATATTACTAAAAAACATTTTTCTTCTGTAACTGCACTTAAGGGTTTTTGCATAATTGTAGAATTTATGAAGCAAACAGTTTTTGAAATGCAGATTTTTGTCTGTAGCTTCACCTAAGTGAGTTATGGGTAACCGATTTTTCGATAATTGTCGAATTTGTGAAGAAAAAAATTTTTAAATTGTAATATGAATTCTATAATATTAGTAACTCATTGCAAATAATATAAATTTTGAAATTTTAAAGTAGTTATTTAATAAAGTACTAAAAGTTTGCGGAAAAAAATTACAAAATTTGTTGTAAATATGTATTTTTAATAAATTTTGGAGTTCGCAGCGGTACTTTTTAAGTGTTTGTGCTGCTCTGTGCATTAAACACGAAAGGTGTAAACGTAATTTTTTAAACCGAAAGATTTTTATAACATTTTCGAAAGCTCATAGTTTAAAAAGAAAATGGGAGTTCACAAAAAATTCCACGCTCTAATAAAATATTTGGCGTTAAACGTAGGTTTTTTGGACAAAACCATTTTATAGCTTTTTTTTTTGATTACACAACCAGTATAAATACATAATTTTTTGAAATTAATAAAGGAAAATTGTTAATTTCATTTCTTAGAATTTTTTAAAGGCCGATAATGTGTAAATATTGGCATTGAGGTCTATAAAAAGGCATTAATTGAAAAAAATACGTGCGAAAACATCTGAAAACTAATATAATATTTAAATATTAAAAACACTCAACGTAGTTAGTTCTAAACCAATAAACGAAAAAGTCTAAAATATGCAATTTGAAGAATTTTCATCACGCCACATATACAATTTTCTTATCCAACGCCTGTGCATAACGCACCACTGTGCGTTCTCCTCCCCAACCCACAACAACCAATCCGTCAAAGCCAACGCGACTGCGTTGATAAAAATTCGCAAATCGGCCAATGCGCTGTCGGCGTACGGTGTCGCCAACGCTCTGGCGGCACATTGTTGTTTTAGCTGCCGTACGCCGCCGCCGTTCGCTGCACTTGCTCACCAATGCCAGCGGCAGGCGCGCATGCAGGCGCTCTGCTGCAACATACCATGCTCTCTAGCTGTTGCGCTAACGCTCGCGCCTACTGCAGCGTCATTATAAGTGCTTAAGTGATTTTTACTCTTGTCACTGGCGGCATATCATTTGCTGCACTTTGTTATTGCTATTTTTATACGCTTGTTCGTGACAAAGAGCGTTGGCGTAGCGTGCTCTTTATTCAGCGGCCTGTTTTAACACTCGCGCACATTGTCAGCGCGCGCTTACAAACTCTTATACGTTCAGGGGTATTGTCAGCTCTTTGTACAGCTATTCAGCGAACTGATCGCTAGCGCTATTTCCCCTGTTTTGTGTGCGCTGCGCGTGTCTCTTGCGCTCTTTGCTTGTAGCTTGCATTGCTGCTTTCACAAGTTTTTGTTGTTATCGTCATTTTGTTGTTGTTTTCTTTGTTTGTGTTTGCAAAAGTGCGCTCGCACAGCTGGCTGGCTGCCGGCCGGTATTTTGGATTGCATGTGAGCGCCTGTCAAGCATGTAGATTAGCCAAAAGAGTAGCACATAGTGGAGCTTTTGATTTTATTCGGTATTTTTTTGTTGTTTGTGTCTTATTTATTTTTTTTTCGACTTTTTTGCTCAAATAAATGTCGGCTTTTTTTAGGTTCTATGACAAATTTCGCTGAAGCTTAAATTTTTTCGTGTATAATGCGCTGTATAGCAAATGCTTGTTGTTGCAATGGCAGAAATATAGACATCATATGTACATACAATATAAGTATATATGTATGTACATATGTAAGTATGTTGTAATAGCTTTTAAGTGTTAAGTGATAAAAGTTCGGATATTAAAATGTACATACATACACACATGCATACATAAATATATATATATAGACAAAGCACTTCCGCAGCTGCTTTTTTGGTAGGCGTTTAAATTTAGAAACCATTTAATGCTGATTTAATAACATTTATAGACTTTTTTCTATACGTACATACATATACATACATAATGTATGTCTCCACATAGCCAAGCACCACCAATTTTCGTCTGCTAATAATTTATTTATAATTTTATCCTTCAAAGTTCAAAGTTTTGTCTGCTCGTCGTTTATGACGTGTACCTTATGCTTCAGACGCCTACGTTACGTCAGCTGTTTTGTTGCAGTTTTTTTTTTATCAGCAACATTTGAAGTTTAACCCGCCCACCCACTGTGTCAATATGGCGGCAGCAGTGGACAAAAAGCTGCTGCTAAGAGCTTTTAGCATGGCAAAAATTTTTTTTATACAGACATATTTACATATTTATTTATAAACATACATATATGTATATACATATGTACATATATATACATTTTTACATACATACATATGTACATATATATACCTTTTTGTATATTTTGTCAGTCAGCCGCTGTCACGCACTTATCGGCTCAATAGCCTTACGTGTGTTTGGGGGTAGATAAGCAGTTGTCAGCGCTGCCAAATAGACGCTTAATTATCAGATTATCTGATCTATTTGCTGCCTTGTTAGTTGTATTTCATAATTTTTATTGACAATTGCGACAATAGTTGTGTTGCAGATTTGCTGAATATAATTTTTTTATTGTGGTTACAATTTTGTCACGTTTTCTTGTAGTTAAGCTTTTGCCACTTTTCTTCTATTTTGGCTTTTCACAATTTTTGCTGTTGTTTCTTCAGCGTACTTTCGTGATTTTTTGCTTAGTTTTTTTAGCTAAATTTTTTTCATATTTTTTTAAACTTCGATATATATAGTATATTTTTTTAACATAGATATACTTATCCTCGATAGATAGTGACAGATAGTGTGTTATTTGAGGTAATGCACCGCGACCTAGGGTCTATTGTGCCCTCTCTTATATCACATGACCTCCCAGAGCCGCAGCAGCCAGAACAGTTCCAGGAGTTTGCCGGGCGCTAGTGAGGTGATGTGATCCCTGCTGATGTAAACGGAATCCAGGGCCTTAAGCCTTTTTCCACAGATTGCTGTGCAATCCAGGATTAGGTGTGTGCTGGTGTTTCCTGTTCCAGGTCGCAGAACCGGCAGTTAGCACAGGAGACCATGCCCAAGTTGGACAAGTGTTTCCTGAGCTTACAGTGCCCTGTGTAGATCGCGACGAGGAGACGGAATTTTTCACGGTGCAGGTGAATTAGTTCTTACTCATCCTCATTTCATATGCTCTTATGCTGAGAACCCAAGTGTATTTGTATAGCACCGAACTACTTATCTTAAGTGATGGCACGACCTAGTCCCTTGTCGATACACCACTGACCATTCGAGTTCTAGCTTTCTGGGGTTTAAACTACTCAATTTTACTTCTAATATCTTCCGTTCACTACTTTTTGATCTGCCAGTAGTATTGTGAAGTGAGCCTTCATCTACTTTGTGGGCTTTCAATCACAATCTAAGCATAGAATGCACTCATTGCTAATACCATTTGAAGTTTTTCCAGATCTTCAAAACAAAATCGAAATTAACAACTTGTTACGAGTCCGCTATTAAGCTCAAAGGGATGGACGTGTATGATTTAGATCCTGTTTCAAAGAACTTTCCCTACTTTTGGACTAAAAGTTCGCTTTCGGAGTATAAAGATCTCTTTATATCTCTATTTAAAAGCACTTCATGGAACTTCCCCAACTTTTGAACTTCAAGTCCGCTTTTTGAGTTTAAGGACCTTTTGTATGACGAATTTTGAAGCTCCCAAAGTACGGGAGTTTGATTTTGGTCTTCAAGCCGACCTTTTGAGCTTAAGATCCCTTTTGGAATCTCGGAGGTTGAAGATCTTTAAAGCATGTTTCTTAATTTTGGTCTTCAAGCCGACCTTTTGAGCTTAAAACCACTTTGGTATCTTGGAGCTTGAAGATCTTCAAAGCACGTTGCTTAATTTTGGTCTTCAAATCGACCGTTTGAGCTTAAGATCGCTTTTGGAATCTCGGAAGTTGAAGATCGTCAAAGCACGTTGCTTACTTTTGGTCTTTTGAGCTTAAGGACTCTTCTCGTAACTTGAATTTCGAAGTTTTTTACTGAACGCCCGCTAATTTTGAACCTCAAATCGGTTTTTTTAAACTTAAGCATCTTTTTAACTCGAACATAGCAGCTCTCAAAGTACGCGGCTTATTTGGGAAAGCATGCAAGTTGTTAAAAATTGAATTTTGTTACGCGCTGCCAACGAAAAGTACAGTCAGCTGCAAGGATACATCAGCACTTGCATCTCCTGTGCTGGCAACGGAAAGAAAGTTACATACAAAGGCAAAAAAAAAAAATTGCAAACAAAACAATAAATAAACAAATAAATGGGAAAGTAATGCAAGAGCGACAGATGCGCGGAAAGCCAGAAATGGGAACACATAAATGAGCTGATGACCGTCTGACGCAGCGAACTGCATACGCCGACTGATTGCATTTGGCAATTTGGCAACAACCCCAAAATGCGGCGTTGAAGAAAGCAGGAAAGGGCTGCGCGCGCTGCAAAGAAAGTAGACCGCCACAAAAGCCGTGTGCGCCGGCACGCAGGAAAAGGGAGAGAAAGCATTTCGCTGATAAAATTGCAATTTGCAACAGCAGGAGCAAACCGCGCCGAAATGTGTGGATTAAGCACAAACGAAACGAAGCGCGCAATGCGCTGGTTGGCGGCCCTCGTAGTGTGCAGTTTGCCACACCGATCGGCCGATTAAGCTATATTGCAATTTGTTGTTGTTGCTGTTGTTGTTACCTGATGGTTAGAAACGTCTATTGAACGTATAAAACCGATATGCATGCCATTTCGACAAAAAACATTAGCGCTCGCCGCAAGCGGCTGTTACGCTCAAGTGCCGACGCGGTGTAAACAACGTAAGCGCTTACGTTAGCTGGTTGGCGCACGCAGTTGGCCGAAATTTACGAAATTGTCTAAATATTGCTATTTATGCGTATACAATGTGTCGAGCCGACAGCCGACTAACCAACAGCGACGACGCGCTGAAGCTGATGACGCTGCGAACGCTATCAAAACAGCCAAATCGCCACTTAATCGAGGCCAATGAACCGCGCCGTGTAAAAACAAGGTGGAAAAAGTGAAGAAAGCATACATATTAATGTACGTATGTACGACGAAAGCAGTACAAAATATTGTGGCTGGGCCGCACAGTGCTCGGACTCGAACTCGAACGCAAACTCGGCCGCGTACTCGATTCCGTCAGCCACTGTTGCTATTGCCGTTTGGCCATGACAGTTGCGTTTTCGGTTTTCGGGTTACTACTTTTTTCTTGGCATGTCAGGCAGCCGGCCGGCAGCCAGCCAGTCCAACATGTATATGCGTCTCTATGTATATATGTATGTATATTTATATGCTTTCGCATTCGCATTCCCTTTTCATTTTGGTTAACGAGTTTGCACAATATTTTCTTGAACATTTTTGTTACTTGTCTGTTACCGTTTTACTACTACCGGCATCTGCGTTCACAGCCCCCGCCGTACATACATACATACATACATTTGGGTTTATGTATGTAAGTAGCTTAAACCGTAATGCGTATTGTGCGGCTCTGGCTCCATTAGTGAGCTGCGTTGGTTAGCCAAAGCCGGCTGTTGGCGCACATGCGATTGCTGTTATAAGCCGCCAGCTGCACAAACATTCGTCTACATATGTACACGTGCATCTGTGCTGGATTAAGTCTGGTTCATTTGTAGAGGCTAATGCTGCGAGATTAAGTGTCATCAAAACGAGCTCATCATTGCATGCGTATTAAGAAAGAGAAATGGCATTATATGACGGTATGCATTGTGCGCTGAACTCTATTGTGCCCTTTCCGCTTTCACAAGCGCTAACACGGGTCCAGCTCCCAAATAAATTCCGCGCTTTTGCTAGGCGCCATTGAGGTGAAAGTGTTCTCTACGCGGATATGTGGATCTAAGATCTTTTTTCTTGCAGTCCGCTACGCAAACTAAAAGCAGATGCTCCGGAGTTTCCGACTCAACTTTCTGATAAATTTGGGGATCTTGCTAGGCGTGTTGGATACCATGTGCTACTTACTTGGATATATGGATCTAGCATTTTCTTGCATCTGCAGTTCGTACGCAAACTAAAAGCAGGAGCTCTGGAGTTTCCGACTGAACCTTCTGAGAAATTTCGCGATTTTTCTAGGTGGGTTGGAGGCAATGTGCTACTCACTCGGTTATATGAATCTAAGAGCGGTGCCATGTCGCAGAACCGACAAACTGCAGGAGAGGCTATACCTAGGTTGCATAGGTTTTTCTTGTGGCTTTGACGCCTGGTATAAATTACCACTAGTCGCCGCAGTTTAAGTATGTCAAGTGGGTGTGCCGCTAAGCGCAGCGCACTCGCTAAGAAAACTGTCGTCTCTTGAGCAATTCTTTGAAGTATCTACTCGTGGTTGTAACGCGACATGCATAGTTTTTGGAAAGAGCTCTCTATGCAACGCCAGCGCATTTCCATGCTATTTGCCGGCGCAGCTATAAAACGTAACCTTCAAATATGCGAACCCACACCTTTGCGCGCAAATCCTGTTCAAGGTCTGTACCGCGCAAGCGTACAAACATACATAAGTATGCACGTTAGAGCTGAATGCGGCGTTGTGTCGAGCTCAGTACAGTAACTTGGTGCAATCAAGTCCCGTTTGGAGCGCGTACAACAAATAAGCAGCTGGATGGGATAATGCGCATGACCAATTTACACACACACACATACACACACATACAAACATATCCAGTGGTATAAGCGCTTGCTTACCTTTGCGCTGTGTATTTAGGTCGTTTGTTCGGCCGGTGCCTGTGTGTGTGCGTTTGTGTATGTGTTTAGGACATGCCGAATTCTCAGAAATTTCTAATGAACTAACAAATAACATAACCTATGAAGGCAAGCAAAGCGCAGCGACAAAGGTAAGGGTACGGTGTGACAGCAATCAGTGCATACCAAGCGCCGTAAAAATGGACTAATGCGAGCATACGACGTATGTATATATGTGAGTGGAAAAAAATATACATCAACACATACATACATACATACATGTGTACGCATGCGTTTACAGCCAAAAATGCATAACGAGAAATGTATAAATATACATACATACGAGTATGTATGTATGCCTGACCGAAAAACCAAACTCGCCAAACTACATTAATAACAACAACACTAAACGCACATAGCAGCAAAGGTGTCCAAACAGCAGTCAAATACGCGATGACGGTGGCGGCGCTCAAATTCATAACCTAAAATAGCGTAAGGTATGCGCGGCGGCAAAGGATCACATTGCTTACAAAAACAATAACAACAAAACATATACATGCATATGTGTGTATGTGCAGCGTTGTCAGCTCATTCGCATTTGGGATGACTGGATGCTGCTGGTAGCCGCTCGGTGTGTGTGCAGCAGCCGTAATTCAAGGTTAAATTTTTATACCTTTCGCTTTGTGTTGCTGCCCATAACACGTCTATGCATGTGTGCATGTATTTTTAATGCTTTTATTTTCGTTTTTCTTGGTCTTAATAATATTTCGGCAATAGAAGCTATGCTTGTAGAAACAAAAGACCATATGAATGCGTACATGTGTACATACATACATACATTTCTCTATATACATACATATATAGTTTGAATATATGTATGTATATCGAAGGCAGCGTTGCTTAAGCGGGAATAACACACCCGTACTACATACAAATGTTTTTATCTATACATACATACACACATACATACATACATACATACATGTACATACATACATGTAAATATGTATGCATACTTTGAGTATAATGAAGGCGTGTTAGCGTATGCTGCCGAATTTTGTTGTTCAGGTAGCGAGGATATACCAAGTTGCAGCGCAGTGACGCTGTCGTGCTTGCTTCGTGGAGGGTTCATGCCAAATTAAACACGCCACTTTAGTTCAATAATCACAGCAAGCAATATATGCAGTAGTCTGAACCTCTTGTAAACTCACAATAGATTTCGATGATTTTCGATAAAAAAAATCAGTGTTTATGATCCTGATATTGTAAGCATAAATTTTTCCGATCTTGTGGATTTCGTTCCGGTAGTTATACTGTCAAAGCTGCACCACGTTTAGAAGACCAATGGTTGTTGTTGTTGTAGCGGCAGAATTCTGTCGAGTTGACAGTCCTTGGCCGGATAAAAATCCGGGTCCGTTCCGGTTACGTAGACCCGACTGTCGCGGGAACGGAGCAGACCAATGGTCGAAAATGTCGTTGAAATAGTGGAAATCAAAGAGTCCGACTGTGAGCTCTTTCAATTGGAACCATTTAAATAGGCTGAATAGCAAAAAGAAGCTCATCACAGAGTCCCACTGTGAGCTCTTTCCATTACCAAAGAACTGAATATTGCACAAGAAGCCGTTGGGAACCATTTAATTAGGGCTGAACACAAAAAGAAGCTCATCATACCGCACGAGTTAATAAAAAAAGGTCGTGGTCGAATCGCGGTGAGCCGGCGCAAACAGTGGCTAAGTTAGAATTGACGATCAGAAAGGTTTTTCTATGTGTTTGATGGGATTGCCAGGGGATCCAACTACTATGACTTCTCCTCTACGATGAAACCATTAACTTGAAACTATACTGTCAGCATTTGGACCGTCTTTGGCTAATAGCAGAGGTATTGTGCGCCATCAGAAGAAAGTCAGGTCACACACATCGATATTGATTCAACAGAAGTTTTGGAAGTTTGTTTGTGAATATGAATCCATCTTGTAGTGCGACACTGCCGCAATGTGATTACTCTCTGTTCTGTTGCATTGACGGTCAGGAAGGTTTTGCCTTGTGTTTTGAAGGGATTGACAGGTTAAAATCTACTATAAACTGCTTCCCTACCCACAAACTCTTAATTCGGACCTCTACTGTCAACATTTTGACTGGCTGGAGGAAGCTATCGCTTAAAAGTGGTCAGCTTTGGACAATAAGAGAGTCGAGAAGTCACATCTTGTAGTCGAGAAGTCCATCTTGTAGTCCGAACTAGCTTTTAGCCCGAACCTGAGGAGAACGTCGGGCCACACACATCGATATTGACTCACTAGAACTTTTGCAAGCTTGGTTGAGAGGTTCTTATGAACCCATCTTGTAGTCCAAACCAGCTTTTAGCCCGAACCTGAGGAGAACGTCAGGCCACACACATCGATATTGACTCACTAGAACTTTTGGAAGCTTGGTTGAGAGGTTCTTATGAACCCATCTTGTAGTCCAAACCAGCTTTTAGCCCGAACCTGACATCAAGTGATTAATACCTGTTTCTGACTATGATGAATGATTTGGCTGTTGAAAACATCGTCTCAAGAACCCCGGAAAGGAAGAAATCACACACTATTTGCGCAGCTGCCGAAGTTACAACGGATCTAACACGAAATCCATTTTTAAATCGGATTTTACTGCAACTACACCGATTCAAGCAGTTCCACTGCACTTGTGTGGTTACCTCGGGTAGCCCCTCTGAATGCGCCGCCACTGCGCACAAGGTAGTGTTGTCTAAAGTGGTACGAACTTGGTGTTGCTAAGTGAAGGTAGCAGATGTAGCGTTTATAGTCAAAAGGCAGGCGCTGTAAGCACATTGCAAATCCGTGAATTGGACGCTAAGTGCGAGCAACCAGAGCGCCGATTGAAATGCGAATTCTTACGTTGACGAAGCGAAAATCCGCAAAACCGAAAACAAACATTACAAAAATAACAAATATGCAAGCAAAAACTGAAACTGAACGGCAAAGTTTTATTAGTTTTGTGGCGTGTACAGGACGCTTACGGCGCAGCGCAGACAAGATCAAGCGCAATGAATGAATGAAAACGTCAAAGCAAAGGCAAAGAAGCCGCGCCGAATGCTACGCCGAAGCGTAGCTGTGTGTGCGCATGCGCGAAAAAGCGCCATAACCAGCCAGCGACAACAGCAACAACAAAAACGCAAGCAGCATGAATTTTTGCCATGTTATTGCTGCTGCCAATAGCTGGGAAAGGTCACGTACAGTACGTATGCGCATACAAATTCACAACGTGTTCGTGTCCAGCAGTAACAAAAATCAAAAGCAAAAACACCGTACACAATAAATCATTTCTAAGCACTTTTCTAAGTGAAATACACAGTGGACAAAAGCAGTGATTTGCGAAACGGAAATTGCTTTGTCTCGCTGAGTGGGTGTTTACGCGCGCGCTTCCTGCGGAGATTTGCACACGGCGCAGCGGCAGTAACAGCTACCTGCTGATTGAAAACAGCAGTGCCCGCCAAAAAACAGATTGCATCCTGTAACCGTGGCTGCAGGACGGTACTGCGCTGACCGACTCGTATTCTAACGGCGGCAAAAAACTAAGTGTATACAGTCTATAGGAAAAAGCGTATTGTGCTTATTTTGGCCGCTAGCAGCAAGTTGCTTCAATTATTGCGCACTTTGTTAGCATTGGATACATTGTTGGAAAACCCGTTTCAGCCAAACGCTGCGCGCTAGCGCTCTAAGCGTTATATGCGTCTTTCCAGCGGCTACTGCTGACGTCTTTTGCGTGTTTGCATTGCCGCCAAAGCGTTTGCATGCCAAACTTGGCCAAAAAATAAATCGATTTTCTACCACAAAAATCAAAAACAAAAGCAAAAACAATGCGACTGACGTTTACGCATATTTTATGCGCGGTTGCGGCTTCTTTAAGCCGCTTTGCGCGTTCACGTTGCTGCTGGTTTTGACCGCAACAACGCTCGGTATGCGCGCCGAGTTTCTCAAAATTCCACAGAATTCAGCTAATCTCGTATTTTATTATTAATAACGTTGCTAATTGTGTGCTGCATCGTTTATTGCCATCGCGCTGCGCAGCCGATTGCCAAATTGCACGAATTAATAGCATTAGTACTAGCTATTAGTTTTAGCGTCAATTTGGCGAACAGCTGTGGCGAAACAAGCTCAATGCGGTGCGTTTTTTGTTTTCAGCCTGGCGACTTGCTTATTGCGCGTTTTTAATTTTATTCAGAAAAGAAGAGAACAAAGAAACGAAAAATTAAAATGACTGTTTTGTATTGTATTTGGTGCAGACCGTGAGTACGGTGCTGGCGAAGCACTGCTAATAGTTGTCAAAATCACTAGGAGTGACTCGTCACTCAAATCGGAATGGGACCGAGTTGGAGCTCCATTGCCGTCTTGCGTTCAAGCACGCGACAAATGGAGCTTCCGTGCGTGCGTTTAGCAGGCGCTGTTCGGCGTCGCAGAGTGAAAGCAGGAGATCTACTAAATTACTTGCCCTCAGTGAAATTTATCTTTGTCGCAATCGTAGGGGTTCTTACGGGACACTGTCCAATAGGCATATGAAACATCTCGGCAGTCTTATCTGTCGCGAACCAGAAGACAGTCGAAACTGACATCAGCCGCCTCGAATTTGTGATAAGCTCAAAGCGTTTTTTCGAATTATTAAGTTCTTATGATCTATTATCTTTTCGGTCGCTGGTTGTCAATAGTTGTATGAAGGGAAGGTGGATATATTCAGGCACTTTCTCCTCCATGGCTCCAGTCTTTGCAAGACTGAGCTTGAAACTTCTCGGCAGTATTATCTTCGGCGCACCAGTAGACAGCCGAAGCTGACTCATAGCCGTCTCAACAAATTTGTGATAGGCTTAAAGTGCTTTGTCGCACTGTAAAGTTCTTATGATCTATTTTACAGAATATGTAACACAACGGACCGACCTTCTAAGCTGTTCCAGTGAGATTCAAGTTAGGATCGACCTCTTAACCTAACATAGTTTTTCTCCTAAATATCGTGGGATGAAAGATTTTAGTACCGACAGTTGAGGCTACCGAGCAGGAGGTAATCTAAATTTTGTTCTAGCCTAGAGTTTTTTTTGTGAGTGTCAACGGTAGATGAGAGATTCCTTTCTTAGACACAAGAAACTTCGCAGTAGGTTAAGCATTAAGCCTAAAAACTTTAATATACATACATATATGAGATTTGATACATGTGATCCGCTCACTAAGAAAAGCAGAATAATGTTTTCTCTCAGAAAAGTCTTAAGGACCTATTTGTTACCTGCGAACCGAGAACTACGCACTATTCGTTAGAGCGAAGAGCAGTAAAGGAACGCTTTCTGTCCTGAGAGTCTTTTCTATTTTTGTTGTAAAACTGTGTATAATGCTTCACAACAGTGACCTCTGACTTACAACTGATTTCATAGCAGAAAATTGGAAACTCTGCCTCTAGAAATACAACTTATAGTGAAGACTTCATTGCTGGGATCCGCTTAATATTCAATAGAGCGAAGAAGAATATAAGAACACTTTCTTTCAGAGAAGTCTTTTAGACTTAAGTTAGGTTAGCTGTCTGATCGAAGATCGATAAAACTTATAAATTAGCAAAACGTTTAGTAGCCAACTACAAATTTGCACAGGCGTTTAAATTCACTCCCGCCAGTTCGGTGCGATGTCTGAAGGTATGCGCTCCCAAGTGCTTAAGTCTTGAACTCCCAAAAGCGGAACAGTTAAGAAGGAAGTGTTGATTTGTTTCCATCTCATGTGCTTTCACACAGTTTCAGCAAATGACGTGTGGTAAGATTGCTAACCACACAGCATGGACGCCAAGTGGGCAATGGCCTGTTAAAAGTCCCACAACTAGGGAGAGGCTAGCCTTACTTAGGTTATAGAGATCTCTATAACTCCTTCCGCGAAGCCCAGCTATCGTAGTAGTAGAACACAAGAGGATACGTGAACATCGACCCGTTCCCATTCTACCGAGAAGCGGTTCTAGAGTTAGGCCATCAGCTTTGCAATTTCCTGAGATTCCGCTATGGCCTGGCACTTATACCAGACTTAACAAATGAGAGATTTGATTGCTAGTATTCGCTCAATATTTAATAGAGCTATGTTGCGTGGAGGAACGTTTTCTCTCAGAGGAGTCCTAAATACCTAAAAATGTGATGTTTAATTGCTGGGGATCCCTTGCTGTTCGTGCTAACACTTGGGATCTAAACTCACATCTGACTTCAAAGTGCACAAAGCAAGGCAGCGGCCTCTAAGAAAATTAACTCTTATAGCGAATATTTGACTCTGTTAGGGAGCCAAAAAGAAGTTTTAGTGCGGCCACTTGGGAGAACCACAAAATCTAGCAGATTAATTAAAGATCTTGAGATAACTCGTTGTGGAACAGCATTGGATGTGCAAATGAGCTTCAAGATCGGTCCTGAGCGACTGAAAGAGCACGGTCAATAGATTTTAGACAAGCGAAATAAAAACGAGAGAGACCGTAAGAGAGCGGCCGTGACAGTAGAGGCAAGCGAGTGACAAATTAGTTAAGCCGTTGTTGGGGCTAATTTTATGAAATATTTCTATTTGATTATGTAGGCCAAACAGTCAATTAAGTGGCAATGCAACCGTGCAAACTTCGCACGCTGACTTTTGAATGAAGTGAAGAATGCTGAAGTGCAAATGATAAGTGCGCGTTGAGAATGATGAATTATGCAGCAGGCGCCAGGAGCGTAGTGCACAAAAAGGTGACAAAAACAACTAGCGCCGGTTGATAACTGTTGTTTGGCGGAATGTGAAATGTTATTAGCACCTCATCAGCAGGCGCATACTAAATGGATTGCAAGGAAAAAGGCGGCAGATTGAAAAAAAAATTTAAAAAAAAAATTAAAAAAAATCAAAGCAAAAATGAAAAAATGCACCGATAGGCAGTTTGTTGTTTAGGAAGTGTTTTTTGTTTTGTTTTTATAGTTTTTTATATTTTTTTTCTGTATTTTTTTTTGTTTTTTGCTTTTTTTTGCTTTGCGCTTCAACTAATTTGACTGTCAATCAAAAGTGCAATGCATACAGCTAATTTTTTAACATTACATAATCGATGGGAATCAAATGATGCGCTGCCGTGGAGGGGCGCACGCAAGGCGCAGGGGAAAAATTGTGCAGATAAAAGAAATAACAAGAAAAAAATGTTTTAGAAGAAAAGTTTGCAAGCATAATAACCCTTGCTAACAAGGCAAGTGAAGGATGCGAACCAATTTTTTTTGGTTATGTTTTGTGTTTATTGTTGCTTTTGTTGCTTTTTGGCACAAAAAGCTACAAAGTAACAGTGTGCCGAAATTTTTTCGCTTGCGCACATACTCCTATTCATAGCATGTGACATGTGAAGCGCAACTGTAACTCATTTGCACAAAATAAACGCACAACATGGCTGGTGTCAAAGGAGCAAATAAGCGCTACAACAACAAACACGCAGCAAAAAAAAAATTGAGAAAAAAGGAAATCGGGGAAAAAGATAAACGCGCAGATATACAACTATTTGAGGGAAACGCCGTCAACCAGTCTATTTGCTGGCTTGACATGCCGCTATGCTTGAAGCTGCCAGGCGGCAGTTGAAGAGCTGGTTACGCAACAGCAAAGGCGCGCACGTGCAAAAAAGGCGAAGTAGAAAGCAAAGAATGCCGGCGAGCAAGTTACCTAGCGGCAGTGCTAAGTGAGCTTAGAAGCGCGTTGTGCTTAGAGCAGCGTTGTGTGTGACGCGCAGGCATAAAGGATATACATTGGCGCGCAAGCATGTATGTATGTAAGACAACCACCGGCATGGCAAATGTTGGCCAAACTATGAGAGACAAATTGCCGGTAAAGCGACATAAGCGCGCGCATACCTTAACAAGTTATGTGAAAGGAAGCGCTGCGCAGCGTTATGAGCGGCAGGAGTGTGGCGCGGCGGCGGCGGTGGCAGCGTAAACTACTCTGCTGCTGTGCTTGCAAAAAACGCCAGCAGCAAAGAGATAAGCTTTGTGAACTGCTTTGCAGTGCTGCAAGCAGAGGCGTTTGGTTAGAAGAGGCGTGCGGTGGGATGACAGGAAGCGCCACAGGAAGAAGGTTTTGAGAATTTCGGTTATGCAGCTCATGCTGGCGATTGTTGAAGTGTGAGCTGATATTGCTGTATGTGTGTCTTTAAGGGGATACTACGTTGCGCGCGCTGTAGGGAAGGTGCGCGGAATGACAGTTTAATGTGTGTGTGTATGCAAGTCAGCTTAGATACTTGTGTGCGCGCTCATTTGTTTGGCGCGCCAAGTGAAAAAGATAGCAACAACACTCTAACCCGGCATTCAAAAGGTGGCTTTATAAAAATACATATATATTTTTTGCAAAAAAAAAAAAAATGTGCGCTTTGCAGCAACAACACGCAACACCAAAAGGGATAACATGGGAAACTAGTTCGCAGGCGCACACACATCGCTATGGATCTGCAAAAGAGTACTGCAGCGTCTTAGAAATACACAAGGCAGCGCGCACTTCCCCCTAAAGCGCTGTCAAAATTTTCGGCATGCAAAATTCAAACTCATACAGAAAATTAAACAATTAAAAAAAGCATAAAAATATACACACAACTGCATATACGCGCGCGGTGCTGTTTTCTAATCAAGCAAGGTACGCCGCGTAAAGATAGCGTGGCCGCAGTTTATTTTTCTTAACTTTTTTTCGAGTCACATTTTTCGCATCATTTTTTGACGCCGCTCCCTGTCATTCCTTGGCGTATTATACGCGCATTTGTGGTTGTGTTGGAAGAAAAAAGGTTTGAAATATTTTTAGTTTTCCATTTGATGAAATGCCAACACAATTACAATGCGCTGCCCCAACCCCAATTGAGTGATTTGCTAAGCAGCAAACATTTGCTAACATGGCCTTTGTGCACAATTTTGCCTCGCCTGTGGGCAGAAAGGACATGTGCGCATATGAAGTGTAATTGTATACTTTTCTGCAAAAAAAAATCAATTTAAAATTTCTATTTGTTGTTTTTTATTACGTTTTTTTTCTCCTTTAGCACTTGAATTTAAATGAAAAAGGTAGTTGAAAACTGCAAAGAATTAACAAGAAATACCGTAAAATTTCACAGCAATACACAAATGTATGTTTGGATAAAAAAATATGTTATCCGTGTTGTTAATCTGTTATCCGTGTACGCGGGTTAACTTGATATAGCATTCTTTATACTAAGAACTAATGATCGTTAATGGAATGAAAAAAATTAACGAAAATTGCTCTAAAACTTTACACCTACACATAAATGTAAGCTTGAGTAAGAAATTATGTTATTTTTGTTGTTAAACTGTTATCCGCGTATTAAGGATAACTTGTTTAAGTTTTCCATATTTTAAGAAAACTGAAAAACATTAACTGACTGAGAACATCATTATCCGACCAGTCGAAAACGTCGATAAAGTAAGGAACTTTTCGATTTTACTGCTATATTGATTAGTAACACCTAAAGATAGAAGTCGTCAAAATAATTCAAGTTATGTATAAATTTAACACAATGACTTGGATTATACCGAGCCGCTCAAACACATTTTATGGTTCAAAACTATTTATCCGCATGAAAATTCATTATATCGTGAGACTACATATAATAGAATTTTAACGCAATGTGAATATGAAACATTTATTATTAAAAATTTTAGTACATTATTTCTTGATATATGCACGCATTTTCTTCTAAAACTTAATAAAATAAAAACTTATTAAAAGTTTTAAAATCTGTTATCCGACTCTGAAAATTTTTGAATTTATGTTCAAAAAGCTCTATTGTATACATATTACGTATAAATGTAGCTTTTGCTATTAGTTAAAACGTTATCCAAGCATGTGGATATGCAATCAATTGGATAATTTTTGTTTGCAAATTACTTTCTGTATAACTGCACTGAAAAGTAGCTTATCCGTTATGACTTTGACTATATTCGACTAATTAATATAGCAAACGATGAGTCTAAGGAAGCATAAAATGCATTATCCGTTCAGATATCACATTGCATGCATGCGGATAAGCATTAAAATAAGTAATTTTACCTCTTGAGTTGGATTATAAGCAATTTCATTGAAAAATGTCTTATCCTTTATGATAAAACTTTATTAAATTACCAAAATTTGCTTAGAATAGCAGGAATATATGTGAAGAGCCCCAAAATTCATTATCCGATCACGGACGCATGCGGATAAATATTAAAATTGTTAAATTTTCCGCCTGAGCTGCATTGTCAGCAATTTCACTGAAGTATCATATCCGTTGTTACTTTGACTATATTCGACTATCAATATTTACTTAAAATAGTAATAAATGCATCTGAGGAAGCACAAAATGTATTTTCTGTTCACATGTCACTTCGAATGCTTGCGGATAAGCATTAAAATATGTAATTTATTCTCCTGAACTGCTATGTGAGAATTTTTATTAAGGAGAAGCTTATCCGTTGTGATGCAATTTTAATTTTTAAAATTTGCTTAGAATAGCATTGTGAGTAATTTTATTAGGAAAGTAACCTTATCCTTACCCTTAAAACTACATTAAATTGCCAACATTTGCTTACAATAGCAGTAGCTGTAAGTGAAAAAGCCTGAACTGCATCATTCATTCACAAATTTTATTAAATGCCTACGGATAAGTATTAAATAGGTTATTTCTCTTCCTGAGCTGGATTATAAGCAATTTCACTCAAGAGTGTCTTATCCGTTGTGATAAATACTTTATTAAATGTCGCAAAATTTGCTTTGAATAACAGTAGATGTATGCGAAAATGTCTAAAATGCGGTATCTGCTCACAATGTCTTATCCATTGTGATAAAACTCTATGCGTTTATCAAAAAATTTGCTTAAAATTCTAAAAGTTGTGCCTGAGGATGCTTAAAAATATATTATCCACTCACATATCAAACTGAAGCGCGAACATTTGAGCACTTTTAACATTTTACTTAATGGTGTTACGTCAGCTTTCAAGCCACACAACTTATCCAAACGTTTCAAACGCATTATTTTCTTTTCAATAAATGAAAAAAAAAAATATTTTTTTAGCTTTGCAACTGTACTTTGCGAATATTCAATGTATTATGCCTTGTACATCTGTGTCTATGCTGATTTTTGACGAAGAGGGGTGCATTTTTTATTAGTTTTTCCCCCATCTGCTTTTCTCCCCACACGCAAGGATCGTGCATTATATGCGTGTGTAGGGAATGCATGTGTGGGCATGGCGCTGTGTATTTTGATATGCCTAATTTATTTGTGGCAAAAATTAGCCGGTATTTAATAGACCTTGGCCTGCCTTTCATTTGCTGCCAAACAGCAGTTTGTTCGATTGTTTTTGAATTTGCAATTTTTAGGCTACATTCCCATTATATGCTACGACAATTATGATTTCTAACTAATAGAAAAAATGTTTGCTTTGTTATGCACATCCGTTTCCGCCGACTAAATGCGTTAGAAAGGGTTTGAGCGTGTAGCGCATACGCAGTGTTGCATTTTGAAAAGAAAAAATTGAATAAAAAAAAATTTTAAATTTGCAAACACGTGTATGCAAATTTTTATTTTATATTTTTATTTATTTTTATTTTATTTTATTTTATTTTATTTTATTTTATTTTATTTATTTTTATTTTATTTTATTTTTTTTTTTTACTCTTTTTTAGATTTTTTTCGGATTTTTTTTTCGAAAAATTTAAAGTTTTAAATCATTTTTTCCTTGAGGTCATATTGTGATCTCCAATAGTGGCGGTTATTATCCGCTATATTCAAATAAGCAGTTCTTGCGAAATATAAAGCAGAATTCTACAAGCGTTTGTAAGTTTATTAGCATTTTCGTAAAAAATAAAAGTAATTAAAATAATTGGCGGAAAACTAGTTTCGGTTAGTGGCAACTACTTTTCATTTTCTTGTTTCGGTTGTTAGTAAAATGTATGAAATTTATTTATATTTTAAGAGTTGTTTGCAAGTGTTCTAAATACCTTGAGGTGCCAGCACCTTCCAACGGTTGTCGATCCAAAGGCGGATCAAAAATCTGTTCGCGATCTTCCTTTGACAATTCCAAGTCAGCGAACTGGTCCAATTCAGAAGCCATTTTGTTTATTTTTTGCGTTGCTTATTTATTTTTGAATTTATAAAATTTGAAAACTTTAATTTTTTTGTGCGTTAGCGTAAATTTTTGGAATGTTTGCTTGTAGACTTTTTGGCTTTTCTTTGCGAAAACAAAAAACAAATACCAAACTCAGTTTTAGTATTTAAATGCAAAATAGAAAATTTCAAAATATTTTCGTTTTTGTTATAATTTTGAACAGCTTGCTTTTAAATTTTGTTTTTGTAATTTTTTTGTATCCAATTGTTTTGTTCAAATTCAATGTTAAATGTCAATAATTTGCCAAAAACCTACAACGAAAAAAGAAAAGAAAAAAATTAACACAAATATTTAATAAAAAGTTATAAAAAGCTTGTAGTCAGCTACATACATACATAGTTAAAAAATTTTCAAATATAAATCTGTTTTAAATATTTTTGTTTAGTATTTTTTTTTCTAAAGCCACAAAAGCGTGTAGGGCAAATTTGCGAAGAAGCGCGTCGGAAACGAGAGACAAGCATATGTGGTTGTGGCGGGGTTAACGGTGTGCTGGTGCTCATACGTTGATAGCCATGAAGTCTGGCAGCGTTCGTTCATTCGGCGCGTTGACAATGGCAGTTTGCTAAATCACGTTTGTTGTGTGTGTTTCTTTTTATTTTCTTGCTTTGTCGCGCTAATTAATTATCGATCAAAACAGGTTGACAGCTAAACAAAGATAATAATTAAATTTGTAAAATCTTCGGAATTCGCTCATCCTAATTAACAACGGAGTATGTGTGTGTGTGTTTGTTGGAATATGTGTGTTAAGAAAATACTTATGGGAAAATATGCTTTTAAGGCAAGTTTATCCGTTGCATTATAGCATAATAGCCACGCACTGAAACAAGTGAAAACTTAATAGCAGTGAGAGATCAAACTATACAAGTTTTATCCGACGACAAAAATGCTTCCCAAATTTGTTAACAACTTGTTTCAAAATAAAAATTAATATCAAAAGTCTTTTAAGACTTATCCGAAAGCTTGCTATACGGTTATAAGCCTTATGCGCGTTATCCAAATATCAAGCTATAAAATTTTATCCGACGACAAAAATTCTTCCCAAATTTGTTAACAACTTGTTTCAAAATAAAAATTAATATCAAAAGTCTTTTAAGACTTATCCGAAAGCTTGCCTTTGCGCGTTATCCAAGCACTGTGACAAGTTGTTTAAAGCTGTTATAGACGTTGATTTAAGTTATAATAGTATATACGTAACAAAATAGCGCATAAAACGTCATAAAAACGCTTGCAGACGGTTACTTGCTTATTAGAAATTTATAAAGCCCATTGTGGATGATTACTTGTTCATTAGCAATTTATCCGGCTTACTCAGTTGCAAATAAAAATATACTGTCAAACTTTTTTGATTTTTTGGGTACTCGAAATTTTAGTATATAAATATAAAATCAATTTTCGTATTTTCGCCGAAATTTTAGCTTTATCCCTTTTCGGATAATTTCATACTTATTCTTTGAAGCACCTGTAAACATGGCAACTTCATTAGTATTGCCTTAATGCATGTTAAAGTCATAATGGCGTTATCCGAAATTTCAAAATGCACTGACTTCTGTTAAATAGCAGTTTTAAGGAAATTTAATTATGACGGTATTGATTCTTTTTATAATTGCATTATCCGAAGTTTTGCAATGCAAATCATACCAATTAAATAATTTTGCGATGCTTATTTTTAGTTAAGTAAATAGCTCAGCGCAAATTTCGCTACATGCTTACATACGTTTTAATAGTTATCATGAAAAGCATGCTGATTTTAAAGCATTATATTTACAAAAACGGTTATCCACTTATGTAATATTTTATCCGCAGCTTCATAAAGATTTTTTAGTTATTTTATTGCCTTTAAATGGCTTGCCGGATTGATTTCATGTATTAAAAGCGTTATCCGGAGTTGACGTTAAGTAGTTAGCTTACATTTAACGCTTTATTTGTATATAATTTTCATTTATGTACTTGAAAAAGTGTTAGCCGTTTGCTATGTGTGCATATAGATACTGAAAATTGCTTAGATAATGCAAATTTTGCAAAACATACCGTTGTTAAAACAGTTTACACTGCTTATCCGTTTGACATGTCCTTTGGATAACTTGAATTTATAGCTAAGTCAGCTTAAACATACAGAAGCGTTATCCGTTTGTGGCTATTATTATTTCTAAATCAGTTTACTCTCACTTTTAGTGAGTTTTAGTGGTTTTCTATGAAATATTTCTGTACTTTGCATATATTTTTTAAGATTTTTTTTTTTTTATCTGAAAGAATTTTGCTTCAAAGCCTTTGGCGGCTACTCACGCCGCAGAAAAACACGACAAAAAATACTTTATAATGCATATCAGTTAACCTAACGGTTACTTAACGACAGGCGTAAAGATCAAAGCGAACGATTGGAATTTAAAAATGAATGAATTAATGCAATAGAAAAATGCAAATTAAGAGCGAAAAAGAATTCAACAAAAATAACAAAACAAATATATGACAAGTTATTAGTATTCAAAAAGTTAAATTGCATAGCGAATGAAACACGTACACGCTGCGAACGACATACAGGTTGTAGAAATGGTTTTTGTTGTTTCTGGTTAATTTATTTTATTTTTCTTCATGCATAAGATAACTTTCTCTTCAAGTATAGAGCAACGCGCTTTTCCTAGCGCAAATGACATCATATCAATATACTTAGTATGTATATACATACATACATATGTATATATATGTATATGTAAATATGTATGTAAATATTTTCTTAGTGTAATCCAACGTTCTGCCCATAACAGGACCTGCATGCGACATCAAATCACTCGCATGCGCCATAAACATAAACAATCGATAATTTGCTTTGACTACATACATACGTACATCAAATTATTCACTAATCAATTGATTGAGGTTAGAATGTGTGCGTATTTTATGAGGTCATTAGCATAATCGATGAGCATTTCCAAAAGTTTTTTTTTATTATTATTATGAATTGATTTTTATGTGACGCTCGTAGTTTATAAAACTATGAAGTTGTGACTGATGAAGTGATAAAAACCAGTCCAATCCACTTCTAGTGTGAATAAATGCTGCGGAAGCTAAGAACTACATTTTTCTAGTCTTTTTACTGACTTTTTGGTTTATAAATAGCATGGTAGCAACCCTGCTGTTTTAATTATAGAAACATAAAAAAATTTGAATGAAATAGCATTGAGGAATCTGCCAGCATATTAGTTGTTTAAAGGATTGTTCTGTAGAAAGAACAGTTGTAGCAAAATTTTCGAGGTATGAGCGCTGATTTACACACAATTGATGGTCACAATTTCAGATTACCGAAACGGTTTTACGATTTTCGATTTTCGAGTTAAGACCTCTGACAAATATTTTCCACCCAGCAAAGAACAAGCATTTTTCGAGTCAAGACCTCTGACAAATATTTTCCACCCAGCAAAGAACAAGCATCTAAAACCGAAAAGACAAAATTAGCAAATAATCCAACTCCAGCGCTATCTTATTCCAGACTTTTCAAACAATGTGATAATTCAAGTTAAAAACTCTCAACAGATCGAAAGCATACTTTGCGCTCTTGTACAGTTTGTTCTAAGAACCTTCTAATGTCCCAGAATACCAAACAAATAATGTTCAAGTAAAGTATTTTAGTTTCAACATTCTATGCTTCAATACAATTGATTATCGATTCTTTGTACGATTTTCGATATATTTAAATCTAATATCATAAAATTCTCGTTTTATATAAAATGCTATATCAAGGACTCCTTGGACGGTTCTTAACAGATTGTGTATAGAAGGCAGCTCTGTATGTTAATGTTATATGGAACCATCTATATAAGTTTAAGGAATTGTTTCCAACTCTCGGCTGAGCTTGATAAAGTGATATGTTTGTGAAAGAGCTTAACGTATTGCCGAAAGTAGTAAAGGAAAACGCTCGCACTCAAGGCAACTCTTTATGATGATTGCTGCTAAAACCTTGAACCAATGGATCTCTTCTTTTTTTATCTAATGAGTTCAGGAAATGAAGAATAGGTTGCAAAAATAAGCAACGGAGAGCCATAAAGCTGCTAGTTTTATAGAGAAAGATAACTTAAACGAATTCCGATTACCCTCCAGTGATCTTAATTGAGCTAAAGGACCAGAGATTGAGGTCCAAAACATGGAAATAAACCAATATGCTCATAAACCCATACCATATTTATTGTAAACTTCTAATTATGAATACAAGATACCAAGGCATTAAAGAACTGCACCATCTTAGTCAATTTCGGATGCTTATGAAAGCTCTATCAGTAATTCTTAATTCTGCGATTGACATCTTCCGAGCTGAAGATGAGAGAATTAAAGAACTGTATCATCTTAGTCAGCTCCAGATGCTCATGAAAACTCTATCTGTAAGGCATAATTCCGGACTGACATCTTCCGAGTGGAAAGACTTTAAAAACTTAATGGCTAGTCGAATACTGTATCCGACCATCTTTGAAAACTGGCATATATACAATGAGTTTCATGTCTCCGGTTAATTGAATGAACTTGTTTTTTTTTTTTTTTTTTTTTTTTTGAATTTCGGGCTTTTCAAATTTTTTTTTTTGAATTTCGGGAAAGTGGCTGACATTACAGGATATTATTTGAACTCCACGGATACCAGTCGCGGAGAAAGAGTTATGGCCTCCTTTAGCTTTCAGATCAAAAATTCTGCTAGTATTTAGTAATACATTTGAGATCTTAAATTTTTTCGCTTCTGGGTATCTTTTCTAAGAATACCCAATGCACCAAATATTTTAGTGTTCATCCCTTAGAGCTTGTAGGGAGCTTTAAGCTACATGAACTTGCATTTTTGTGATACTTGGACCGGTATTTAAGGAAGCTGTTCAATCTGCGAATGTATTGCCAACATGAAAGAATGCTGATCATCTCTGCTAATGTGCGCTAGACACGTTAGTCTTACGATTTTGGGTTTCTGGGTTTCTTGGGACTCAGCGAGCGGACTCTTCTTCAGTGTGAACTCTTAAGAGCTAAGAAGGATGATCTCGCTCGTCCAAAGCTTTAGTAGACGTTTTAGTACCAACACAACAGCTCCTAGTATCAAATACACACATACATACATACATACATATACGTATGTACGCTCAAGCGAATGCCAAAGCGTATGAAGATATGCAGTAGAACTGATAGCGGCAAGATCGGCGAGTTAAACAGATGTTTGGGAGGGTCTAAGTAATGAGCATGGGAAACGCTAAAGCACTACACGTACACACACAACAAAATATCTAATATAACACACATACAGGCACATGTGCAACGCCACGATATCACAGGGGCAAACGCATGGGGTACATTGCCAAAAAAGTGCACCTCTACATACATAAAAGCGCAGAAAAACGCAAAGAAAAAAGAAAAAAATAATAATAAAAAAATGGCAATCGAGAGCGCGAATGAGCGCGCTTGAGAGCGCTGGAGAGCTGGAGAGTTGTTAGAGTGCCGCAATTTAACAAATTAATGGCTGGCCGAAGGAGCGGTTGGGCGGACAGACAGGCTGATGAACTAATGCCAACCAGCAGGCTGTGGCGGCTGTGTGCTGCGGAAGTGCCATGGCTGGGGCGGAGAGTGGATTAGGAGGGCGCTAAGCAAAGCAGCGAGTGCCAAGCGCTTGGAGGGTAGCGAAAATTAGTGCAAAAAAATTTTATAAAAGCAAAGTATTGGCGCGGTGCGGTGCGGTGCAGGAAAATGTCGCTGCTAAACACACATACAAACAAATTTAAATGCATACACGCACCACATTCATGCCAAACAAATTTTTGGCAGTTGTAGACACACATGCACAGGTTTGCTGCTGCTGCTGCTGCTGCTTGTTGTTGCTGCGGCGTCCACTCTGCTTTTGATTGCTCTCAGATCTCGGGCGTTTGACGCTTTTGTCGTTCGCTCGACAATCGCGCGCAGTTGTTGTTGTTGTTGCTGTTACTGTTTTAGCTTTGCATTTACCTTTAGCTATGCGTGGCAGTTGTTGCTGCTGCTACTGCTGCTGCTCGTCGTTGTTTTGCACTGCAGTTGGGAACTTTCCGTCGATTCCGAAAAAAATTTCAAACTTTTTTACTTGACACTTTTTGTACTTTTGTAAAACAATTTTTTTTTGTTGTTGCGTTTGTTTGTATTTTCTCACACAATATTTGTTTTGAGCATGAAAATGGTCCGAAAAATTTGCACAAATTTCTTGCTACGATTTGTTATAATTTTTGCGCACAAAAAATGTCACAGCGATTTTTTTTTGTTGTAAATTTTTATTTTTTGTTTGTTTCGAATTTTAGCGAAATTGAAAAATTATGAAAAATTTTTTATTGGAATTTTTGCCTCGTTATGGAACATTTGACATTTACGTTGACTTGAATTTGACTTTGTCCAAAGACCAAAAAAAAAATTTCAAGGGAAAAATGATGATAAAAAATGCGGCTGCGTAAAGACAAAACAAAGTAAATATGTATAAGAAAAAATGCTTGAACAAGAAACGTTTTTTTTAATTTTTTTGTGTCTTTTGATTTTTATTGCTTTTGTTTTTGGTTCAACTTGTTACGCTGCTAATTTTTTCAAATGATGTCAGCCGACTGAGTTGGTCTTTTCGTCAATTTTTTTCATGTATTTATGTATATTCATACGTGTCTTTTGCTTGATAAAATGAACGGGATTGCTTGAGTGCGTACAAGTCTTAGGTTGTTACAATAACGGTGTTTTGTTTGAACTTTATTTATTTTATTTTATTTTATTTATTTATTTTAATGTTAAATTTTAAGTTGTCAGTTATTATTTTAATTATATATTTAATATTTTTTTTTAATTTTAATTTTTTTATTTATTATATTTAATATAAAATGTATCAATTTTAGTGTTGCCAGATTAAATTTAATAATTTTACTTTAAATATTTATATTTTTATTGATTTTTTTATCAAAACAAAAATAATAAAATTATTTTATAAGGCTTTCAACACTTTGGCGTTGCCAGATTGGTCTTTTTATATTAATTATTTATAATTAAGTAATTAATTATTTTTTGTTTTTTTAGTTTTGTTATATTTCTTACTAAAATAAAAAATTTAAATTAAATGATTTAGATCTCATTTAGTGCTGCCAGATCGACTATATTAAACTAAAATATTTTAATTTTATTTTAACAATTTAATAATTTTATATTAGCTTATGTATCTGAATAAACAAGTTTTAAATAAATTAACATTTTTTAACAATTTCAAAAGTGTAAGATTTTTTATTAAATATTTTCTTATAATATAGTTATGCCTCAACTCAACATAGTTGTCACAATTTTTGGGAAGTTTAGTAATCCAGCTTATATTTTTTTTATTTTTTTAATTAATATATTTTTAATGTTATTTTTTGTTGTAAAATTTTTAATTCCATATTTATAATGAAGTTTTAATTTGAATTATAAAAAAATTATTAATATTTTTCAAATTATTTTTTGTTGTTTATGTTATTGGTATATCAACAAAACATTGTAAGGAACATTATTTTAACTATAAAATATAATATTATTTTTTAAGTGAGCAACATTTACGATTTCATTTTTCTAATTTTTTTATTTAAATTTTCAAGGTTGATTGAAAATATTTTTATTAATTTATTAGTACTGTCTTGTAATTTATTTTTTTATTTATTAATTATTGTAATTTATTTTTTTTTATTTAATTAATTTTTGTTTAATTTTTTTTAAATAATTTTAAAAATTTTAATCATATTTTTTATTTTTACTTTGGTTTTAAAATCTTTTAATATTTATTTTTTTTCTCTCTCTCATAACTAATACTTTAAACTATATTATTAAATTTATTTATTCTCCAATTATAATAATTTATAAATTTATTTTATATTTGTTTTTTTTTTATTTATATTAAATATTTATTTAAATCTTTTTTTTTATAAATAATTGTATAAATTATTAACATAGTATAATTATTCTCCCTCTTATCATAAATAATAATTATTTATTTATTTTTTTAATTTTCAATTGTTTAATTTATTAATTTTTTTTTAATCATTTCTATAATAAATATTTTTGTATATTTGTTTTATTTTCTCTCATAAATAAATTATACTTTAAATAATGTTATTAAATTTTTTTATTCGCTCTCACAATTTTAAATTTATTTTTTATATATTTTTATTATTTATATTAAATTTTTTTAAATATTTTTATATATTAATTTTTTCTTTCTCATAATTTATAATTTTCAAACGCCATATTAAGCATAGTTAAAAACCCTTTTTTATTTTTATAAATTTTTTGTATATTATTTTATTTTATTCTTTTTTTATTTTTTTTAATTTAATTTATTTTTTAATATTTTTTTTTAAGTGTCAATGCATTAAAAATTCATAGTACACAAACTGTTAATTTGCACGTTTTGCTGTTTGAAATTGTTTATTTTTCTCAATACGTATAGTTTACAGTGTCTTAGTTGCGTGAAAATGTGCTTAAAATTGACAACAAAAAATTTAACACTTTTCCCAAACACTCTGCACTTGTCTTTCTGCCATTTGCTTGGCGCCTTTCAGCAATTCATTTATTTATTTGCATTTTTTGCTAAATTATTTATTTATTTTCAAACAATTTTTTCAGTCATTTGTTGTTTTTTTGTAATTTTTGTTTTAATTTTTCATATTTTATATGCACATATATGTGCGTGTGTATTTTTTGTTAACAACAAACGAATTAAAAATAGCGAAACGCGCGGCACACAGTCTTCGTTCATGTCGTTGGAGTTCGTTAAAAAAGCACACAATCGTGTCGGCGTTGGAAAGTGTGTTTAGTATATTTAAGTAACTAAAGTAAAAATAGCAACAAAAAAAGCACAAAAACTTTTTTGCTCGTCTCGGCTAGATGAGCTGCCAGCGGTGTCTTTAGCGGTCATTTGACAGGCTGTTCGTCTTGGAGGCAGTCAGTCCGTCAGTCAGTCGGTCGGTTGGTCGGTCCAATTTGCTCTTCGTCTACGTCGTGATCTTGGTCTTGATTGCGGTTTTGACTTTGCTGTTTCGGTCTTTATGTCTTGTATTTGTACTGACTTGCGCACTCCGGCTCGTCGTCTTCTCCGTTGCTTACGGTTAGGAACGTTTTCAGACACTGACTGGACGGTCGGCGCTTGGCTGTCACTTGGCCAGGCGATTGCCGAAAATATGCCAACAACAGCAGCAACAACAAGCAGCCCAAAGCTCAAGTATGCCTTTGAAGTGGTATGCGTAAGCACTCAAACCAACTGTTATATGCGTGTGTATTGGTGTCGCATACATTTCATGTTCACTTTGTTTAGCTAGCAAAGTTTTGTATAGGCGCATCAAAACAAATACAACAAATACACCTCACACACAAGCGCATACCGCCGTACCACATTGTTGAGCGCGCTGAGCAGCTGCTTGTAAAAGGCAAAAAAAAAAAAATCGCCAAAGCAAAGCAACCAAACAAAATATGCACACATACACACACACACATGCATATTGCCAAAAAGTTTGAGCGTAATTGCTGCTGCTCGTGAGTTTGGTTTATTTCTGCGTTTATTGCACTCAAAAAAACCGTTTCGCGTCTTGGAGCCAAGTGTGAGCTTACATGTGTACATGCCATATTAGGCCGTACGCCTAAAATATTGTCGCATGTGTCAACTTATGTCGTACACGCAGGCGGCGTAATTGGTTTTTGTCGCCGTTTTCTGTTGTTGTTGTAAGGATATTTTTAAGCTTTTTTTGTTGTAGCAGGCTAGTTACATTAAATTTTCGATATTTCTAATTAGTTGTCCACGTGTCGCGTTGCGTATGGAAGCGCAGAAAGCGAAAGCATTGCGACAACCGTGTGGATATGAAACAATAATTCTTCGCTAGTTTCCAAAAATTATTTTCCCCAAACGCATTTTGAGTCCTTCTCCTTCACTGCGTTAAAAAAATACAGAAATATCTTAAAAACCGCTGTCAAAGTTGGTTGCACCCAACATCACCCAACATCACCTAACCTCACATTCTTTCTTTAAAGTAATCGCCAATAACAGTTCTTCATGGGGTTCACTTTTCATAACCTCAAAGCTTGCTCCTTTTAAAAAATTCAAAAATAACGGTTGTCCATGGAACTCACTTTTGGTAACCCCAAAGCTTGCTCTTCTTGTATAAGAATCCATGAATTATCGATTGTCTCTTAAAATCATTTTTTGATCAGAAGAAGTTCCGTTTGCAGAACTTGGAACTTGGAAAAATAGCGATGATTCCGAAAGCTTTTTAGTCTAACAAACCGTAGTATTTTATAGTCAGAGACGCTCTTCTGATAATATTAATTACCCCAACTTTCTTAGCGAGAAGTTCCATTACTAACCAAGTCGGAGCTTTATGGTTCGTAAGAGCTTAACTGCTTTAGGCAAGATCCCGCGATTATGGTGTTAAAAAAGAAGCTTAGAAGAAGACTAATGAAACGTTAGTACTTTTTAGTCTTGTTAACCTCGTTATTGAAGCAGAAGGACTGAACATTATTGACGGAAAATCGTTTGCCTAACAGAACTAAAGTTTTTCATTCCGATATACATATGTACTATCTTCTAACTAAGAAGTACTTATGCTGAAGCTCAACATAGTTTTGACATCTATTTGTGGCTATTGTCTGAACCCAGACCAGTTGGAATCACCTCGATATTTTTTAGTGTTACCGGAGGTTGTGGGTGTTGAGGCCTCAAACAAAGATCCTTTATTGAGTTCTGAAGCTAATGTTATGCTTTGGTTTTACATTCCTGTTATTTTGGACTTGGTCATTCACTCTTTTCCACAGTGTTAAAATCTGGAAAATTCCTTCGAACAGTAGTCTCTGCTCGACTTTAATTTTTAAAGAGGTTTTTTCCTATTTTCGATCACAACTTCTAACACAGCAAACGAGAGCAAGCTTGCTATCATACTACATAAGTAGATTCTTGATACGCAGTCCAAAAGCCAAGGTTTCTTGAATTGATCAAAGCAAAGAGGTCATGCGAATGTGATCCCACAAGCACTTAGCTTCACCTACCGATTTCGCCACCATCCGAAGCAGTTTATGGAAGTGGTACATTATCATAGTAGTCGTACTATTGTCCACTTTTCAGCCGAAAACAAATTCGAAGTTTGGTTTGGACAGCCTGTAATAGGATTGTTCGTAGAATTAGAATAATGACAAAAGTGCAATATGGGTCTGAGATGCGACTATCTTTTTGGAAGAGATTGACGTAGTGAAATGAAAGAGCGCTAGAGAAATATGGCTTTTTCTTATGCAGAGGTTCATTAAGAAAACTCGTTCAATCCACGTAGTTCAGTTGGTTGTAAGGATTTATTGAAGTCAGTTGTTTTCATATTGAACTTGAGATTATGAGCCTCTCCTTTGGTGTTCAGTTCAAGTTCTGTCATGGAATACCGAACAATCGGAGAAGAGTTCTGAAGTTGTCTTTATTTCGTAGGCGAGGTCAGCAGCTCCTTTCAAGGCGATTCTGATATTCACATTCTTTGATTTAAGACTTATCTTGCCAAATGTGTCGCAGAGTTAGAAGTAAACTCTGGGAGAAGTGCAAACTTGTATACACAGCTGTTCTCATATTTTGTTAGGAATGTCTTATAAAGCGAACAGTATGCTATAAGGGATTTGAGAAGTTTGACAAATATGTATGTCAGCTACAGAGCCAATAGCTGTTGAGTTCTGGTGCGTTTTTTCGATATTTGAATTTATTTTGTTTCAAGTTTTTAAGGAAATTAGCTTTTTTAGTTCCCTAGTAGCAGTTTTAAAGCTTCAAAGCGAGGAGAGTAGTTCTTAAGTTTAGTTCTATGTTACAAGGGTTATAAGAAGTAGCACTGGTTTGGATTGAGGGGTAAAGACTGATCTCTATATGTGACCTGATCTACGAAAAGGGGGTGTCAAAAAATCAATTTTTTTTATTTTTTTTTCGATTTTTTATTTTTATTTATTTTTTTTGACACCTAAGCCCCCTTTTCGTAGACCAGGTCACATATGGTGTTTATTGAAGTTTTGGGAAATATTTTTTAAATTTTTTTTTGATTTTTTTTTAAATTTTTTTTTAATTTTTTTTGTTGTAAGTTCCTGAGAAGTAGTTTAAAAGCTCTGAAGAGTGCTAGAAAAGCTTTTCATTTTAATAGTGTATTACATGGGTTCGAGGAATGGCACTTGCTTAGGAGTTAATGGCTGATATGTTTTGGCATACTTTTCGGTTTTGGGTATTTTTTATTGGTATTTTTTGGATATTTTTTTTTGGTATTTTTTGGATATTTTTTATTGGTATTTTTTGGATATATTTTTTTGGTATTTTTTTGATAAATTTTTTTGTATTTTTTTTTTTTGTTATTTTTTGGGTATTTTTTTTTTTTATTTTTCTATTAGCAGTTTTAGAGCTCAACAGAAGCGGAGAAAAATTTTTTTAATATAATAATTTAAAAATTTTCAAATGCGGTTAAGTTAAATCTGAAATGAGTATTATTTTGAAAAGTCGATCAAAATTATTTCATATGTATGTAAATACATACATAAAAGTATGTATGTATGAATAAAAGTTTTGCTTACTTAGCATATATAACCGGCTTTTTTGCTCATATATACACAGCATATAAATACAAAATGCTTAAGAAAATGCTTTAACGCTTCAATACACATATATCTATGTGTACATTGAGCTTTACACAAACACACACACAAGCCGCGATATCAAACAAAAAAATCGCTCAGCGAAAAGTTGCTGTAGGGAGACGCCGGAAAAAAATTGAGAAAATTGCGGCTAATTTTTGTTTAGATGCAGACAAGCGCAATGCCACACATACATGCATGTAAATATACATACATACATATACACTTATATGTATATGCATATACCGTTACGTGTGTACACATACAACAAACATACTATATGTAGTTGCATAAATTCATTTCAACACGTGAGTAGAGCGTATTTTATGCCGTGTATGTGTGTGTGTTTATATGTATGCATGCACATCGCATAGCGGTGCTTCACCTCGCATGCCGTTAGCGCATTCCGCCAACCAAGCATTGCAGAAAACAATACAAATTTTACTTTCACCTTCAGCGTTGACGCTACACAATTCGCAAAAAATCGCGTTTTTCCGTGGCTTCACATCCGTTTCCGTTTTATGCGCTCCAACCACATCTACTGCTTTGTCTATTGTCTATTTGCAAATTTTTACTATTTTATTTCGGCTTTTTAGGCGCTCTCACTCACATACTATCAAGCGAACGCCAAGCGCTCCACAAACACTTATGAACGCTCTCATTTGACTCTAAGCTCTGTGTATGCGCACACACACACATACACACGTGCGCTTTCAACTTCATACTAAAATGTTAGCAGCCACTCATTTGTTTGCGGTTGTGCACCGCTCAGCGCGTTATTAGTTTTCATTTTGTTCTTGTTGTTTTTGTGCAAAGCAATTTTTGCGGTTTGCACGCCCGCAATATGATTAGCGTTGCGCGCCGCTCATAGCCGCCTAACAACACTACTCGTGCACGCGCTCACACGCGCTCACACTCGCTCTCCACGCTACGCTATTTGATAATTTAATTGTTGTTTTAGTTTTGTTTCTTTGTTTGTTATTTCTTATTAGTTTTTATTGTTTATTGCTTTTGCAATTTTAGCGCCGTCGTCTTTGCACTAACTCAGCGCTTATGCCGCTTGCGTGTGTAGTGGCGCTCTTCATGTCACCTACAATTGTTATTTATTGCGCCTAACTGTATATACAGTTATACACATACGCGTATGTATGTATGTAGGTGTGCGTGTCCCTTGTGGCGCGGCAATTTGCCAGCCATTTGCCTTTTGGCATTGACTCATCTAATTATCGATAAGTTTGCATTGCCTTATTGGGTATGATTTTTGCAAAGACTATTTGCAAAGTTTTGTTTTTGCAATTTGTTTTTAGTTTGCAAATTTTGTAAAAAAAAATTAAAAAAAAAAACTTGTTTGACTTTTTTGTGCAGCAGACGCGTATGATCGCACTTGATGATCTCATTTGACAGAAATTTTTGCAAGCGTCCTTGAAAATTTGAGGCGCAATTTCTTCAACTTCTGCAGTTTTTATAATTGCTAAGCTATAGAAACAACTGGAATTTTAAAATTTAATTAAAAAAAAATATACCTCTGAAACCTTGAAGGTAACATTGTTTGTCTTTTTTCCGTATGACCTTTCCAAATTTATCACCATTTCTTAACATTATTTATTTTCTTTCAAAACAGATCTTTCCAAAGGTATCAGCTCTTCTATGAAGATCAGCAAAAAATCATTAATATTTCCTCACCATTCGATGGCATTTTTCTGGGCTCTAATATTCTACGATTTCGTTCAAAACTTTAAAATTTTGAGCCGCCTCCAAATGGCTGAAAACTTTTATGGGCGCTCAGTTCAATCCGCCCGGACACGGCAATGCTTAAAACATAACGCGTTACAAGTCACCTTTTAAAGAAACTTCGCACAGTTCTGAGCAATTCTACAGCTCTTCATTCAATGTAGTTAAGTTTCGTACGTGATCTTTGCCTCTAACCTCTCTCATGAGATCGTTTGTACTTCTCCGCCTCGGATCATGGAATAACTTGAAGCGTTAAGAAAATCCTCTGAAAAACTTCACTCGGAGCTTACTGAGAGCGATTCTAATGACAGCCCATTATCTTTTTATAAGCTTTTCTTTGGGACAAGGTCGTCAAGATCATATCTTGAGGCAATTCGTTTCTTCCGAACGCATTTGCATGAGTTTTTCAGTAACACATGATCGTCAAGATCCAGCTTTTTGTCACAAAAACTTCAGAGTCTGATAATAAATAAGTCAACTCCTTCTACCGACCTTCATTACTAGACGGTTGAAAAGAAGTCTGAATGACTTTATGACGATTGCAACGAGAGGCTCTTCTGCGGTGGTACGAACAATTTCTTAAAATAAAAATCTGAGATACAAGTCTCATCTTCAATGAACTTTGCACAACATGTTGATTCAATCTCTTGAAGTTTCCCTCGTGGTCTTTGCTTCTATCCTCTCTTATGTGATTGTTTGCACTTGTTTCCGTCTCAGCTCATGGAATAATTTGAAGTGTTAGGAAAATCCTGATGAAAATACTTCATTCGAAGCTCACTGAGAGCGATTCCAATGATATCCCAACATCTTTTTATAAGGTTTTCGTTGGATCAAGGTTATTAAGATCATCTTTTCGTCGTAAAAACGTCTGAGTCTGACTATAAATGAGTCAATTCCTTCTAACAACCTTCATCGCTGAACGATCTCAAAGAAAGCTGAGGGGTTTTATGGCCAACTGTCAGGATATGAAAGTTTGAAATTGGATGCCTCGCTGCTTCAAGCCTAGATATAGTTGGTGCCATACTTTTTATTCATCCAACATTCCAAGATTAAGAATGCACTTCTTTATGAGGTGTATGTGTCTGCCGAAGAGTGTAGATGATACATGTTTCTGAGTGCTATGATATTTTCGAGCAGGTATACCTGGAAGCACAAATATTGCTGCCATCTTGTCAAGGCTTTACTGTAGAATTATCTTGTTTCAGAACCTCCATTGAGCAGCCAAATGCTAATGTTCGTTAAGCTTCGAGGATTTGACCTATTTCGTACAAAAAGTTGGAAACTTGACAGATTTTTCGGTGTCGGCTGCAATTTGCGGTGTATAGATCTATTTTTGGCCTCACTTTTGCTGTAGCATATGTAATAGTTAGCATAAAGCTATGAAAACTTGACAGTAGAAGGCCAGGGTCAATCTGCTTTCGAAATTTAAATTTTAAGCGATACAATTTAATTAGTTTTGATAGATTGGTTTTTGGATAAAATTAAAAAAATTTAGTACTTTTAATTAGTGCTCTTTTGCCATTGTGGTATTTAGGGTTAGGATCGCCTAGAGCTTCCGTTTTACGATAAAATCCTGAAGAAACTATCGTATATAGATAAACAGTCTCTAAGAGCAACGGAACTGTTAGAAATTTTCGAATACCAGCGATCTTTGATAGAATGCATGTACTTCAGGAAAGAGGAATGTGCCATAGCTGGTTCTAGAGATATCAGCTATACTCATTACGACAGCTGTAAACCATTTTTTAAGAGGATTTTCAGTAAACAAACCTTATTTCAAGATATTCAAATAAAAATTCGAACAATCCATACTTGAGGAAAAACGATCATACAGTTGTTGGCAGTAAAGGCGCTAGCTATATATCACGGTCACATCCGAAGATCATTTTCTAAGTTTATTTTGAATCGTCAAAGGATATTAAAGGAGCGCTGCTTCAAAATTCAAATGATCCATGCATAATGCAAAACGATCATAGAATTGTTGGTACTCGAGCCGCTAGCTACATACGCGCTGACATTCGAAGATCATTTTCTAAGCGGATTCTGTGTCAAAGAACTTTATTTAAAGAGCAACGTTTGGAAATGTGCACGTTCAATAAGTCATGGCTTTATAAAAGATCTTGACTGCCAGCACGATCAGTAAAAATTTATATAAAAAGTAAAGAATTTTGCTAATGATACATATGTATGTATGTATGTACATATTTTTGATCACCACGTAGCCAATTACGAACCTCTAAACTTAAGTTGCGTAGCTCAATTCAAAAGCAGATGTGACGATCAATCAACGATCAACACGTTCGCCAAATTTCGTAGAGCAAACACCATTTTCTTAGTTTATCTTTTTGACGAAATCATTCAATTGTCTGTTAATAAGCTTTTAAGCGCTCAAACTCAAGTGCTGATCCTTTCAGAGCAACCCTTAAGGCTTTCGTAGCCAACTTACTTGCCGATCTGGAAATTAATCGCCCAAATATACGCACAACTCGCGATAAAATCGAAATTTAGTGAATAGAAAATTTGCATAAATATATTGTGACAATATCTATGAATCTAAAAAATCTAGGAATGCATAGAGCAGGCTAGTAAGCACACAAAACTATGCAGGCTTTGTGTGTCGTGGAAGTTAAACGGGTTTTAAGGAGGCGATAAATTGCTTTAAGACATTTTTGAGTGCTTTTTTGCGCGTCTTGAGTGTGTGCTTCGCATTTTTGAGTGAGTTTTCACAATCGCGCATATGTATGTGTGTGTGTATGAGTGAGAGCGCGCGTAATGCTTATCCTGCGCACACATACATACCCAACAAAACGGTTTTCACTCTATACGGATATGTGTGTATATGTGATGACGACGCCGGCGTTGCCAAAAATGCTGTCGTCAGCGTGCGCTGAGAGGAAACGAAACAAAGGAGCTAAGAAATACAACAAAAACAACAACACAGCGAGTAAATATATAAAGGAAGTGTATTCGCATATGTGTGCGTTGTAAGCGCAGCGCAGAGCAGCAGCACGGCACACAGAAACGTACGTGTAGTTAAGCGGCACTAGGGGCCACACCAGCATTGCCGAAAATTTTACAAACCCTTGGCCTTCGCCTGCGCATGTGTTCGACTTCGGCTACAATGCGCGCTATAAGTTGGTAGGTTTGTGTGTCGTCTTCGGCTTCGCCTTCGCCTTGGACTTGAATTTGAATTTGCTTAGCATTGTTTGCCGCTGCTTGCTTGCTTGCCACCACCACCACCAGCTCGTCAGCGCAACCAACACTTTTTCGGCACATCGATTTTGTATCCTTCTTGGAATGTTTTCGTGCGCCAGCGTGCACACACACATATACACATGCACATTTGTACTGTATGTACGCGCTCATGTGCATGAGAATGTTTGCTTTTGTTGTTTTTGCTTTTGTATTGTGTTGCTTCCTGTCGCTCGGCACTTCGTCGCTTCAGTTTCGTTTGAGGCATTTTTACCAATTTCTTTGCATTTGTATCTTCCTAATTCTTTTTAATGAGTACACATTTGAGGTTATTCGTAAAGGTTTTTTGTTGTGGAAATATAACCTCAATTTTTTTTTTTTTTTTTAATTTCGAAACAGAAAAAATAATCGAAAATTTCCAGTACTAGAACATATTTATCACTGAATATCTGGGTAATATACAAGCAGGGAAGCTGAAATCTTTATATAATACAGAATATTTACGAATTGAAAAATTTAACCTCAAAACCATTAATCGAAATGAAAACAAAATAAAAAATATAATCTCAAAATCATCATTCGTAATGGAAACCAAAATATTTGCAAACTTTCAAAATTCATATAGATCGCTGATCATAAGGGTATTATACAAACAAAGAACGTGATTTCCTTATATCAGAGCCTCCTTATATAGAGCCTATTCACTTCAAGACAATCAGATCAACATTGATTTTAGTAGAATATAACCTCAAATATATATTTTTAACTTTCGAAATTTAATTGAAAATTTTTCAATATTTTCAATATTTATTTAAATGGACGCCCACCATCCATGTAATTATCAAGAAACTCTTTACACTACTCTCTTTATATAAAGTGAGTCCGCTTCAAGAAAATTAGATCATCACCGACAGTCACCCTGAGCTAACTATGCTACCTGCTCTTCTTCTATAGACTTAACTGTACTGAGAGTAATATCCAAAGATGGTGTCGGTTAGGTTAGTTAATGCGGCGAATTCAAGCGACTGGAGCCGTGAGGAATCCTCTTTAGATAGCCGATCCCTAGAGTTGCATTGAAATATGAATCAACAAGATGCTCATGTCTTGAGCATGTCTTCTTATATAGACCCAGTCGCTGACTAGATCACTTCATAACCAACAGTTCCTATCATATCAAAGTGGTATCCCATATTACTCCAACACTATAGTACTATCTGTCGTCTGGGTCAACTGTAGCCAATTGCCTTATATCTGTGGCTTTGATCACATTCCATAGGTAGATCACAGTTTCTGAAGTTTATACAAACCAAACTGCCAGCTAGATTCCCTGCAACCAAAAAATCATATCCATTCCATGAATGGATCACATCATATTCGTGGTTGATGATGATACCCCGGGCCCTGTGCCTGTGCTTCTTATATATGGCTAGCGTTCGTAGTCGGCTGGGTCACCGCGAGGCCTTCCGATCAGCTTACAACAAGGAGTTTTATCACTTTATACCGATTACTGGCAATAACTCGAGCAACTTTTCAATACGCAAATCTGCAGCATGGGGAAATATATGAGAGTAGCAGGAGTCTCACTAATTTCTGAACCCACTTTTTCCATTTCTATCAAATGTCCACTTATATTTAATAGTTTGATAGATTTGGGATATGATGGGAGATAAGAATTGAACTAAAAATAAGGAAGGTCTCGATAAATAGTTTATATAAAAGCAATGAGTTATCGAAGAGATAAAAATAGTTAAAACCAATTCTTTTGTAGTTGAATTTCTATAAATGAGTGGAAAGGCATCTTTTATAAGAATTTAACGTTAGAATACCGAAGGATATACATATATATTTATTTATTTATATTTTATTTATGGTCAAATTTTATACATTTCAACTTTTTTTAGTGAAAGTTTTTTTTTTAATTTTTTCATAAATTTATATTTTTTAATTATTTTAATTAATTAAAATTAAATTATTTAATTAATTAATTAATTAATTTAATTTTAAAAATGTCAAAAAAGATACAATAAAAAAAATTAATTGAAAATTAATTAATTTATTACGTAAAAATAATTAATTACTAATTAATTAAAATTAATTTATATTTTCTTCTTTAATTTATATTTTTTAATTTTTCTTTCAAAATTTTTAATTATTTAATTGCAATTAAAGTTAAACTTAACTATTAATAAAATTTAATTTAATTTAATTATTAGTTATTAAAACAAATTAATTGTGTTCAAGAAAAAAATTTAATTAAAATTAAAATAAATTGTTTAATATATATTTTTTTAATTTTGTAAGTTATTTCAAAAAAAAAATTAATTAAAGATTTAAGAATTATTTTACTTTCTGTCTATTAAAAGTTAATTAATTAATTAAAAATAATTTAAAAAAATTAAAAATATAAATAAAATAATTAATTTTAATTTCAATTAAATTTTTTCTTTAATAAAATTAATTAATTAAAAATAATTTTAAAAATTAAAAATATTAATAAAATAATTAATTTTAATTTCATTTAATTTTATTCCTTAATAAAATTAATTAATAATTTTAATAATTTTAATTAAATTTTCTTCTTTATTAAAATTAATTAATTAATTATTCTAAAATTAATTTTAATTAAATAAATAAATTTTTTGACGTAATTTCTGTCTTAATTTTCAATTTATTTTCAATTTATTTAATTTTATGTTTTTTTTTTTAATTTTACTTTTTAATTTTTTAAGTATTTTTTGTATCAATTTTTACAGTTTGATTTCTTTTAATATAAGAGTTTTTACATTTATTATTATTTTTTTTGTAATTGTCTTACCATTTCAAACCACCGCCAAACATTTCTCCACTTATACACTTGCTAAAGTCAATTAAAAAGAATTGCAAACAAAAATTAAAAAATTTATGCACAAAAGGTGTCGAAGTAGGCGTCCGAGTGCACTTTAATTAGCGCAAAGGGCCAATTACAAAACGAAAAGCAAGTTGCAAGTGCAACAATTGCAACATAATTAGCCACACCCAGTTGGCGAGTGCGTGCAGCAAGAAGCCGCAAAAGATAACAGTCAAAGGAAAAGGTAGGGACTGACCTCTAGACGACTGTAAAAGTAAACCGTGAATAAATTGCTATGAATTGGTTGGCTGCGCTACATATGTACATATGTATATACAAGCATACATGTGTGTTTTATAGGCAGAAAGTACAAGTTTTAGCACTTGTTGCCGCACATTAAGCGTCTCTTTGAATTGCTAACGAAATACATAACAGAAACCGCAATGGTGAATGTTAACAAGAACAAAGAAAAGTAAATAAAGCGGTGGCTTCTGAAGATTATAAAGTCAAGTACATATATTTACATAAAAATATAGTAGCTAGAGTGCTCCTCAAGCGTTGTTGTTGTAGCGACAGAAAACATTCCCGAAGTAATTTCGAGAAATGGTGCTAGTTGACAGTCCTTGGCCGGTTAAACATCTGGGTACGTTTCGGAGACTTGGATCTGACTCTCGTGGGCGCAGTGCGCATAAAGTAGACCAAACGAAGTGCTCAAAATTTAAGTTAACTGTTATTCAAGTCGATTGGAAAGCTTTGCTATGAAATATTTGCTTCGAAGAGTTTTCACTGTAAATTCTGCTCCACAGAACTTTCAAAAAATATGTTAAAAGCTGTCGAAAGCTCAAAAATTCGATTTTTTTTTCAGTATAAAAAAGCTTTTGGTGAGCTTTCACTTATTGTGAGCTTACGCTTTAAATAAAAATCAACAATACTTTCGTATATAATAGATAATACTGCAAAAATGCTATAAAAGCTTCTATAAGCTTTTTATTTTGTTTTATAAAGAGTAGCAGATTGGGCAACTTTTTTACATCTCCTATTTTATGAACATATTTTGGAAAGCTCTGCTTGATTAAACTTTCGTTGCAACTGCTGATTTATAGAAATCATCAAATTTCTTAAGAAAAATTGTCATCGCAAGCTCGAAAGCTATATTTGGAAAAGTTTTGACCTACTAAAACTAGACTTGTCTACCTCTTTTCTGATATTATAATATACAAAGCTTTTAAAATTTCATTAAATGTTTGATATTATCAACAGAGCTGATATCATACTACACAAAGCTTTCATAAACTATTTTCTTAGCATTCTTAAAAGCTCAAATTTTGAAATTTATTAATAACCAACTGTATTTTTTCCAAACTTTGCTGATCTGTTAAATGATAAGGCCTTTTAAATTTCATATTTTTAAATTTCAAAAAGCTCTAAAGCTCAATTTTCAGAAATTTCTTAACTACCAACACTAAACTAACACTATTTTTCCAAACTTTGTTGATGCCTTAGCCGATGAAGCTTTTAAGATTTCGAAAAGCTTTTTCTCAAAAGCTCTAAAACTCAATTTTGGAATTTCGTACACTAGATTTCCTAATTATTTTCTAAAGTGATAGTCAAAAGCGCTTATAAATTTTTTAACTTTAAGGAAGCTTTCAACATACATATCTATTGTACGCGTTTTCCACAAAGCTCTGTAAAGAGTTAAAAAGCTCAAAAAACTTTTGAAAAATGATGGTCGAGCTTTCAGGAAACACCTGCTGTGTTACTACTACTAAAAAAATACCACCCAAATGCGCTTTCATGAAAAAACAAGCAGAGCTTTCATTAAAAACTTGATTTTGCTTGAAAGCAATAGTTGCTAGAGATTATACTATATTTTCTAAAAGCTTTAAAGCTAAAAAAAAATTCCGGTTTGTATTAATTCCGTATTCTGACCTACATAAGTTAGCAGTGATGCAACAGCGTTGCACTTTGCTCCCTTAAAAGAAGGTTCTTTTCATTGCGAGTGCATACGCACATGTGCATTGAATGTGCAACAGCAACAACAAAAATCGCATCTGCACAAAGTTGCACAGTTAATTGGATATGCATATACAATAACAACAGGAAATAAATGCACTTTTTTATCGTGTTGCAACAGATCGTCCAACAACACGAGTGCAATATAGTCAGAATTGCGTCGGCAAAACACACACAAGCGCACACACACGCATTGCAGCAATAAAAGTTAGCAAATCAAAATATTGAAAAAGAGGAAAAAAAAGCCAACACAAAAGGTGCAACAACGCGGCGCCGTGTCTCTGCTTTTTGTGCATGCATCCACCATAGACGGACGTACGCAATGCGAACAAATAGTTGCGTATGAAACTTTTGCAAAAAAAAAACAACAACAGCAATAACTGCATTGCCTTGCGAAAACAAGGAAAAAAACAACAAATAACAACGATAGCATGCATGCGCAGTACTAACAGGGTTGCATATGCATATGGTGGATTTAGCAAACCACACACGTGCCACTTGCACTAAACACACTCGCACACGCACGCCTAAATGCACTGGCAAAGCAGTATATAATAGAGACATAAAAGCAAGTGCCTCACCATGAGCGACCATGAATGGCACCACAGTAACTCCCGTTATGCGGAGTGGGTGGCATGCAATGAGTTCGTTGGCTGTCCGGTTCGTAATCGGATATTTTCGCATTCTACTTTCATTTTTAATAATTTTATTTAAAATTCATTAATTTTGTTTAATTTTGTTAATTTGTTTTAAAATTTTTCGTACTATTTTTTAGTTTAATTTACTTTATTTAAACATTAATTTAATGAATTTTTTTATATTTTTTTTAATTAATGTAATTTTGTTAATTTTTATAATTTTTTATCATTATTTTAATGAATTTATAAATATGACATAATTTATTTTTTAAATTATTAAGCTTTGTATATTTTATTCAGTAAATAATCTTTAAAACTTAATTTAATTTTATATATATTATGTTTCAAATAATTTTATTTAAAATTCATCAATTTTGTTATTATTTATCATATTTTTAATGTTTAATTTAGTTATTTGTTAATTTTTTTATATTTTATTAATTTTTAAAATTTAAATTTGGTTAATTATTAATTTTAATTATTTTTTCTAGTATTAATAATTTTTATAAATTTAAACAATCTTTCTAATTTTAATTTATTTTTTAATTCTGTTAATTTTTATTTGTTTTAATTTAAAATTATTATTTTTTTTTGTAATATGATATGCGTTTTTTTAATTTATTTATTTCTCTATAATAACTTCAATTAATTTACTATATTTAAATCTTCATTTAATTATTTTTTTAAATTTATTTTTTAATATTAATACAGTTTTTAATTTAATTAAATATTGACTTTAAATATTTTTCTTATATTAATTTATTTTTTGAATTTTAAATAATTTTTCTAATATTAACTCCTTTTTTCATTTTGTCAACCTTAATTTTTTTTTATTTAAATGTAATATTTTAAATTTATTTTTAACTTTGTTAATTTTTATTTTTTTATTATTTCTTGCTTTTTAATAACTTCATTAACTTTCATTTATTTACCTTATTTAAATATTCAATTAATTTATTTTTTAACTTAGTTAATTTTTTATATATTTAATCTATTTTATTTAAGCTAGCTAAATATTAATTTTAATTATTTTTTTCCAATATGAATTTATTTTTGTTATTTTAATGAGTTTTTAAATTTAATCATAATTTAAAATTATTTTTTTAACTTGAGGTTAATTTTTTTAATTTTTTTCTTGCTCTATAATAACTTTATTATTTTTCAATTTTTAATCTATTTTTTTAATTTGGTCAAATGTTAATTGTAATTTATTTTAAATTAATTTATTTTTAATTTTCATAAATTTTTCTAATTATTAATTAACAAGTTTAATTTTTATTTTTTTAATTTATATATATTTTAAAATAAAATTTATTTTCAAAATTTTTTTTTAATTTTGTTAATTTTAATTATTTTTTTAATTCAAATAAGTATTTAATTTAATTATGTTTTCTAAAACTTTTTATTTTTCAATTTTAATTAATTTTTCTAATTTTAATTTAATTTTAATTTTTATTTTTTTTTTAATTTATATACATTTTATTTTCAAAATTTATTTTTTAATTTTGTTAATTTTTGTAATATTAATTATTTTTTAATTCAAATAACTATTTAATTTAATTTTTTTTTAAAACTTAGTTATTTTTCAATTTTAATTAATTTTTCTAATTTTAAATTATTCCATTAATAGTGTTATTTCATTTAATTTAATGTAAAATTTATTTTATTTTATTTATTTATATTTAATTTTATTTATTTATACATAAAAAAAATTGTTAATTATTTTTTTGTTATTTTACTTCAAGAATTATAATTTCTTGATAATCAATCATTCATTTGCTTTATGTAAAAATTTTAAATTTTAAAAATTAAATTTAAAATTTTATAATGTTTACATTTTAATTTTGTTAATTTTTGTAATTATGATTTATTTTTAATTTTGTCAATTTTTATTTGTTTTAATTAATTTTTTTATGTTGAGTTAAATTTTTTATAATTTCATTTTAATTAAAACTTTATTTTATTTTAGAAATTTATTTAATTATTTTACTTTCATTTTTAATTTGATTGATTTTCTAACAATTTGCGTTTAAATGATATTTTATATACATATAAAAAAATTAATTAAGCATAATTCCAACACAAATTCTTCGTTTCCCTCTTGCTGCGCTGTCGGTGAAGCGTGAAATTCTCTACATAGACGCCAATGCAATAAAAATTCCCACACAAACAGCCATGATGACAGCTATACGCTCGCGAAAACACGTCAATCATAAGTCAAAAGCAGCAATAAATGTCCGCAATAGTGCTGTGCATTGCGTTTGCAACAACAACAACAACAACATTAGCAAAAGCGATTGCAAAGCAACAGCATCTGTCACGTTGAAAGCAATAAAAGCCGGGCAAAGGGATGAGCGGCAGCAGCTAAGAAAAGCAAAAATAAATGACTGCTAAAAACTTGTGCAAAAAGAGCCACAAATTGCACAAATCAACGCTAGCAACACATAAAGGCGCAACAGCAACAACAAGCATCAACCAGCGACGGCAAGGATAGTACGTGGCACCTAGGGCAGCTGGGAGGTCGTATGAAGACAGCAAAACATAAACTTGAAAAAAAATAAGAAGAAAATAAAAAAACTACAAAAAACGCGCTGGCTGGCAGGCCGCAATCTGCAGTCAAGCAATGCGCGCGCGCCACAATCACAATCGCAGAATTTTGACTTGAACGCCCGAGTTAATGCAACGAGAGTTGGGTGAAGCCGACGACGTATTCAAGTGAATGACAAGCGAATATGCGAATAACAAAGCAAAAAGGAAGATTGCATGCAACGCGAAGAAGGACACTGGGGTGCAATGGCTGTGTGTGTGTGCGGCGCTGCGCACGTTGCAAGAGCAAAGTGGCCACTTGATGCAACCCTTTCGATTGCATGTCAACGCAGTATATATTGCTTTTGTTGTTTTCATTTTTGCTTTTGTTGTTTTCGCACAAGCCACGAGTGGTTGACTGCGCCTCGGGGCCGGTGCAATATTGCAATGCTGCAATGGGAGCGGCTAAGTGTATGGCGAATATAAACGACGTGTTGCTGAGCGTCAGAGCGCGAGTGAGCAAGAGAGCGCGAGCTTGCGCGCATGCATGCAATTGTACGTTTGTCTATGCGCGCGTGTGTGTGTGTGTGTGTGTATGTGGCGCAATGCAACAAGAAGTGCAATAAGTGTGCAAAAGCAAAGTATAGCTGCAAAAATAAAAACAAAAGCAGAAAACTTGAGTTTGATGGCTCACTGCCAGCGCCGACAATTTGCCATAGAAGCGGCGCGCTTGACTGTTTGCACCTTTTTTCGCATTCGCCGGCACCGCATGTGAGTGTGGGGTTAAGCTGGGCATGCGGCATGATTGGCGTGGGCCAGCACACAAGTGCAGCAACAACAATAGGCGTACAGTGTGTCTAAAAATAGCCACCACTTGCATGCGTTGCTGCGAATGTGAGAAAGTGCAAGCAGGAGTCTACCAAGTTGTTGCATATCGCAAGGGTGCACGCCTACTATGCCGGCTTGCAGCTGTTGTTGTTGTTCTTATTGTGGCAATTTGTTGTTGCTTTTCTAATGCAGTTCTTTTTAATTGATTTTTGGCTTTCAGCCTGCTGTATTGTGCCTTTCATGTGCAAACTAACACACACACACCAAGAACACACACTTGCAACTTGATTGCGTCGCTCGTCATTTTATACGTTTTGCATATGCATATGGGCAAGTTTGTAAATATGTACATATGTATGTACGCATGTACATATGTATGATATTTGTAGGCAATTCACTTTTGTTATTATTGTTGTTGTTGTTTTTTTTGTTTTTGTGCTTTTTGTTGTCCAACCATTGCAGCCAATGCAAGTGTTGCACGCAAGCACACATACTCACGTCTTAGATGTACATATATGTATATATGCGCTTTAATACATTTGCATATTGCTACGTGTGTAGATATCTATGTACATACATATATACAATATTCTAGCATTTTGCCCCTTTCTGTGTTTTCATACTCTAATGCATTCGAATGGCTTTTATATACTCGCCAGGCCTTTTGGTTGGTTGATTGAGTGCAGTTCTTTGGTTCATACATACGTATATACATATATGTATGTATATATAAGTGTGCTATATGTTTGCACTTCTAAAATGCATATACTATCACATATGGGTATAGCGAATACATATGTACATAAATGCACTTATTAATCAGTATTTTATAAACAAGTGGATAGTAATTCAACGATTATTAACCGATATATGCGAAAACATATGTATATGACAATATACATATGTATATGCTCTCTTTTGGCACGATATTCGCTCGATTGATCGGTTGTTTTGGGGTCGTAAGCGTAGATCCAAGTTTCATCGCCAGTTATAATGCATTTCATGACACCCTGGTAGTCGGAAAGCATCGTTTCACACACCTCAACGGGAGGCCTTTTTTCAAAAAATTCAATGTTTTCGGTACCAGTCGAGATTTGACGCGCTTGGGGCCCAAAACATCCTTCAAAATGGTATTGGCTGAGCCTTTCGATATGCCAACTTCATCAACAAGGTCTCTAATTGTTAATCGACGGTTTTTCAACACCAAATCTTTGAGTTGTTGAACGTGAGCTTCGTCGGTTGAGGTTGATGGTCGCCCTGGACGCTCTTCGTCTTCGACACGTTCACGGCCGGCTTGGAACTCACTATACCACTTGTAAACAGTTCTTTTAGGCATAGCCTCATCACCAAAGGCTTTCTGCAACATCCTCAACGTATCCGCAGCAGAAAATTGATTCCGTAAACAAAATTTAATGCAAATTCTTTGCTCAACAAATTTCGAAATCGCAAAAAACGAAACACTCACTTTTAGCAGCTCACAAAACGACACGTATCTCAAACACTAATGAATATTTTGACATGAAATTTGACATAAATGTGACTGACAGTACTACCAACCTAAAAAAAAAAAAAAATAATTCTCCAAATCCTTCGACGCGCGCAGTTTAAATTTAAATGTCTTATTTTTGCCTTATTTTTTGGGCACAGTAATATATGTGTATAGAAATATATACGTTAAAAGCTAACTCAATTTTCTAAGAGCCCTTTTTCAACAAGTTGTTACAAAACTCGACTAATTTAAAGTCTAAAACTGTAAGAAACAAGTAAGGATTGGCTAAATTCGGGTGCAACCGAACATTTTATATACATTTGCAGTTGGCAAGAATCAAAGCCAGGCAAATAACTTAAGGTTCAAACCGTCAACCAAAACCAAATTGGAATCCAAGCAGTTATATATTGGGTAGTCGAAAAAGTCTTTTCGTTTTTTGTCAATTGGCAATTGTCATTGCAATCGTATATCTTCAGTGCTTCCAACCATTGTGTTATACCATATAGTGTTGGAAAGATGCGCTTCTAAGCTTCATTTAACCAAATTAAATTCAGGCAAGTTGAAAAAAAGGTACAGTTGTTCAAGAATGAGTGAAAATAATGAAGAAAATTGCTATATTTTGAAATTTTTGTATAGAAAAAGGGAAAATGCCATACAAGCCAACAATGAAGTTTATCAAGTTTAAGGAGACGATGCTATATAAATATATCAGTTCGTATGGCTCGCTTTCGTTCTAGAAATTTCGAAATTTCGACTGACCGACATATGCGACAAAAGATTTATTAGATAAGCGAAAATATACATATATGGAACTTGATGGTAGTATCGACCCGATTTTATGTATTTCTGGCAATACTATCTTCTATTAATATGTCACATACAAAAATATGTTCGCTGGGTTTCATTAAGGCACCCCTCATATAGCATAAGCACCAATCAGGGATTATGGAGTAATGTTACACGGATGTTATCAGGGATTATGGAGTAATGTTACCCGGAGGTTAGGTGTTTGTTATAAGGGGGCTGGGTCAAGTTTTGTCCCAACTTTATCCATTTCAGGCACGAAATATACTATTACCAGTAAACCCGCTCTCTAATTTTATAGAGATAACTCACATATTGGCCGATATACGCGGTATAAAGTCACACGGAATTTGGAAAATCTTTATAGCGGAAGAAGAAAACTCCAGCCTAAGAAGGTTTCTTTCTTTGGGCTAACGCTACTCCACTGAATAAACAGATACAGACACAAGGAAGTGGGTTCTTATAAATTTTGGGTTCAACTGCAAACGAAATAATTTTCAAGCCATACATTACGCCATAGTTTATCAATTAAAGTAGTTCGAACTGCTTTCCACTTGCAAAATTTTATTCAGTTAAAACTTTTAATTGCCAACTGTACACTTATTGCCAACTCTTGAGCTTATGCATGTAAACGCTTACCTAACACTCAATACAATGACAATAGTTTTATTTTTACTGTACTATTCTTGAAGTTTGTCTGCATAGAAGTGGACTCAGCCTGTTGCTATGCCCCAAAACACATACGCAATATACATAAGACACACGTTATGGCACTCTATAGTACAATTTCTTTACAGCTCAACTCTCTAAAGGGGGTTATACGAGCGCAATTCGATAAGTCAGTGAATTTCTTTTCTTTTTCTAAAAATACACAGGGACCAAGTTGGTTAGACCGTCCGCATGAAATAATCAGCTTAAAGCTTACAGATATCCAGTGTGGTATTCTGAGGAGGAGCTTGGTTACGCATTTGCTGTAACTTATGAGAGGATAAATGAAAGGTGAAAATGGCTGCCGTTTCTATGAGAGAATTTTATTCGAAATGAAGAAAAAAATAGAATTGTTCGACAGATTTTCTTAGACCGCAAAGGTTCTCGAGAAAACTCACTCTCAAAACACTAAAATATCCATTTCTCTGAGAGAATTTTATGTTAAAGAAAGAAAGAAATAAAATTGTTCGACAGATTTTCTTAGACCGCAGAGGTTCTTGAGAAAACTCATTCTCAAAAGACTAAAATATCCTTTTCTATGAGAGAATTTTATATTAAAGAAAGAAAAAAATAAAATTGTTCGACAGATTTTATTAGACTGTAAAGCTTCTTTAGAAAACTCATTCTCAAAACACTAAAATATCCATTTCTTCGAGAGAATTTTATGTTAAAGAAAGAAAAAACTAGAATTGTTCGACAGATTTTCTTAGACCGCAAAGGTTCTTGAGAAAACCCATTCTCAAAAGACTAAAATATCCTTTTCTATGAGAGAATTTTATCCGAAATGAAGAAAAAATAGAATTGTTCGATTGTTTATTAGACTCCAAAGGTTTCTGAGAAAACTCGATTCTTCGTTAGTGGCTCAAGTCATTTAAAAATCCTACAATGGACCCAAATATGGTTTTTATAAGATTTTTTTTCAATTAGAATTGTCCGAGTTGATGTCTGGGAAAGTTAAGATTCTTGCGAAAAATTTTTCTCAGTTGACTAATATATCAGTTTCTATGAAATTAGATGAATTAAATTGTTCGACAGATTTCCAGATTTCCTTAGACCACAATGGTTCTTGAGAAAACTGATACTTCGTTGGACACTCTACTAATTTAAAGATCCAAAAATATACACAAATCTGGTTTTTCACAAGAGAATTTTATCCAATTAGAAGTGTCCGACATGTTTTATGAGAAAGTTAAGATTCTTGAGAAAACTCAATTTCAGTAGACTAAAATATCCGTTTCTTTGAGTGAATTTTGTTAAATTCACGTACTTCAACACTCTGCTCTCGTTTATACCTATCGACCCATCCAACTAGCTGCACACACCGTGAAAAGAACACAACCATTTACTACACGAAACAATTGAAATAAGAACAAACGGCAAGCCAACTTTCAAATATCCAGTTGCAGCAGTTCTCATTGAAAGCTTTTGCCAACAACTTTGCCATTCCCGTTTCCAGCTGTTTGAATCATCCATTTGCGTATGTTTTCCATTTGAAATTCTTTTATTTTTCTTTTTCTATTTTAATTCAAATTCAATTGTTTGGCACGTTACCTTTTGGGCGCCGCCGTAATAACTACGCAAAGTTTCTATGTACGTAAGTCTGTACGTGTGCGGCTCCTGTGCGTATCGTTGAACAAGTTTTGGCGTTAGTTAGTTCGTTAGTTGGCAGTTTGGCTGGTTCCTGCGTCTACCTCTATTGTCCTCTCCACTGTCATGCAACCCCAACGCGTTTAGTCCTGTTACACATAGACCGCTCGCTTATGTCACTTGAGCACAATAGGCCGTATCGGCATATCCTGCGTATGCTTTTGGGATCATACGGCCACTACAAGTTCAAAAGGAGACTCGTTTTCTTTTTTCATTTCTGGTTTTTTTTTCACAAACTTCAAGTTTCGTTGGCTGCTGCAATGATACGCGCAGCTTTGTTATTTCTTCTTTTTTTGTACTGTTATCTTATTGCTTGCAGTTTGTGCGAATTTAGTGTCGAGCTGTGCTATACTCACGTTGGTTTTATCTATAGTTTACCACTTCTATTTAGATTATTGCATTGTTCGCACTTCATTTTAAAGCTTTTGAGAAACATTTTCTTTTATTTTTTTTTTGGTTCGCAGAAGTTTTTTGGTAGTAATCAAACTGGAAAGCCAGTTGTATACTCTTTGGCTAAGTCGTAAAATTTTAATTAATTTTTAATAAGCAGTAAAGTCATCCCACATTCTTTAGATAGAGAATAAAACCGTCTAAGCAACCACTTTTTCTAAATTTTACCGAGAGCAGCATTTCATTGAAGCGTGAGCTGATATGTGTTCGGCTTCAGGAAAGCGTCTGCCCGCTTATGTCATCTGTATAGGAGGTACCGTTATCTTATCCGAATTTTCTATAGATTAGTGTTATGCGAGGAAGAGATTGGTGGTTACCGCTTATGTGGATGCCGAGTCTATCAAGCGAAAATCATAATTAAAAAGCTTGAGAAACCCAATACTGATTAAATATGCTGAAATGACTACTTTAAACCTTTAAATATTCTTGAACTGGGCCCTATAATATAGAACCTACTTGTATGTAGAATATTCTTAGAATCTATAGCCTCTAAGCTGGGATCTCCCATATACGAGTAATGTACACCGCTTTTTCAGTATCTAAAGTTTCGAAAGTGTTGACTAAACTATAGATCGTATTTCTAGATAATGTGGTTGCTGTAGATTCTCAGAGTCTATAGCCTCTAAGCTGGAATCTCCCGTATACAAATAAGGAACACAGCTTTTTCAGTATCTAAAGTTTCGAAAGTGTTGACTAAACTACGATCTAGATGGTCTGCTCGCTGTAAATTTCTCAGAATCTATATGTATCTTTAATACATACTGTATGAGCATGGAATACAGAGTTATTGAAGTACATGCATTTCCAGAACTTTTCGCCAAGCTGTTGATCCGATGTGGATAGAATAAAATAGTACGAAACTAAAGAGCTAAAGTTTTGAAGATTTTATAACTTCTAAGCTGTGTTACCCGAAATGCGAGTAAAGAATTTAGTATATCTTAATTTCCAGACCTTGCCACTAAACAGATCGTTCCTCTAGACATTATGTTCACCTTAAAATTCGCAGAATTTTTTGCAGCTTTTCAGCTGGAACCTCTGATACACAAGTAAAAAATACAGGCATTTCGCAGAGTAGGATTTCAGAACAGATCGCTAATTCGTAGATTTTCCATGCAGCTATCTTCACGAACGCTGCAAATTTTGCAGATTCTATAACCTTTCAGCTGGGATCTCCGATTAGGAGTAAAAACTACAGGTTTTCTCCAGTATTTGGAGAAAGAAGTGTAGTATTCAGAACAGCAAAGAATTTGAAAATGTGTTCATTGCATTCTAAGTGAAGTTGAGTTACTCGTAAAATCGATAGGGTTTCAGAAGGCCTTAAAGTTAGATCGACCTCTTGAGTTTTCTTTTAAAGTCAACTGTACGCGTATTTCTATTTGGAATATTTCTGCCCAATCCGTGTATATTTTACTTCTACACCCACCTCTATGAATTTATGACATAACCTTGAAGTTTACTGATCTGCTTTTCTAGGCATTACATGGCTTACAGGCCCTCAGATCATAGACAAATTGGTTATGCATTGCACGTCTCATAAATACGTCTCATAAATATGAGATCATTAGTCCTTGTAGATATTGTTGCCCTGGAAAGATCTCAACGTTAATCGATAAAGATCATTAGAAAGAGAAAAATTCTTGGATAGGTTCTTATAGATGTTGTCGTCTAAGAAAAATCATTAGTCCTTGTAGATGGTGTTGCCCAGCAAAAATCTCAACGTTAATCGATGAAGATTATTAGAAAGAAAAAATTCTTAGATAGGTCCTTATATGTAGATGTTATCGTCTAAGAAAAATTTTGAAATTTTTCGATGAAGATCACTTGAAAGGGGAATGCTCATTGTAGAGCCGAGATTACTCCTTTAGTCCTTTATTTGCCTAACTGGCTCGGCAAGTATAGCTCTTAATTCGAGAAGGATGTCGATGTGGGTAGTTTTTTTTGACATTCATCAATGCTTGCTACTCCAAACTCCAAAAAAAAATCTACAAGTAAAGTTCTTTTAGCATTGAGGAGCAGTATGTGTTGCCATTCACAAAACAGCCGCAGCAGCGATCGGGTACGAAGAGTGACATAGACCAAAATATTTCAATGAACGCCTAACCGTTGATCAGCGCTGCAGTCAGTCAACGCTGTCTAGTATTTTTATGCATTTGTCACAACATTCCGTCAGTTTGTGGTGCACGAGGCCGCACGAAACGGAAGAAACGAAAACTGTGTGATCGTGCTAAATTTAGCGTCACAGCATCCGTAGTCAGAGTACGTATATGCGGCGCAGAGTCATACGCGCGTTTGCTGACTATTTTCATGATGTTTATGTTGTTATTGTTTTTATATGTAGAATTCTAAAGTTCAACAGCCGTTGTGCGGTGCAGACAGACAGACAAAACAACGCGTTGCTGAGATGAAAAACTGTTTGCGGGAAACTTAGCATTGACTCTGGGTGGGATGTGTGCTGACGGGGAAGCTACAACGTCTACTAGTCAGACACGGAAGTGGAAAAATTCTTGTCTGTCTGTGATGCAATAGCGTGTTTTTTTCCACGTCTGTTTATTTTTATATTTATGTAGTTGGCTGGGATATTTCGGTTTTCCAAGAACGCGTGTCGTACATGAGTAGGTAAGAGCTCGCATACAAATTTGCTAAACAAGAGCTGTTCTAATGCATGGCACTTTTCGGGTAACGCATTGATCTTTTTTCCGCGTTGTAAGTCGGAAATGAATGCGGAAGCGTCTAGCATTGGTATATTTTTAGAATAAAGAAAGCGCGTATTTTAGAATTTGGAGAACAAAGTATCAGGAATTTTGGTGCGAAAACGTGAGAACTAAGCCAAAACGAAAAATAATTCAAGCGATTCCTTGACTTATAGCTCAACGCTAGCACAGATCTGCTCTTTGAATTATACGTCAAAATGTTCGCTGTTCCAAAAATAGCACGAAAATTAATAGTTTAAACTTTAAAAAAGAGAAATACTTCGGAGAAAACGAAATATATAAAAGTATCGAGATCGCAGCAATAACGAGGTTCGAAGACTAATATAGTCATTTTAAACACGTTTTAGAATGATCTTAAGTCAAACCCTCGTCGTCTGTAACACTAGAAACTTTAGTAAAAATTGTAGCTCTGGGAGACTGTGTTTGCATTTTCGATTCAGCGCAGAATGGGTAACTGAAAGGCTTTGAACCTTTTGCAGCGTGCAAGTATATCTCGAAAAATGTTTTTCTTGCATATCCGATATCCAAATAAAGGTAACCGAAAGTATTTGAGAAGTTCTGAGGTAGCTTTTCCGGAAACAAAGCTTCTCACGCACTTCTGACAACAAAATTAAATGTAAACGAAAGTATTACAAAAGCTCTGAAGAAATTTTTCTCGGAAGTAACTTTTTCCATGTTATTCGGCAGAAAAAGTAAAGTTACTCGAAAGTACTACAAAAGCTCTGTAGAAGTATATCTCGAAAAAAGATTTTTTAACTTATTCGACATACAAATAAAAGTTAATCGAAAGTAACTAAGAATTTTAAAAGAAGATTTACTGAGAAAAAAGCTTCCCACTCTCTCCTGACAACAAAATTGAATGTAAACGAAAGTTTTACGAAAACTCTGAAGAAATTTTTATAGAGAGTTATTTTTTCATCTTACTCAGCATAAAATTACAGTTAATTGAGAGTGCTACAAAAGCTCTGGAGAAGTATATTTCGAAAAAGGTTTTTCTAACTTATCTGACATTCAAATCAAAGTTAATCGAAAGTATTTAAGAAGTCTTAAAAAAGCTTTCCGAAAAACTTCTGACAACAAAATTGGATGTAAACGAAAGTTTTATAAAAGCTCTGAAGAAATTTTTCTCGGAAGTAACTTTTTCCATGTTATTCGGAATATACAAATCAAAGACAATCGAAAGTATTTGATAAGTTCTAAAAAAGTTTTACCGAGAAAAAAGCTTCTCACATTCCTTTGCCCTCAAAATCTTTGTTAAATTCTAGATTTTTTCACAAAATAAGCGCTGCTGGTGCCCAGTGCGATTATATACTGAGATTGACCCTTTTTTATTAATATTAAAATGTTTCTGTGTCAATGCTCAATAATTGTTCTCATCTCAGCGCCACAGCTGTTGTACGCCTAAAAATAGGTGACATTTGTATGTAATTAACAGTAAAAACTTGCTAATACAGCCATTGCATGCGTCAAACTGGGCGCGTGGGTTGTTATGTAGCTTGTGGGTTTGTGTCAAGCTCGGCGCTATTTTTAGCAGCGTTGCGTAGGCATAACCTTTTGTTGCAAAATGATTAGCACCTACATATTTATATTTATACCAAGAACATAACATAATATATATTTATTTATAAAATAATAAGCAATAATTAAAAAATTAAAAGGAATTAAAAATAATTAAAAAAATCAAAAAATATCTAAATAAAAATATATATATTTTTTTTCATATAATTTTTGGAGTTAATTTTTCTCCAAATATATTTTTTATGATTGTATCGATAATTTAATTAAATTTCAAATATTTTTTTATCAAATAAAATATTATTATTTAAAAAAAGAATTACTTAAAAAAAACAAAAAATATGTAATATATATTATAATTAATTTTTTTTAAGTATAATATTTTTATTAAAAATAAAAAAAAAAAAAAAATAAAAAAAAATTTTTAAATTTTATTAATAACTTTTAATAGCATTTTTTATGTTTTTCGAACTTTTTTGATTGTATCGATAATCTTACTAAATTTCCATACTTTTCATGTAATTTTAATTTTCGAAATTTTTAAATTTTTATTAATAATTTTTGTAATAGCATTTTTTTATGTTTTTCGATTTTTTTTTTGATTGTATCGATAATCTAACTAAATTTCCATACTTTTCATGTATTTTTAATTTTAGAAAAAAAAAGTTCATAAACAATTTTTTACAACTTTTATTGTATTTTATAGAAAAAATATTAAATTTTCTTTATAAAAATAACTTTTTTTAACTAAAAAAATTATTGAAAAAAATTTATGCAAATAAAAATTATAATTAAATTTTTATAAATAAATTTTTTCAATAGCATTTTTGATGTTTTTCGAATTTTTATGATTCTACCGATAATCTAATTAAATTTTCATATTTTTTATTTTTTTATTTAAAAAGAAAATTCATAAGCAATTTTTTATAACTTTTATTGCATTTGTATTAAATTTTCTTTATAAAAATAACTTTTTTTAACTAAAAAGATTATTGAAAAAAATTTATCTAAATAAAAATTATAATTAAATTTTTATAAATAAATTTTTTCAGAAGCATTTTTGATGTTTTTCGAATTTTTATGATTCTACGGATAATTTAATTTAGTTTCCATATTTTTTATTTTTTTTATCTAAAAAAAAAAAAAAATTTTTTATCTAAAAAAAAATCATAAACAATTTTTCATTGTTTTTTATTGTTTTTTATTAAATTTTATTTATAAAAATAACTTTTTTTAGTTAAAAAAAATTATTGAAAAAAATTTATGTAAATAAAAATTATAATTAAATTTTTATAAATAAATTTTTTCAATAGCATTTTTAATGTTTTTCGAATTTTTATGATTCTACCGATAATTTAATTGAATTTCCATATTTTTGACTTTTTTATTTAAAAAGAAAATTCAAAAGCAATTTTTCATAACTTTTATTGCATTTTTATTAAATTTTCTTTATAAAAATAACTTTTTTTAATTAAAAAAATTATTGAAAAAAATTTATATAAATAAAAATTATAATTAAATTTTTATAAATAAATTTTTTCAATAGCATTTTTGATGTTTTTCGAATTTTTATGATTCTACCGATAATTTAATTAAATTTCCGTATTTTTATTTTTTTTTTTATTTTTAAAAAAATTTCATAAACAATTTTTCATAACTTTTATTGTATTTTTATTAAATTTTCTTTATAAATATAATTTTTCGCTACACTTACGTATTATAATCCAAATTGCTGGCGTTGGCCGTACGTAGGTGCGCCTGTTGCTGTTGTTGCTTTAACTGCTGTTGATTGCTGTTGCAAGTGGTTGGCATACTTTGCATATGCCAGAGATTTTTATGAAAATTTTATAAAATTTTTTATATGAAAAATTTTTAACGCTGTTTTTTACACCGTTTTTTTTTAATATTTTTGATTTCGAAAATTTTGCCGTTTCCAAAAAATTTTTGTGCTAAGTACGTTTTGCAAAAATTTTTACTGAACTAGAAATTTTTCGTTTATTTGCTCAAATGTTCACACACTCTTTATTAAATACCTACAAAGAAACATAATTTTTATTGATTTTTTGCCTACTATTTAGCGCTCAGCCGCCATAAGGCATTGTATTTACATATTTTATTAATTCGTGTGTCCTTTTTACGCGTCTTCCAGCTGTTTGCTGGCGAAAGCAGAGAAAATATTGAAAATTACGCGTGTTTAAGTATGTGTATGTCATTTATTTGCGTGTGTGTGTGTTTGTGTATTGTATATGTGAAAGGCGAAGAAAGGACGTCAGCTGAACTTTGCTCACAGTTTGCGTAGGTGCTGCTTGAACCCAGCGAGGAGTTGTCTTTATTTCTTGTTAGTTGTTATAATAAGAGAGATTTCTGCCTTCAAGTAGTGTCGGTAAGGTTTACTCTAATTATATATTTTCGAAATAATAAAGTTGACTATTACGTTTACGGTGGTTTATAAAAAGTTATAGAATTCTTGAATCAGCGATGAAACTTATTGTTAGGGCCTCAAATGCATGTTGAGCTGAAAATTGTGATCATATTGTGATTTCAGGGAGTTGAAGAGTAAAACTTTACTGTTCTCTGACCAAAACTGCAGCAAAGAAGATCTTGCTTAAGAATCTTGTCAGTTTCAAAACTGCAAAAGCAGTCCAAAACCTTATTTTTTACCAAGAACTTATTTCAGATCCACATAAGGTTTGATAAGCTTTCATAAACTTTTGTAACTCCATTCCCTATGAACCATTTCCGCTTGCGGACATACATAATATGCCTTAGATCTACATAGATCCTCAAATTCACATCTACTTCAAGTTTCTGAAATTAATCAATGGGAGCGCTCGAGATCGTTTATCGATCTATGTCGCTATGAACAAAATGAAGGAGAAGTAAAGTATGAAACCATAGTTCTCTTCGGCAGGGTCTAAACATAAAGCGTTGGATTACTGTATAGCAAAGAAATCCGGAATGATCGCTAAAGGCAAAAAAGACTGCAGTGCAGAGCTTACAGCTATCTTGTTGAGGTCCGGATTATGGTATAAATACTCCAGTATTCAGGCGAGGTCTTTCCTGATAATAAGTTAAACGCTGCTAGGAACACTCGATCATCTCATACCATAATTTATTGAGTTTAAAACGATCGATCTGCGTGTAGATTCTCAAAGTATGCCGGTTTTTTAGATAATCGTTGCATCCCTTCTATAACTTACTCCTAGCTTTATATACTTATGTACATATTTGCCATTACTCGTATCCCACTACTTATGGATGTGCTTCCTCTTTTTGCAATTTGGAATACATTTCAAAGAATTTCCAATAAGAAGACATGAACACCTAGTTTAGTACATATATGAGGGGCCACTGTGGGCTTTTCTGAAAACAAACCCACCGCTTGTGGGGTTAGCGCGGCTCAATGGCTGCCGACGCTGTATACCGACTGGAAAGCGCCGACAACAAAAATAGAAACAAAACGAATGAACGTGTAAAGCGAATAGCGGTAATGGAAGTGCAAACGTATACAATGTGCGTTAGAGTACGAGCTGGGTGATGAAAACTCCAGCGAGAGCGAAGAAAAGCCAAAGCACACACAAGTACGAGTATATACACGGTATATACAAACCAAGGGGGTGGCAGTGAAAAACTTGTAGGCGAACGAAAGAAAGTAAAAGGAAGCAATTAAGCAGCGGAAAACTGTGAAAAACGAAATGGGTAAAAAGAAAATGTGGAAAAGTGCAGAAAAAACGGTGAATAAATGTTTGGCATTTTTGATGGATGTTGGTGATGAAAATGCTCTTGTAGGGATTCACGCTGCGCTGCGCCGCTAACATACACACATTCGTGCTTTCATTCTTTTTTCGTGCGCTTTCTTTCGTTTTTTTGTTGAAAATTTTTGCTGCCAGCTAATTGTTGGCATTTTTAAACATTTTTTTCTAAAACTAAATGGAAGAAAAAGTGTAAGGCAGCAAACGCAAGCAAGTAGTAAGCGAAAAAGAGATTCGCAAAAAATTTACTATAAAGAAAAGCGAGTGGCAATTCGGCGTAGCGTAGTAAAACTAGTAGTAAAAGTGTAGTAGTAAGAAGTGTGGATGTTTTTCTTATTTTCCGCATAGTTTCGGGTTGTTTAAGGGCTGTTGGCGGTAGTGAAATGTTTTTTATGTGTTTGGGATGGCACAAATGTGCGAGTAGTAGTAAATTTGGTTGAAAATTTTTTCTGTTTTTTATTAGTATTTTTTGACATTATTTTTTGACATAATTTTTGCATAAATGGCAAATAATTTTATTTTTACATTAATAATGAAGAAAATTTTTATTTTATTTTATTTAGTATATAGTTTGTGAACGTCTTAAACAAATCTGAAATCATATCATTTATATTTCCAATTTTGAACTTATGCGTTTCTGGATGATATAATTTTAATAAAACATCTTAAAATTGCATGAAAACAAGTTCTAAATACCATAGAATGGACACTAAAAAGTATTTTTGATTACAACATTATACAAATTAAAAACATTTTTTTTTATTTTTTAAATTATAAAAATTAAAAATATCATTTTAATTATGAAAAAAATATATATGTATATAAAAATAAAAACAAAAACATATATTTCTTTATAAAAAAATCTACATATCTAATTTATTTTTTTTTTCATAAAAATTAAAAAAATACATTTTTCTTTATAAAAAGTATATATGTCATACATACATTATTTTCCTTTTACAAAGATTTAAAATATATTTTTTTAGAATCAAAAATGTTTAAAAAAAATTAAAGATAATTATTTTCATAAAAAAATTCTGAATACTATAGAATGGGCATTAATAAGCATTTTTGATAAAAAAATGATAAAAATTAGAAATATTTCTTTTAGTTATAAAATTATAAAAATTAAAAACATACTTTTTACTGTGAAAAAATGTATAAAAGTTAAAAATATACTTACATATACATATATAACTTTATAAAATATAAGTATGTATCATTTTTTTGTCATAAAAGTTAAAAAAATATTTTTTTTATTAAAAAATATATACATATTTAAAAGTATAAATGTATATACATATGTATGTATATAAAATATAAATATTTTATTAAAAAAATATATTTAAATTAAAATTATATTTTTCTTTAAAAACAAAGATTGTACATCATTTTAATTTTTACGAAAAAAATAAAAATCTATTTTTACAAAAAATTTAAGATATAATTTTTTTATAAAAAAAAATTGAAGCAAAAACAATTAAACTAAAAATTTAAGATATAATTTAATTTAAAATATATTTTTACAAAAATTAAAATATAATTTTTATAAAAAAATGTAAGCAAAAACAATTAAATTAAAAATTTAAGATATAATTTTTTTTATAAAAAAAAGTTTTAAGCAAAAACAATTAAATTAAAAATATACTTTTTATAAAAAACAATTATAAGATTGTGGTATAAAGAATTTGGCTTTCAGACTCCGTTTTTTCGAAACATCGAAGGGCATAAGACGTTGTATGCACACATTGGCTATGAATTTAACGGTTAGATAATCAGAAATTCTCTTTCTTAATATAAATGCAAGCCCCGCGAGTAACTTCGATCTCACAGTCGATAAAATAAGCTATATAGAGGTCTTTAGCCGTAGTTATAGGGTCTGCTACTTCTGTGATACCAGCGTACAATATCTAAGCCCTTTATACAATTTTGGAGAGCAGAAATGAGTATAGGAGGACTAAGCACAGATGTGACGCATAAACTTTCTAGGGTCCAAAACTGGGTCATGTTTAAAAAAATTGCTCTTAGGATAGCCTAACTGAAGGTCTGCGGAAGGCATTCTTTTTCTTAATTGGCATAGACTTCTGCTTACGCGTTTGGAGCCGAGTTTACAACATAGGTCTTCCAAGAACCAACAATACTTCTTTTGAAATTTATTTTGTATTTGTAAAAATTAACCTCAAATTGAGGCCTTTTCTCCATAATGCAGACTCCAAATGTGTGTTTGTTTCCTTGTAATTGAAAATTAGAACGTAACGGACTGTAAAAATTCTCTCTAGTCGGCAGAAAACTTGTTGCAATCTTATTTCAAGGTTATAAACATTTCGAATTGGAAAGCCTTTACTACAAAATCCAATTGGAACGGTAAACATGCATTGATTTGTGGCCATTTAGTGGATTTATTGAGACGATTAGATCACAGCATAGTCTACTTCTTGCTGTCTTGATCCTTTAAAAACCATAAAGAGTACTTAAACATCTCTCAAGGCATGTATTAGATCTGCCTGAGTACTTTTCTAACACGCCGAAAATATTAAGCCTATAGAAAAAGCGATCCAAATTGAATACTTTTTAGACTTTGGTATTAAGTGATGCGAATACCGCAAAATTTTACAGCTCTTCAATCACTATGCTACCTTGGCATATATTTCTGGCAAAGAAAAGGCTTTGTATAAAAATGCGGCAGTCGTTTGGCGGCGACTAGTCCGAGCTTTTTGGTTAGTTGTTATCAAAAAGTGGCATAGCTGTTAGAAGAATCGGTATCAAAAATATTTAGCAAAGGTTCAGCCATTGGTTTGTAGCGTTTTTGTGTGTGTTTGTTGTATTAAGAAAATATTCACAAATTTTTAATTGAAAATTTCGATTTATTTTTGTATCTCTAAGAAAAGGTTTAAGCGTCTCTTTTGTGCAAAAAATTTCTATGGAAAATGTTTTGAAATGTTGATTTTCCTTTCCATTTTATTAAATTCGGTTTTTATAATGTTGTTAGCTCAATGTTTGCCTTTTCTTCACTCTGTTTAAGCCTTAACACGAGCAATGTTTGACACTCTCATTGTATTTACTTGCAAAAATGCTTTTTCTTTAAATTTATTTCGTCAATATTTTCTTTCATATTAGCGTTTACGCACGACTCTCTGCTGACTGCGTACGCTTCAGCACACTTTTTAGAAAATATTTCAAAATTTAAAAAAATTACTGAAACATTTTTTAAAATTAATATTGTATTTTCACAATTTATTGCTTTTTCTCAATTCTCTTTCACACCGCTTCACACATTGAGGTTATGTATCCAGTTATCCAGTATGTAGTATACACCGCCGCGCTCAATACAATTTTTTCTCAAATTTTCTCAGCTCGATCGGAGCACAACGCTTAAACCACGCACTGTACGCTTGAAATTTTCACACGAAAAAATATTGCATGGTATTTTGCAGCAATTAAATGCCACTTTGAGAAGCTTATTTTTGCTGCCAAAAAATTCACTTTGCTTTATTTTATAAAATTTCTGAAAATTTATATTTTTTATTTAAGTTTTCACCTTATTTTCAATAAATTTTGAGAATTTTTCTCGCCAGGAAAATGAATCGCTCAAACACCGCCGTGAAAAACGCCGTAAAACTGAGTTTCTGCCTGCCTCTGTGCCGCAGTTGCTGCCGTTTCGACGCTACAATGTCGCTTAGCTGTTACGCTGCGCTGCTGCCAATGCGCTAACAGGCCTGGAAAAGCGTATAGCAAACGCAAAATATTTTACAGCGACAGCGCAGTCGGCGTCACTGTTGCTGGCTGTACGTTGCTTGCGTTACCTTTGTTTCGGTTGCATGCCGGAAAAACGAAAATCAAAATGGCCGCTGCCAGTCGTATGCTCGTACGCTTGCTCGCCATTAATATAGCGGACATGTGTGCGTATTGTATGTGTGCGCATGCTTTCGTATGTGTTCGAGCGTATAGCCATATGGCGTAGCAGCGCATTAGCGACGTTGACGTTCGCTTAGCATTTGACTTAGCATTCGCCTTATTCTGTTAATACGTTTGCTTCTTCTGTTGCTTGCGAACGCAGTCGACGGCGGCCGGTAAGCGAATTGGAGAACACATTAGCTGTGTGTGTCGTCTTCAGCGGCCAATTTTCCGAACTGTACATATCTACAAACATACAAACTTCA